>WEKY01018744.1:0-16825 GCA_013390045.1 Picathartes gymnocephalus | reverse complement strand
CCTGCTACCTGAAAGACAAATTATTTCTAAATCAGAACTTTCCAAGGGCAGCTGCCATGTTCTAAGATGTATGCTTTGATGATTGTGTATTTGACTAGAGAGAGAGAAGAGGAGAGGGTGATTGAACTAATAATCTATTGGATTATTGTTTTATCTTTAAATAAAAATATGTTGTCACTGCAAAGAACTTTACAGCACACTCTGTGTGAGAATTATCCTTTGGATGCTTTTCTAATACTATACTGATAAACTAATTGCATTTGCTTATCTTGAAGCTATCATAATTTGTTATTCATTGAATTTGAAAAATGTGCTCAGCACTCTATGGACAAAAATGTGGATTAAAGGTACGTGAGTTATGTACTCAATTGCTGAGTAAACTCTGAGGGAAAGGTCTTTTCATGAGGCAATTCCATTAAGAGAGAGATGAAGTGATGGCCTCCACCTTTATAATTTTAACGAGACAGAATTTTGCATTCATTGGCAATGCATTCTCTAGAGGTAACCACTCTTCCTTCCAAACCAACGATATTGCATTCAACATACTCCACCAACTTTTTAACACCCACCTCTCTAGGCTGTGATTTTGCCTTTTCAGCATTTTAAGAAGGTTGTTGAGGCAGTTTCTTTGTCCAAAAGCTTGTTCTTACAGTTGTATCTATGAGAAGAGTTTCCAGGCATCCCTTCAAGTCTGATAAGGTTGTCCAGTAGTGGTTATGTGATATCTGTTAGCAGTGGATGCAGTTGTCAACTGGACATTATCTTTCTTGAACTTTGAAGGATTTTACTCTTCATCTTTCTTCTCGGTAATATAGTCATCTTTTAAGGGAAGAGCTCCATTCTAATGAGGTCAATTGTATCAGTGAGTTTTTCATCTTCAGTAAGGGAGTAGATAAGGTGAAGATAAGGTGAATAAGATGAGGCTTTCCTTTACCACTGAGATATTTCACAGCTTGTGTATGGCATCAAGCGCTATCAGAAAGGCAGATGGACAGCAGAACTTAGTTGGTGTATATTGTAATTATATATGTCAATGCAAGATACATATATTTAGCTTCTTGGGATATCATTCTGTATGCATGCACATCTCTTTTTCAATTGAATGAATTTTAATTTTTAAATGAGCACCTATTAATGTAACCTGCTGTGTAGGCATTTCAAGTTATCTAAAAAGCTCTATTGTACTGTTAAATTGTAAAAAGCTCAGGAAATAGCAAAAAAAATTCCTCTCCAATAGACAGGTAGCTATTTTTTAGTGGAATTATCCATGCAATCATCTTTTCAACCTATCCAGGAGATTTCTTTATGCTAACATCTTTCCATTAGTACCAGGTGAATACTGTCAATACCTAAGGCAAATCGTGTCTCAAACAATAGGCACAGATATGCCTTATTAGCAATTACAACCGGAAAAGTGACATATGTCTTGTTTTATTGTTATAATATCATTAAAAAGTACCTCTACTTTCTGACTGAGAACACTTATGTCATGAGGGCAATAAAACATGGTTTTTATTCTTCCACTTCAATGTGATTTTGCCAGGAAATATGTGAGAGACTTGAAAAATGGAAACATTTAATTGAATAGAACCATCTACATTTTCAAACATTCTATGATGTGAATAATTGCTGAGGCTGGGATGAAACTGTGAAGTCATTTGAAAATGTGGGACTCTAGTAGTACAGTCTAACAACCAAACAAATGTGTGTTATTGCTTAGTTTTTAAAGTGATACAGTTCTGCATTACGTTTTCTTCATTATATCCGTGATGCAATTCACCCCAAAGAGGTTTGTATATATCTTTAATGTACTTTTTATGTACACAATGGCTACAGCAGAGGAAAAAATAATATAGTTGAGGAAAGTTTGCAATTATTAACCCAGTTTTGAGCTGAGTTAGGTCAGTACAGTTTTGAAGTCTAGCAGCAGATAAAAGAAGATGATGCCATTTAAGCCAATGCAAAGTTTCACTGGACTTTGCTTAGATACCAAGTGCAGTAAAAAGGTCAGTTTTCTCAATGCAGAGTGCCTTAAACCAGGTTCTCTCAAGTATTTTACTCCAAATTAATTTCAGTTAATTAAGAAACTTTCCACTCCTTGTAATGAATAATTCCTAGCTGTGAATGGAAGGTGGCACTTCTTGAGTCATTGGTGGCCTGGATTTACAAGCTATCACTTCTTACTGCTTGAGAAGTACTATATTAACTATTTGATTAGTCTTTCAATGGAAATGCTAGAAATACATTTAATCAATCATGAAACTTGCAGATATTAGAAATACCAGTCTTTCTCTGACAGAAGATAAACAAGTGAATGATCCTCTGAATTTTCCATACTGTATCCTTTGTTTTCCTATCTAAATTACCTAAGATTTTATTGCCCTTTTCTCTGTTTGTTTAGGATAGAGAATGTCTGACTTGTTATACTTCCAAATTTCCAGGAAAATGAGGCAGCTCTCTTTTATTTCTATCATTATTTGTGTATGTGTCCAAATCTTGGCCTGACTCTTGGGAAACAGATCTCTAAGAAATTGTGTGAATTGATAACATTTACTCATAAAACTGAATTATAAGACTGTATAGATTTGGCCATACAAAACTCCTTCCATAATTCTCTGGCAGTGCATATCAGCCCTGACCGGTTTTCATGTCTTGGGCTGCTTACAAACTGAGACTGCCAATTAAATTTGACTTAATAAAATTAATCTCATTTGAAACACACACTTTCAATAAAAATAGAAGGCTTTAATAACAGTCAGTGCAATAATGATGGCATAAACCAAATGCTTTTACTTATGTCTGTGCACAGATATTCAACTCAGTGCAACTGAGTGAACCTTAATGGAGTTACAACAGAGGGGATCTTATTTTCTGTGAGGTAAACTTTTTGGGGGCATATAGTGTATGCACTGTTAAGTCATCCATAAATTCTCCTTTGCTGTGGTGGCTATGCAATGGTTCAGGTATGCTCTGCATTGTAGCCATTTCTTGGGTCTAGTATTTACAATTTTTTATCTTTTCTGCTTAATAATTTTCAAATATTTACATGATGGACTACCATGCAGCTAACAGGCAAAATGAGATGCTGCAAGAACAACTTCGAAAAGAGGTTTCTTTGTAAGACCAAAATCCTATAATTCCTTTTTGATACTTCAGGGAATCAACAACTAAACATTATTGCTTTCCCTGTTTGCTTAAACTCATAACAATGCAGTCAATATATGGTAAGAGAAAGGAAATATGGACATCCCAGCTTTGAGGAAGAAAATGGATTTTGAGTTTGTTTTACAATTCAAGCTGGTGCTGTTTATATGGTTCAAATTGCAGGTAAATTTTACATTTGAAAGGATGCCATAATTCGGGTATTATCATGAAAGTCTGTCTTTGCAAAGGCAGATCCTATTTGTTTGGCTTTTATAGGGCATGTAGCATAATCAGTATAATATAATAAAATTGTATAATAAAACATGTAATCTGGCTCCTGAAGAGACTTCTCAGGAGCCACAATAACACAGGATCATACATATACCTACACATAACTCACTATTTCATTGCCGAGGAGCCTATAGCCTGTAGCCTATTTTTATAGAATATAAAAAGTATCTTCTGAATAATTCTTCCTGTAGGCTTAGGCCAAGAAGATTGTAGATACCTCCTTTTATGTGGTTCCTCACACTCCACACATTAGAGTGGATGCTACATGCTAGCATATTTGGTCACAGTATTGGAAGAAGAGCAAAGAAATCTTAGTTAGGTCACTTTTTAAGTGTCATACCTTTGCAAAACCAAGCCAACATTGCTTATGCTCCAAAGCCTACTATCCATCCGAAGTGGAAAGGAAAGCTGGTATTATTCTAGATGGGAGTCCTTTCGATTGCCTGCTTTGCTCACTTCAGGTGTTCAGCCCCTACACTGAAGTTAGGAAATCCTTGCAGCAGTTACAGAGTGCTTTTGGAATATCATCAGTGCAAGTCCAGCTGAGATACTATTATATCTTGCAAAGAGCTGTATTGAAAATAAACTGATTAGGAATGTGTTAGGATCAGTGAGAGGCACATCTTGCCTCTCTGGACCATGGGCTTAGTGATGAGTGGAGCAGCAGCAAGCATATTACAACTCTGATCCCAGCAATGGCATCCTTTATCACTAGACTGATAAACTTTTTTAACAACATTGCTTTTGTTTAAAGATTTTAACTAGATGTGTTGGTAGCATGGGAAGTAAGAATGACAGAAGGTCATTTGGTAATTGATATGACTTACACAGATCTCAGCCCTTCGATTACGTTGTTATTGTGCAAATCAAATGAAGATGATCTGTTCAGCCACACAAACAACCACCATGGTGACAACACCTGAGATTTATACAGTGCTGAAATGAGAAGAAAGTGAGTCAAAACACTGGGGTCTTTTGAACACATTATTAGTCAATTCACTAGTTGGATTGTATTCAATCTAGATGAAAGGAATCAATGGTACATTTAATTAGATGGGTTATTGCTTTTGTAAGAGGACTTGCAGAAGGAATTACAATTCTCAAATGATGTGTTCAAAGTGTTCTTCATAGGGCACAACATGCCTCTTTTGTACCAAATTCATACAAATGAAGGCATTTCCTTCAAATATGTGTAATTGCATATCTGTGCAGCTAAGTAAGTGACTTGATTTTCAGAAGTGCTGGGTACTTTACAGGTCTTCACTGCCTGTGTAAAGTAGGCCATTTATATGAGTGGCTAAATATATATTTTGGTGCTTGAGCTTAGGCTGCCAAGCTTAACAATTTTGGCTTTGATAAATAAAACAGACTTTCTAAGCTGAAACAATAGCAGTAAACTTGGCTCTAGCTAGACAAAAATTGACTGTATTTCAGTAAAAAAATGTATATCTTTTGCACCCCTTCTACAAATTCTAAGTGCTGTGAAAAATATCCCAGCAGAAATGGGAGCATGGATTCTGAAACTAAACTCTAGGCGTACTCAAACCCTGACATTTTTTGTTTCTTTCACCACATTGATCATTCTACTGAAAAAGGTTTTGCTGGACCATCAAATAGAAATATGTTCATATATTTATGTATATGTACCTCAAAATCATAATAATCAGAGATGGGCACGCAGTCAAATATATAGCTTTATAAACTATATTCCTGCCAATTTTATCACTTTTTGTACCTGGTGGGTTATTCAAAGTTAAAATCTCAAACAAACAATTAGAGACTAGAGCTACAGCTGCTGTAAATCCATGTGCCACATGCACTTCAAAGAAGGGAATGTGCTGATATAATCCAGCTGAACATTTGGCCTCTAGATATCAGTTTACTTTACATTCAGCACCAAGAGTGAGATCTGCAGGTGGTATAAGTCAAAGCAGGTCAAATTCAAGTTAGTAGAGCAGGACTGATTTGTGGCAGATGAGGAGCAAGAAGTAGATTATGATGACAAAGATGTTTCTCATTACCTTTCCTAAGCACTTTCTTATTTTAAACAGGCAAACAAATCCACATACTCAAGTACAACAGTATAGATTTTCAGTTTCTACTTTAGTGATGGTTGCTTTAGCACTCCTGTATGGCTGTGACTTTACAGTTGTAGGTGAGAGGCCTGGCTCTGCTGAAGAAACAGATTTTCATAGTGCAGAGCAGAGTGTAGGAGCATCACAAACTTATTTGATCCTGAAGGAAGAAGAATGGTGGAAATTCTTCCCATAAAGTAGATGCAAGAAGTTGCAGAGGGACATTGTTGATGTCTCTTTTTTGTTGGTGAGGAATGATGATTTCAAAGTATTGAATCTCTGACCGGTGTAAATTAGGGTCAATCTGTGGAAAATTAAAGTTTTCTGTTGATTCAAGTTCACTGTAAAGTTGATTTCAAATGTGCTTGTTCTAGTGCTTCATGTAAGACTCGTGTAAAGGTGAAGTATATTGTCTTAGAAGGAATAAGATAACTACAGGGAGGTAGGAAAAAGGGACATAAAATTTGGATTAGGCTTATTTTTTCTTTTATAATAAAGAAAGAATGGCATTGGGTGCTTTAATACTGGACTATTTTATTATTCTAGATAAAAGTCCAGGTTTTATAGCTCTGTATAGAGGGTTTAGCTCTGATGCTAGTGAACAAGGTCAACTGTGGGTAGCTACATAACTTACCAGGAAGGGGAATAATTTGGGAAATGAAATGTGATTTCTCGGGATTATATTAGGAATGAGACGCCTTCACTTAGATATGTTTTAAGTGAGATTTATTGCTACAATCTCTCCGGAGTTTTGTCAACTCCCTCACAGAGGCTTGCAGAAGTCAGACATAATGTGAAAAGTGAGTTCAAGATAGCGAATTACAAGACTTCTTAAAAGTTAATTGACCAATAGATAATTGCAATGTACAGATCTTTTTACTTTCACACCAATAGTTAATCATACCTGCATTTTGTAGATGTCTCACTGTGGCATTTTTCATCCAATTAGGTACTGTCCCACTGAAATCCATTACTTTACCCTGCACTACCACACCCTGAACGTTTTACTTTATTTCATAACTACTTTTATATCAAGACTTTAGGCACAAATTTCATACTCAGAGTAAGCAGACCCAAGGCTTTGAGGATTTTCTGTGTCTTGGATTCCAACGGTGATTTAGTTGTGAATAATTTATATGTAGAATTATCTCTGATTTGTCTGAAAGTACAGTACTGATGGGTGTGTTTTTGTATCACAGTGCTTGGCAAACTGTGACCAGTTGCACTGTGAGGTGTTCAGGAGAACATCATGTTGGATAGGAGGGCCAGTTCCCAAGATATAGAGCCCTGAACTTGCCTTGAGAAATATCTTCAGATTTTGCTAAAGATGATGTGACAGTGGAAAGTGTGTGAAAAAGCTTTTATTTGCAAACTACTGAAACAATTCAAAAGCATGCTGAAAAAAAAGTGGGATCTTTGCCACTGACTCATCTGCTTATTGCAATTAAGTGCATGAGGGAGTTTTCAAGGAATTTGCACAGCTGTATCCTCTAGCTCTGTAAGCAAGGCCATAACTGCTGCCAGTGCCCAGCCCGTGGTGATCCTGAGCACTGGAAGGCATTGGCAAAACACAGGAGGCCTCTCACAAACAGGAGAGTCTTTGCTCCTCCTGATCATTGGCCTCACATTAGTTTTAAAAAAAATATTGAATATGAAGTTTGGGTCTGGTCTGAGTACAGTGGTTTTTAGTGTGAGACAAAGGAGCAAAGTGAGATGTGATTCTGCAGTACTTGGTACTCTTATGTACAAAATCCCAAGTGCTGGGACTTGGTTTGCTTGAAAGGCTTTTTTACTTTATACTTTAATGTAAGCACTTGGTGTTATGGCTACAAATGTTCTTGTATTTGCTCTTTGTTTGGGCTTGTGGCTGCTGCATTTACAGCCAAAGTATAAGTGACTGCCTGTTAACCCCAAATCCATGTGCATGAGTTTATTTACTTATTAAACGCAGATTAAGAATTTCAGGAAATGTTTGAGAGACTTTAAAAATCCGGCTTTGGGGTAAGTGTTAAAGAGGTTTGAATCTTTCTTAAACATAAAACTTTTTTCATATACTTGTGCAATTCAGTTGGCTTTATTGTTCAATATCCGTTTGCTTCTCTGCGTGGTAGAGCCCATTGCACAGAGAGAAGGCTGGTCATGCCTCCTACCACCAGGACAGTAAGAGCCACAAGCGCTCTGCTGTAAAGTTTCACTTAAAGTTTCTTCATTAGTGTTGATTTTTGGACTTTGAGAAGAATGTGACTTCTCTACATTCTTGATGGGGAAGGAAGCAAAACAGCATCTCTACTCTGTTTTGCTCTAGGCAGTCGTCCTTTCTCACGCTTTGGGTAACAGCGTTATGTATTTGTCTTTTTACTGCCTGTCACATAGGGAGGCCTTAAATTTAACCTCTTCTGTTTTTAATAGGCCAGTAGTTGTTCTTACATCTGGCAGCTGGGAATGTAGTCTTAGTTCTAATGCCTACCCACCTAGTTTTCTTACACAAGTTTTGTCTTTTTTTTTTTTCCTTCTGCATTAGACTATATTGATCCTTTCTAGAGACAAGATATGTGCTATTGATACAAATATCTATTTATGCTGTGTACAAGTGTTGAATTTGCCTAATATAGCTTTTTTCTCCCCTCTTTATAAAGCATTTCAGTGTGGATAATATGTTCATTGAACTCTTTTGAATTAACTGTATATTGCAGGTCCTACCCATGATTGCTAAGTCTTTTTTTTTTTTTTAAATGTGTCTTCTCCATCTCTTTTGATCTAAACCAGTGTGACTTTCTTTACAGTCAGTTTCCAGTAGGACCACAGAAGAAGGTAAGCTAGTTTTCCCTTTGTAAAGTGATCCTCTTCTCTGTAATTGTCACTTTCAAGTAGGATAAATATTCTATATTTGTTGATCTCTAAGAGGCCTCAAATTATTTGGTACAAGCACAGAGAAATAAATGTGCTGGGGACAGGAATAGCAAGGGCTCCTTTCCTGAGTACTATCATTCTAGCACATAGAAGACCAGGAGAAAGCCTATTCTTTGCCATTTGTATCACTTAGTACAAATCTCAACAAAACACAAAATCAAACCCAATAACCTACAGCAACAAAAGAGTAATACAGCATCCATTAAATACTGATTTACCTTAAAACAAGCAAAAAACCAACAGTCTTGCCTTATCACAATAATTTGTAGCCTTTTGGATTTCTACCAAGGAAAAGTTTTTTCTACTAAAGTTGCTCTGAGTTGATCTGTCTCGTGGTTATCTTGCTGACAGTGTACCAACATAGATTAAATATTGAAATTTTTTTGTTCTCATTCTCCCTCATTTGTTCTTTTTGGCTACTTGAGAAAATAAAAATTCTGTGATTGGGAAATAATTTTTTAGCTCTGTAAGATGATCTGTCAAGTTTAAGCTATCAACTAATGGCATTTTAATTGTTACTGATTTGTGAAATAAACCAGCCCCCCTGCAAATTCTCAAGTTTGTTGAGATTTGTGAGATGAAAAAATAAAAAGCTTTGAGCTTTTCTTAGTTGATATAATAACGTTAGTAGCTTCTCTGGTTTTATGGGAACTGATGGTGACTTACCCTGGGAAGAACAGGTATCCTTGGTTAAGTAGTTTAAAATAAATGTAAGGAATTGAGAAGCTGTGTATTAATTCAGGGTCACATGCCTAGCTGTTCTTATGTCTGAGTACATGATAAGTACAAAATAACTTTGTCTTGCTTGTGCCAAACCACAATACCTTTCATGAGCTGCAGGGGAAAAGATAGGGACAGGTAGGTATAATGTCTCAATTGATACAAAGCGATTTCAGATACAAGAACTTGATTCAACAAGGTTCATGTTTTAATACAGAAATGCTGGTTGTTGGGGAAAAAGGGGGTTTCCTCATCAGAATAACACACCACGTGGGGTGAATTTTCTAGGCTGTATTAATGCACAGCATCTCTGCTCTTCCACTTTTACACCAGAGAGATTGAGTTGTGCAGAGCAGAGAAGGGTGAGGCCTAGGGATGAGGACAAAAGTCATCCTACCTTCCTTTTCTGAAGCCAGAGCTGCAACAACTTTCTGCCTTTTCTTAAATTCTTAGAGCATTTGGACATTTGGGATTTTCACTCACTTTGTCAGACCTATCTCATGAAAGCTTTTCCCCAGAAGTATAGCTAACATAATTATCTCCCTTAATTTTTGCATTAGTCATGAAATGCTAATTAGGAAAACTCTTCCACTGTCAGCCTTTTGTTCCATGCAAGTCATCAGGCTGGGACAGGGATGCAGACAGTAGGAGTTTTCACATGAGCTGCAAATAATTTCAGTGTGTATAAGTGTTCTCATTACAGGTGAGTTAATTGTATTTCCCTGGGGGAGTAGCTGAGAAATTGGCAACCTTTCCCTTAAAAAAATCTGTCTCATGTGTTCCAACTTCTTTGGCGTTCTCTGGTTCAGCACACTCCAGAGGCAGCAGCAGCTCGTCAAGGGCCAACTTCTCAAAAGTTGGATGTGCTTCCAATACAAACCTGGCAGCAGTGGCATAAAGAGGTCTATTCCTCTGGAGATGGAGGGGTTTGTATCTTGGGAAGGCAAAGAGGGTATGGTCCTCTAACTGTAGAATAATTTCTTTTCTTGAAAAAAGGTCATGTGGCCCTAGGGCATCAAAAGCAGCCTGTAGTACTTTTCCAGTGGTTCTCTGATGTGTGTAAGATACTGGATCCAGAGCTGGTTTTAATGGAGCTCCAAACAAATGGGGACCCAGTTAAAGTTTACAATAAAACAGTCTCCATGTCTTGGGCAAGGAAAGGAGAGACCCTAGCCCATGAGCTGAAGGCTTTCTTTGGAAAACTAAAATTTTGGCATAACGTATTCCTTTTCAAAACATGCCTTGTTTCATCTTTACAGGTACCACAGTAGGAGTTATTACCATGCTTTCAAGCTAATGCCTGTAAGAAATGTTTTTAATGCTGGTCCTGCCCTTCCCCCACTGGCATCAAGCAAAATTCAAACCAAAATAAACTATTAGTAAAGTATTGAAAATCTTGAATATTTTCACTGTAATTTTCTGATTTCAGAAGCAAAAAACCAAGTTCATCCCCATCTGATTTCAGGGATGACATATTCCAGCTTTCTCCAAGTTACACTGAGACATCTGAACAGACCCAGTTGAACAGGTGTTGCTCAGGGGGTCCCACAGGAGCACTTGTGGGGCTCCAGGGGCTGAGGTGGGTTGTTGTGGCTCAGCAGTGAGGTCAGAACCTGCCCTTTGGGGCTGCAGTCCTTGTGGGCAATCTGGAAGCTTGTTCTGAAAACCTGCAAATATCAGAGTAATTCTGTGGTGTTATTCACCTACTCCAATTAAAAAAAAAAGAGCAAATGTGATTAAAATCTAATTGTTCAGCCAGTTTACAATTGAATTAATTAATTGAGAGGTCAGTAATGAGTTACTACGCATGCTTTTCTCATAAAGGAAAAGTCATAAGTCTCATGTTAATTGCTTAGTCAAAATGTTTAAAAATTCTTACTGCCTGACCTGTTCATCATATCAATCTCTCAAACAGATTCTCACCTGCTTATGTGTTCCCAGAGTGCTCAGTTATTGCTTCTCTGAGTACACACGTTTTTTGCTGAGGTTTAATTTCTTCTGGGTCTCTTAAAATAGACCCACAGAGAATGTGCAACTCAATTTGTAGTGTAAAAATCTCTAAATAGAAACACTGAAAATCTTGTGTCTTTGTCCAAATTTGGCATTATACAACACATATTTTTACTGTACAGGAAGTAATTTGGCTTTGTTCTGGTTCTAAAGCAGGCACTTTTTTTTTGAAGTGGAAGTATAAATATTTTACTTAGAAGGTGTCAGATGGTGTCAGATTGGTCTTTTTTTTTTGCTTCAAATCTCTCACTCACTAAGTAATATAATGATTTTATCTTTATGATTCTATAGTAGTAATTAATGAAGGCTGCTATGGTATGATGAAAGGTGGTTTCACTAAAGTGTCTTTGAGTCCAAAATTATGTAAGTTTGATTTTAAAAAACCCCAAAAATACAAAAAAAACCCTAAATTTTTTTTAAACTGTCTACTGATGAGCTACTTCTGTTTATGATGAGCCATACCAGATGAACATTCCTAGAATTTCGAGGACACCACCTTTTAAATTACATCTTTCTTCTTCTAAAAGTACTGCTGTAAAGTTGGAAAAAGAAAATGAAATCAATTAAGTTAGGTTAAAAGGGGTAATGAGGTTGTAACAGGCCAAAGTGTAAAACCATCCAGGTATTTTCTGTGGACATTTTGATGCACTCTGTGTGTGTGGTTTGTTGTGGGGTGGTTATTTTGTTCGTTTGGGGTTTGTTTTTTTTCCCCTTTTCTTAAATCTAGAAGATTTAGGCCCCACTTTTTCATTCTACCATGGGTGTTACTGTTCATAGAAAATCTCAAGCAACGTGTTTGTTGCTTGTAGTGGATTTTGTCTCTTAAAAGCTTTAATTTATATTCATTTCCTACAATTATCATGCTGTAAACTCTCCATGCAAAACACCATTTTTGATTGCATTCACCTTACACTGAGCAGGATGATAGGAAATTGTGCATCGCACTAGTCATTCAAGGTACACCTGCCTGCCAGTCTCTTAATCAAGATTCAGCCTCCTTGTAGCTTCATAATTTAAAAGCAGACACTAAAACTATTTCATCCCTGTTTTTAGTGGTTAAGACTGATGAACCAGCAAATCCAACTGGCTGAGAAAGTTTGATCATATTCCTTAAAATTGTGACATGCTATCTGCTTACTGGACAGATGTACATAATGTTGAATCAACCACTGTACCTTTCAGAGTGTAGTGACCTCCAGTGAGAGAAATTTCCTTTGCAGTTGTTTTTACTGAGTGACACAGGTCTGCTTTAAATGGTGGATGTTTGTACCACCCATCTCTTAGTCTCATATAGCACGAAAAATTAATGCATTTTGCTTTCTTTTTTACATTAATAGGAAAGAGTTATTTTGCAATTGCTTTCCATTGTTGAAGGACCACAGCATCCTTTTCTGAAACACTGATGGTGCTATTTGTGTCGCTCTTCAGCAATCCAATGTCAAGCTGCCCAGCCTCAGTGAGCCATCAGTGCTCTGTGGGATTTGGTGGAGGAGTGAGTGCTTCTGGCTAATGGCCTGAGGAGATGGCTTTCAGCTTCCCTAAGCATCTCCTTGGTAGATCTGCTTTCTCAGCTGTGGTATAAATGCAAGATGAAATGGCATTCCCTGCCCCAAACAGCTTCAGTAATGAATTGTGGCATTATACAGGTTTGTAAACTGCTGTTAGCCGAATTTACAGTTGGGGCAAATAGAGGCCTGGATAAACTTGTAATTTTCTGTGGTTACTCATGAAACAAATTGCAGAGTCAGGAGGCAAAATCAAGTCTTTTACAGGTCTGTATACATACTCTGTAAATGAAGGCCAGTGGCCCATACAACATCCTAATGAATTAGAAATGACTAATTTAAGAAATACCTCTGGTGAACACAGCATGATTTTTCCCAACATTGTCTACTTTGATTCAGTTATGTGTCTTTAGATGCATGATATTGGGCACATTTTGTAAAACATATGATAGCCATATATGATAGCCATTGATTCTATATAGCTTAGAAAGTGCAAAATTTACTTATTTAAAATACAGTTACTTGTAATATATCCTCAGACATCCTGAACATAGCAAGAAGAAAATGCAGAGACCCTGTGAGGGAAGAAATCACCTGTAGGTCAGACATAGAGACTTTGTTTATATACATTTATAACTCGCTTTGATGCTTGACCATCGACTTTATTTATTTTATTTTAAGCTGTGAGTTATATATATGCTTGTGAATTTCAGAGAAAGCAGCACCACAGAGAGTGATATTCAGAGTAACAGTCTCAAATTAGGATCAAAATCACTCTGTGCTGGGTGTTGTACAAAGGCATAAACACTGTAGCTGGTCCACAGATTTTGCAGCCTACGTGATAGAGATCACATGTGCTGGTAATAAACAGTAGGAGAGTGGGAGGGAAAGGAAAAAGAAATAAACGAGGAAATTGAGTACCATTGTGTATTTGATGGTGAGGATCATTAACTGAAAACAAATAGCTTGTTTGCACAGTGTGAGTGCCATGCCTGTGAACTTTATAGAGAGTGACTCTGAGAGTTTTGATGCACTGGGTGTCTGCGAAAGATAGCCTGCCCACAATCATCAAGTTTCCATCACAGTCCATAAGCACCCTACCTAAAGCTCAGGATGCTCAGTAAGACAACTCCCAGGAAGCTCAGTGATGTTTGCTTCAACTTCTGGTACAGAGGAAGATCGGGAGCAGTTGGTCTGTTTATAGCAGTAGATCCCATGGGAGTAAAAACAGGAGGATCAGTATGTGTGTCTTGTTATCAAAGCTGTAATGAGTTGTACCACGCAAGGATGGCAAAGTACATATATATGTGCACTTAGCATGTGACTTTGGCATCTGTTTCATATTTCAGCATTTCTGTTAAGGTATTTCATTTTTAAAATGTTTCTCCACATCTTTATGTGATCCATGAACTCAGAGGCCTGCTGGGAGGTCTTAATTTGTTTTTGAAGGGTTTAAAATAATGAGAGGATGGATTAAATACGAGAGTATTAGCTGCTACTTTTGTTGATTATTATAAGGTCTGTAAAATCTTCTTAATGGATGTGAAAAGACAGGTGGCATTGCTAATAATGTGTAATTGTAACTATATCACAGCGAGCAGGTGACCAGAAGGAAAAAAAGCTCAGTACCTTTAGTGCCAAAGTAGGTGGAATAGCTTGTGTTTTACAGCATCCAGACATGTGCAATCCCTTGGGACTTGTCTAACTTCATGAATTTTCTCACATCTGTCAGATGAATCAGGAATCCAAATACAAAAATGTGTCATTCATATCAGCCATGTGTGTCTCTGAATGATTCATGTTTCTCTTGTGGGACTATGCTTGTAAAGTCATTGTGTAGTTGCTGAAGTGAGAGAAAAATTCTTTTTCTAAGGTTGCCTCGGTGGGGAAAATTAACCTAATATGGCAGGGTTATTATTATACTAATAATAGTAATAATGGTATTTCTATTTGTATTGTAACCGCTAGCCATTCCCACTTGTGGAGCATGACACATCTGCTTCTAGCCCAAGTATAACACAGGCATGCAGATGAAGGATGCATGAAAACTGAGTGGCATTGGGTGACATTGAAGGATCTTTAGCTGAGGACATTGTAAGTGTAATCTTTTCAACTGGTTAGTAGCTGTTGTGACAATGCACTTCAAGGAGAGATGTGAAGGGCAGTAATGGGGTACTCTTTAGATGTTTTCAAAAGACATGTTTTGTACAGCACAGGAGAAGGCACAAGAATGCTTCTTTTCGTATTTAACAGTTGGTCTTTACCTGTTGTAATCACGCTACTCATACCTGTTGCATGCTCATAATCCTCATCAATCCTCCACATGATGTTTGAGATTGGGACCTTTAGAGAGGGCCTATGCATTTTCACAAGAGTATGGCTCTGAAATCCTCATGTAAAGGTTTAAAATACTTTTATTTCTTGTTGTACAGCCTGCCTATTCTGTGTCAAAATGTCATCTACTGCTCCTTGGTGTTCTCTTAACATATATATTTTATCAACCAGTAGGATTAGTAAATCAATATTTCTTATATTCTATACCATCCATTACTGATTCTGTGTGACAATGTTCTAAAGGGAATTACTTATGTTAGGGAAGGGATAATAAAGCTAATATTTCATATAGGCCATGGTTAGTGATACTAGCCACCAGACAGTGTCTGTTTGCCAATATAATTTTCAGTAGTTCCTTACTGAATAATCTTCAGTTGCACTGTAATCAGAAGGGATTGGTCTGTATTAAAACACCTGGTATCTCTAATGGTGTCAGCTGCATTTGGAGTAATGTAGTGAACTATGAGTGAATTTCTAGTAATAACTATAAAATTAAAAGTTCCCCAGAGGAGATCTGATCAGCCAGGCAGGTGCACAGTGAAATTTGGGGTTTCAAAAGAAGCTAAGAGAGATGAGATTTTTTAAATTTGTCTTTTACCTCGGAAACCCACATTTTCTATGGCTATTTTTTATGGTGAGACTTTAAGTACCCAGTTTGGGGCTGATGAAGGAGTGCAGACAGGAGAGCGGGTGTGGATTAGAGAAGATAAAAGTTGTCTGCAAACATGGTTGCTCTTCCATCACCCAACCCTGAACAGGGACACACATCCTGTGCAGCCTTTCTGGCAAACTAGGATTCAGAGATCAAACAGATAAGTCTGATTTTTGAAAGCCAGATATCTCAAACAGCAACATATATCATTGTCCTCTCTTGAATACATAGGCCACAGACTGGCTTATATTTGGTGAGATGTTTCCCTTAGCCCTTAATTCTGAGCAACAGAATTTAATATGTAGATTTTGTTTTCCCATTTCCCCATGCCAATGATAATTCCAGCAGCTGAACTGTCTCTATTGTTTTTCCTGCATGAATATTCATGCTTATTCATTTAAATATTTTCAGTGCTTTTATACGAACAAAAATCTTAATGCAGTTCTGAAAGAATTTTAACAATACCCTATAGAAACTTTCTCTGCTGCAGAAGCAAGACTTCCTATTTCTCATTTAGGTTCCTTTGGGAAGTAGCTCAGGAATGTTGAAAGAGTGCTGCAATTCAGACAGTGAAATGTGAACCAGCTGAGGACAGCTTCATTTCAAAAGTTATCTAGAACTCACAGTGTTGTAAATTACTAGGAACAAACTATCTAACATGTGGACTTCATGGCATCTGGTTTTCTTGTACCTCAGGTGATTTCAAAAAGCTCCAAACATCAGCTCTGGAGATCACGAACTGTTTAAAATCTCTTGAGTGTGAACTTTTCATCAAGTTTAGAAAGATGAGGCATGAAGTTCAGGAGTTAGTTTTTTTTTTAATCTATCTACCTACCTACCTACCTTTATGTACAACCTTGCACTTTTACCCTGTAAATTCTGAATAACTGCACTGTCTACCTCGGTAGGGTATTAAAAAAGTATTGCCTGCCAGAAGCTGCCATCCCTTAGGGTGTGCTGTATGTGATGCAGAAGCCCTGATGAGCCAGACAATGGCACAGCTTTTGGATTTAAATTGGAATCCCATCTGGAAATGACTTCCTGCATTAAGTTAATCAGACACAATTGAGTGGAGCTGAGCTCTGGCATTACTTAGAGGTTGGGGTTCTGTCTGTCCAGAAAGAGATGGGGGCCATCTACTTAGAAGATGGACGTGTCCTGATCATATTGTTTTCCCTTTATGA
>WEKY01018742.1:0-22692 GCA_013390045.1 Picathartes gymnocephalus | reverse complement strand
CCCCCGCAGCCGCCGGAAGCGGGCGGGGAGGACGCGGAGCCCGGCAGGAGCATCGTGCGCTGGGGGAGCTCGGCCGGGCGGCTCCGCGCTCCGCCAGCGCCGGCTGCTGCGGGCCGGCAGCGAGAGGAAAGTGCTGGATCCACAGCATTTCCTTCTCCGGGCTGCCATCCCTGCGGGCCGGCAGGGATCCCGCTCATCCCGGCGCATCCCGCGGCTCCGGGGCCACGGGGAGGTTCTGGCACCGAGATCTTTGTGTCGCGGCACGGAAAGGTGCGTTCCTTCCAAGGTCAACAGGGCTGGCACAGCCCGCTCGGCAGCCTGCAGGAGGAGGGGTGGCACAGCACCTCGTCACCGAGACCCCAAAATCCTGAGGAGCATCCCTGGGTCGGGGTGACACCCAGCCTGGGCTGGGGTAACATCCAACCTGGGCTGGGGTGACACCCAACCTGGGCCGGGGTAACACCCAACCTGGGCCGGTGGAACACCCAATCTGGGTCAGGGTAATACCCAACCTGGGCTGGTGGAACACCCAATCTGGGTCAGGGTAATACCCAACCTGGGCTGGTGGAACACCCAGCTGGGTGTGGGCAAGGAACCAGAGGGATCCCAGCCGCTGGATCCTGGTGGAATGATGCATCAGCATCCCAAGGCCTGGCAGTGCCACCGACTGCTCAAGCCATTTCTGTTGTTGTCACCCGTCTATTTTTAGCTGTTCCCATGAAAACAGACTCTGGACCAAGCCCTGAACAAGTGGTGAGCTGTACCTTGCTCAGATGCAGTTTTCAGGCAGGGCTTGTACATCATAATTTCATTTTGCACACAACAGAGGAACCGAGGGATGCTCCAAAGGAAATGAGCACTATTAAACTCTTCTAAGTGGATTTCCTCATCATTTAAGGAAAACTAAAGGCAAAAGGAAGCCCTAGCAAACAGACACGAGCATGCCTTTGATCTCTTGCAGAAAGGAAAGTTCTCTGCTCAAAAAATAGCCCAGCTTTGCTTCTAAAGCAGTGAGATCAATAAGCAAGGCCAGGCTGGACACGGCTGGGAGCCACCTGGGCTAGGGGAAGGTGTCCCTGCCCATGGCAAGGGCTGGGAGTGGGTGAGCTTCAAGTTCCCTCCCAACCCAAATAATCCTGGGATTCTCTGATTCCAGTCACTTGTGTAGCAATCTCGAGAAGATTGGGATGAGATGGGATCACTTAGGTATGCTTTAAAGTGAGATTTATTGCTACAATCTCTCAGGAGTTTTGGGAACTCCTTCACAGAGCTTTGCAGAAGTCAGACATAGCACGAAAAATAATCCCAAGACTGCAGGTTACAAGGTCTCTTAAAGGTTAATTGACCAATAGATAATTGCTATGTACATANTTAATTGACCAATAGATAATTGCTATGTACATAGGTTATTCTTTTCACACCAATAGTTAATCACACCTGTATTCCATGGCTGTTGCATTGTGGAATTTTTCACCCCATCCTGCACTGACCCACATTTCTCTATTACTGTACTCTACACTACCACACCCTAAACTTTTTACTTTATTCTATAACTACTTCTATATCTAAACTTCACACTGCAAAACCCTCTACTACCTAGCTTAACACACTTTTTCTTAAACTACAGACCAAATTCTTTGTTATAGCTCAATAAGTTTGGAAGTTTTTCCCACGGCTTTAGATCAAATCCAGCACACATTTCATACTCAGAGCGAGCAGGCCCGAGCCCTCGAAGGTTTTCTGTGCCTTGGATTCCAACAGAGCAGCACCCAAAACTTGAAATATGAAATATCCCCTGGCTGAAACGCCCTGCTGGACACTCCAGGGCAGCAGACATCTGGCGCAGCCGTACCTTGCCGTGTTCTGCTGTTTATGTAACCCCTGAGATTTCATGGCACGGAGCAGACAAGGTACAATCTGTGACCCAGAATTTCCCCAGAAATACCCCAGCAGATTTACAAGCGGCAAACCAAAAACAAACTGACCTGACACGAGCAGCTCCCTGTCAGCAGCAGGAGCAGCTTGAGCTCAAGGTTGGGGTTGTGTTTTCTACCCCCTCCATACTTTGGTCTGTGTGGAGCAATTCCTGGATTGCAACACTGGCCAGCAGGGATGGGTCCCTCCCTCCTGGCACCCAGCAGCAGCAAGTTAATAACATTCAAAATAAACATATTTTCTGAGCCTTTTTGTGTGTTCTGAGCAACCTGGGCTAGTGGGAAGTGTCCTTGCCCGTGGCACAAGGTGGTTTTGAAGGTCCTTTCCAACCCAAGCCATTCCAGGATTCCATGATCTTTACTAGGCATCACATCTCCTCGTCAGCCTAGGATAAAATAATTCCTGTGCTCTGGGATAAAAATGGGAAATTTGGGGGCGTTGGAGGTGAATTTTGTTTTGCTTGCTCAGGTAAAGCCCAAACACATCAAAACAGGTGGAGGAGGCCCATGGAGGATCTGTGACATTTCCAGGGGTGCTCAACCCTCCTGCTCTGGAGGGGCATGATGCCTTAAGTTTTTTTCTTTTTTTCTGTTCTGCTTTAGTGTGTAGCTCTCACACCAGGAACCCCAGGCTGTGCCTGTTTGCCCTCAGCATCCCCCACCCCTCCACTCCAGGTGGTTTTTGGGAATAAGGAGCTGCTTCACACACATTTGGAGGAGGGAGGAGCTTTTTCCTGGCCTGTCTCCAGCCCTGCTCTGCTCCATGGAACACCCAGCTCCTCTCCCTGCCCTTCCCTTTCCCACCCTGATGCCTGAAGTTTTTTTTCTGTTCTGCTTCAGTGCATAGCTCTGAGCTTCACATTCAGTGTCACTGAGCTCTCCTCCCAGGGCACTCAGACACAACAATTCTCTCCAGCCCAACATTCCAGGACAATCCTTCCCAACCTCAGCAAACCCAAAAGCACCAACAACGTCACAAAGAGGAGGCCGAGCAAGGAGGATGGAACTCCATCATTGCCAGTGATTCCTTGGCCAGTTCAGCTCCAGGTGCCAATGGAGCAGAACTTGTAAAAGTGTGAAACCCCGTGCCCAGGCCCCTTTTCTGTGCCCATCTCGAGGCCCATCCTGGCAGGGCTGCAGCCGGGCTCTGCCATTGCCAGGCTGTGCCCTTGGAAGGCCTTGCCATCAATCCCTGCTTTATTCCTCTCATTTTCTCCGCCCTCTGCTCCAGCTCACACTGATCAGGGATCAGGCTGAGCTGAGGAAACCTCAGCACAACACAGACCCTGCACAGCCTAAAACCCATCACCTGTGGGGTCCAGCCTGCATCCATCAGCTCCAGAGGCTCATCTTGGACAAAATTCCACATCCTCAATCCAGCAGCCACTCCCTCGCTGCTGAGCAGACGAGGTCTGTCTGCCTCAGCTTTTATTTTTTGGGAAAAAATCGTTGAATCCATTACTATTTCCTTTCTTTCCACGTTTGTCCCAGCTTTTGGGGGATCACAGAGGAATCACCGCCACAGCCTGAAACTCCAGCCTGGAAAAAGGGATGAAAAAGCCACAAAGGGACAGAGCAGCCACTCCAGGAGATCCTGGGGCAGAGAGGGGAGGAGGAAATGACCCCAAAGTCCCCCCCTTGCTTGTACAAACACAGGGAGATGGGATTAGGGAATCCTGTGGCATTCAGGTGAAGCTGCAATAATGCTGTGGGAAGTTCAGCTGATAAGAACATATAAAATAATATTCCCCTCTCCCTCCTTTCTCCCTGTAATTTGGACTAAAGCAAGGCCACGTGGTTTCTTTATTTTGGAGATGCCCAGGATAAAAAATTCCGTAACAACAAAAAAACCCAACTAAAATCAAAGAAGATTGATCTGCGCGTGACTTTCAAAACTGAAAATAAAGAATTGGGAATAAGCCCCTCAGAAATATCCATTTATTGAGCAGTGGCTGGTGACAGATTTGAGGTGCCCTGGCTGAGAGCTGAGGCCATGAGGGCTGGGGAGACGTTAAGGACAAAAGGAGGATTTTGTGATACGAACTCTCCCCGTTCCTGACCTTGGAAAAAATTGATTTGCCAACCTCTGGCTGTTTTTCTGTGGCTGGGTTGCAGCCTCTCCTGGGCAAAGCCTCTCTTTGCAGCTGTAATCAAGCCCCAGCTGTCCCGAGGTGAAATTCCATTTTCTGCACCTCTCCCCCCATCAGCTGAACGGCTCAGGTGAAATCTTACACCCTCGGTTCTTCAGGAGCACAATTCAACTGGGGAGCGCTGTTAGAACTGCAAACAGAGCTTGAAAATTAATTTAACACCTGGAGCAACACCCTTAAAACTCCCCGTGCCAACCCTTTGCTCCAAAGTTACTCCCCTGCGAATGCTGGACTCCCCCTGCACAAAGTTTTTGTGCAAAAAGCACGTTCCTGGTGTGGGGAGTGATGTTCCAGGGGGAAAACTGGGATGGTTGGAGGGGATCCAGGTGGAGAGAGGGGCAGCAAATGATCCAATCCCTTCTTAACCCCCTCGACATTCAGGAACTTCCAAGCTGGCTCTGCCTGTCTCCTTCATCTCGAACAAAAAAGCAAATTTTGGGGGTTCTGGGGTGGTTTGGGCTGGGTTTAAGTGTTAAACTCGATTTAACCTCCAGCAGAAGAAGCCTCGAGCCTTTCCTGCAGTGAAAAATTCCCAGGGCCTGGCTGGCAGCTGGAGTGTCCCCTCTGAGGATGGCACTTGGGATGTGACAAATCTTCAACCCTCAATATCTTTATTTCTCCCCATCCTTTCCCACCCATCAACTACAGTGCTGTGCCAGCACATTTATTTATTCCTTGCCTTTCAGGCTTGTTAAAAAGCTGTCAGGGATGAGCCACAATTTACTCATCCCAGCCCAGGACTCATTTTTGGAGTGTTCAAGGGTTTGCCTGGCTCCTCAGCAACTCTGAGTGCAGAACTGCCTGCCAAAGGCTGGTGTAGCTGCTAAAAATGTACATTTTTCACAAAAAAAAAAAAAGGGAGAAAAGGATGGGAAGTGGATCTATAAGAGGCCATTAAATAGGAGGAAATGCTGGCTCAGGAACTTCCCAGCCTGCAAACCATTGGAAAATCAGAGGTTGCACAGCCATTCCCAACCAGGTATTTCGATAAAAATCGGATTTTTTTGCGGCCTAACTGCTGCTTATTCATCATTTCCCATTCACTGCCAGGTAAGTGGTTAAATCCTGAGGGGGAAAAAAACCTGGGCACTGGGTGTTGTTTGCACTGGAAAATGGCTGGTGGGGAAAACAGGGAGGAAAATTATCCAACTGAGTGTCATCGTGGGGTTGCATCAGCTGCAGCTGCTGAGCTCGGGGTGAGGATCCAGCAGCACAAAACGCGGTGGAAATGGTCAGGTTGTGACCTCAGAAAAATCAGATTTTCCATGGAAAGAACAGGGAAATCACAGCTGGAGGCTGCCCTTCCTTCAGTTTGGATGGATGGGGTGAGGGTTTCTTAGCGGGGGGTGATCTCACTCCAAACCTCACTGGGATGGGTTGTCCTGGGTGGAGATTTAAGAGGGGGGAGATAAAGGAGGGAAAGAGGAAAACTAACAGGAAAAATGGTATTATGAGGTCTAAAACAGGAAAAATGGTATTATGAGAGGTAAAACAGGCAAAACTAACAGGAGAAATGATATTATGAGATATAAAACAGGAAAAACTAACAGGAAAATTATATCAGATATAAAACAGGAAAAAACTAACAGGAAAAATGATATTATGAGATGAAAAACAGGAAAAACTAACAGGAAAAATGATGTTATGAGATATAAAAAAGGAAAAACTAACAGGAAACTGATATTATGAGATATAAAACAGGAAAAAAGCCAACAGAAAAATGGTATTGTGAGATATAAAGTGGGAAAAACTAACAGGAAAAATGGTATTATGAGATCTAAAACAGGAAAAACTAACAGGAGAAATGATGTTATGAGATACAAAACAGGAAAAAACTAACAGGAAAAATGATATTATGAGATCTAAAAAAGGAAAAACTAACAGGAAACTGATATTATGAGATATAAAACAGGAAAAATGATATTATGAGATCTAAAACAGGAAGAACTAACAGGGAAAATGATGTTATGAGATATAAAGCAGGAAAAAACTAACAGGAATATGATATCAGATATAAAGCAGGAAAAACTAACAGGAGAAATGATATAATGAGATATAAAACAGGAAAAACTAACAGGAAAAATGATGTTACAAGATATAAAACAGGAAAAAACTGACAGGAATATGATATCAAATATAAAGCAGGAAAAACTAACAGGAAAAATGACGTTATGAGATATAAAACAATAAAACCTGACTTACAGGTCCTGCCTCAGCCTCGACTGAGGCAGTTTGGGTTCAGATTTATAAATTATCATCATTTCCAAAGACTCCACAGGGCTGCATTTGCTCTCTCCCAGATCCTGGTGTTATTCCACATGGGAACAGATTTCAGCTGGGATGGAATTCCCAGATTCGCTGTGGCTGCCCCTGGATCCCTGGGAGTGCCCAAGGAGCACCCTGGGACAATGGAAATTTCACTTCCCATGGCTCTGGATGAGCTTTAAACCCTTCCAATCCAACCCATCCCAGAATTCCACGGATTTTGGGGATTAAAAACCTTCCCAAAAACTGGCAGAGTGGGAAAGGAATGCCAGGAGGGAATGGGGGGAGAGCCTGGTGCACGCCACCCTTCATCAGAGAAACCTCTGCTGGCCCAGGGCAAATTGCTCTTCCTGCAAAGTTTTCCATGAAAACTCTTAATTGGAAAAGGAATTCAAATGGGGTTTTTTAGGATATTTTCGTTTTTGCTTCTGATCATGATCTGGGAAGGGAATAAATTCAAATTTTCCCACATGGCAAAAGCTCCATTTCAGAGGATTTGGAGGAAATCCTGCCCCTGGTCTCAGCCTCCCTGCCTGATTTTGTCCTGCAGCCCCAATTTCTCCATCTCTCCCTTTCCCAGCCATAATTCAGGGATTTAAATTATCCCATTTCCCATCCTTTTTATTTCTGGCTGCTGAAGTCGAGGAGTTATTCAAGAGAAAGAAATCCATATGTTGTTTGTGTCCATGAAACAGGGCCTCGTCCACTTTTGGGACTGTAAGAGCTCATGAAATACCGTTTCTAGTTTAGTATCATAATATTTAAAATTATAATAAAATAATAAACCTCTGGTAAAAAAATTAACATCGTAGGAATATTAGTGGGAACCATTAATTATTTATGATTTCCTATAAATAATGAACTCCTATTTATGGCATTTTAATTGGAGAGGTTCCCACAGCTGCTCTATGCACCCCTGAAGAAGCATCAATAATCCAATTTTTATGGGAATTACAGTATCTCTGCCTGCTACATCCACAGAATTCTGGAATTTCCAGGCCGTGTTCCCAAAAAATCTGGGAGCTGTGGGATCCCATGAGCAGCTCTGTTGGTTTCCAGCATCCCTGGAACATCCCAGCATCCCTGGAGCTCTGGATTAATGGTTGGACTCGATGGGGCTTTTCCCACCTGGATGATTTTGGGATTCTGGGAGGGGAGCAAGGGAAGGATTTCACCCTTTGTCACATCCCTCCTGTGCTGGCAGCCCTAATTCCCTCCCCGAGGGGAATTCCAGCCCCCTGAGCAGAGCTGGGGATGTGCCAAAACCCAGCCTGGAGCGCCAACATCCCAACTCCCATCCCAAAACCTGCCCGGGTACCAACCTCTCCAACCAACAACCCATCAGCTCCCTTTCCCACGCACCCCCAGCATCATTTTCCAGCCTTTTTGGTTTTTTTTTTTTTTTTCCAGCAGAACTGGATGGATTTGAGCAAATCCTGCCCCAGAAGTGCAGCTCCGAGGGTGCAGCGGGAGGCCCCGGGATTTGGCTGCGGCGGGGATTAGTCGGGTCAGCAATTCAACACCGGCGCTCCCGGCAAGAACCGGGCTCAAGGGCAAACCCGGTGCCTCCTTAAGGGCTGCAGCCACCCCAAAATGCTGCATCCCCGAGCCGGGAGCGTTCCCGGGATCACAAACAAGGCTGCTGGATAAATTTAGAGGCAGCGGTGTTGTTGCCGTCACGCCGCCTGTGCCGCCGGAATCGCTCCGTGCGCTGCTTTTATGGGATTTATTTCAATTTTTTTTTTTTTTCGCCTCGGGGAAAGCTATGACTAAGAGAAATCCACAGCTGGAGCAGAAGATGGAGGCCCCGGTCCAGCTGTGGAGGAAGAATCAAGTCGGGAGTTTGCAGAGCTGAGGGTCTGCCCAAAATATTCCTCACCCTCCTCCTCCTCTTTCTCCCTCTCCTCTTCCTCCTCCTCTCCCTGGCGGTATCCAAAACAACGCTACGGTAATGGCAGCACAAATACAGCAGCCAGACGGGAATTCTGGGCTGTTTTCCAGCCGTGGGGATGCCAGGGAAGGGGATAAACACCTACCTGGAGCCGTGGGGAGCCCCGGCCCCGCCGTCCCCTCCCGGAGCGCCCGCCCGGGGCTGCCTCAGCAGCGCCCAAACCAAGGCAGCGATGTCTGCATTTACCTACGGATTCCAGCTCTTTTTTTTTTTTTTTTGCCCGAAATGGGATTTTTTTAAAGGGAATGCAGCCCTGTGTTTGCCTCGGCACAGCAGAGCGGGGGGGTTGAAGGTCAGCTTCCCGCTGGATTGGCAGGGAAAGGCCGGGATCAGCATTGGATGGCAGCGTTTATGTGCTGACATCTCCGCCAATCCCCCTCCTGCAGTAGCTCCAGCTCCGGCCGCAGAGAAGCTACACTTATTATTTTAAGCCTGAAAATCCCCTTCTTTTCATTCCAAACGCCAGACAGCCCTAAAAGCACAAGCCCCGATTTTGGGGTGCGAGAAGAGGTGCCCGTGTTCCTACCGGGGAGCGCGGAGCCGGCGCAGCGCGGGGTTATCCAACACTCCGTGCCCAGCTGGACATTCCCAAATCCCAGCACCTCTCCTTCCCTGCCCGGCCCAGCAATTCCAGGCGCAATCCCTTCCCTCACCCCTCTTACATAACCCTGCTGGAAAGCAGGGAATTCTCTTTCCTCCCGGGATCCGAGCGTGCCTTCCCCAATTACTCAGCACAAACGGGCCGTAAACAACACCCCCCGAATTTTCTCGCGCTGCCGCTTTTCCATGAGCTCCGGGAAGCTTTTCCTTACCTGGCTGCGGAGCCCCGAGCATCCTGCGGCTGCCGGGGGCTGCGGGGGGCGGTGGCGAGCGCGGCCGTGTCCCGCACGCCGCTTCTCCGCCCCGCACCGGCGGCGGGGCCGCTCCCGGCCCGGCTGGGGCGCTGCTGCCGCCGCTGCCTGGCGAGCTGCGAGCCGCTCCCGGGTTATTTTTGGGATTACAGAGACTCAGGGAAGGATGGGGATGGAGGCAGACATATCACACCGTCGAAAATGTGGCCTGGAGTGGGATCCGGAGTCTGCGGCGCAAAGCTCGGCAGGGTCTTTTTTGCTTCTTCTTCTTTCCTGTGATTTTTTTTTTTCTTTTCCTTCCCTTTTTTCCTTTTCCTTTGATTTTTTTTTTCTTTTCCTTGATGTTTTTTTCTTTGATTTTTTAAAATTTTTCTTGGAGAATGCTAAATGCCAGATGGACTCAGCAGGGATGTGACTTGTCCAAGCTTTTCAGCCCCAGGAATGGGGATGATCCAGGCACACCTGGGGCACTTCCCCGGGTACCAGGCAGACCCTTAAGTGATGCTGGAAACATATATTTGGAGTCATGGAATCATGGAAATCATTTGGGCTGCAAAAAAATCCTCTAAGACCATCGAGTCCAGCCATGCCCAGCCCTGCCAAGGCCACCACTGCCCCGTGTCCCCAAGTGCCACATCCGCAGGGATTTTAAATCCTGACAGGGATGGGGACTCATCCCTGCCCTGAGCAGCTGTGCCAGGCCTGGAAAACCTTTTCCATGGGGAAATTTTCCCAACGTGACCCTCCCCTGGTGCAATTTGAGGCCGTTTCCTTTTCCTCGCCGGGCTGAGGTCGGGCTGTGGGGTGGGGACGTGTCCCCTGTCCCCTCCCAGCTCCCTCGGGGGAAGCCGAGGCTTTGATCGCAGCTGGATTTTGGCTCATATTCCTCTGCTTTTTGACCTCCCAACTTTTATTTTCAGACTGAGTTCATTTTCTAGCTCACGCTGATATTTTTCCTCCTTGGATTTCTCTGCCGCCGGAGCTGCCCCACATCCCTGCTCCGCCTCCGGATTGTCACGACCCTAAATGGCGACATCCCCCCCGCCAGCTGGGGCTCTCTCCCACCTCCCAGGCTGCAGCTTCCCTGCTTATCACCCTGTTTTCCCACCCTCCCCATCATTCCGGAGGCTCTTCTCGCTCCAAACAGGGAGTGCCCCCAGCTGTTACTGGGGAATGAAAGCGAAAAAGCGAACTGGTGGCACTGGGAGGAGGCACTGCTGCTCCGGGAGTTGAATTCCCAATTCCAAGCACACGCGATGGATTTCCCGGGGCACAGGACACGGCCAGAGCCTCCCTGTCCTGGTGTTCCCCGGAATTTTTGTCGGGGAGGAAGTTAAAAAGGAAATTAAAACCACTTTGTGTGCAGGTGGGGTGGGTTGAGATGAGTTTAAGGATCCTCCCAACCCAAACCAGTTTGGGATTCTGGGATTTGGGGGTTTTGGGATAAGGATGGGAGGGCAGGCTGCATCCAAGCTGGGTTTTTAACCAATATTTTGGGTTATATCAAATAAAGGACTCGAAGAGCTGCATCAAACCCAAAACCTGAGGGATTTTCCATGTTCAGGCAGGGATGCTCAGATTCCTCTTCTTCCCCTCTCCTCCTCCTCATCTCCTACAAAGAAATTCCGGGTGAAAACTGCCCTGCTGCCTTGGCGAGGCAGAACCCACACAGACTCTGCCAGCACAGGGATCAGCAGGAGAAAATCTTTATTTACATCTGGAGAGCAGTAACACAGCTGCAGCGATTCACCGGGAGGAAACTCCGGGAGGAAAACTCCGGGAAGAAAAGAAAAAAAAAAAAAAACTCGGCTTGACATTCCAGGGGGGAGAGGCTCCTCCCTCCAACACAGTATCTCGGGTCAGTACAAAATTGCTGTGGCTTTACAAAAGGTTTGGGATTCACAGTAAAATACCAAAGGGGAGCAGGGCAGGGGCACAGCGAGGTCCCTGCTGGAATTTGGTCTCGGAAAATGCAACGGGGCTGGTAGAAAAATCCATCCCGAGGGTTGGATGCATGCACAGCCATGGGATTATACATCTATTTCAGGGCTCAAAGCCTGGAAAAGGCATCTGCAGACCTGCCCTCCCTCTGGGCTGCATGGAATTCTCTCTTCAGGAGGAATTTTGCAGGAGGGAAGGATGGGACACAAGGACAGGGAAAGGCAAAGCAGGGATCAGCCCCTCTGCCTGGCACTCAGCTGCTTTTACAGCCTAAAAAAAACCCCTAAAATCTCCTCCCCTCCTGCCCAAAGCTGCTCCAAAGAAAGCAGCACTCAGGGTTTTGGCTATTTCTGGATTTGTGTCTAAAACCAGCCCAGACCTTCATCCCAGGGTCATGGGAAAATCCCAAATCTTTGTGAAATAGGATTTCACTGCTGGCTGGAAGATTTGCAGCCTCCCAGCATGGGGGCACGGAAAGGCCTCTGGAACAGCAGTGAGACCTGGCAATCCCTTTGTTCCCACCCGGAAAATTCCCACCTGGAGCAGGGTGGAAGCACTTTGGCTTCTCCCCCAGACAGGGATATGAGCAGTGATCCCACTCTGGATCCACTTAGGGTGAAGCAAATTTTAGGGGATCCTTGGTCAGCACGAGGATGGGATAAATAAACCCAGGCAGGTGCTAAAATTTCACACGTGGAAAAAAAAATCCCTAAAAAATCTGCTCACTCCCCTTTCCCTGCTTTGGGCCACTCTCCAAGGAAAAATAAACCCAGGGACACCCAGCAGCAGAAAAGTGCCCAGGCTGCTCTGATTAATCCAGGAGGTGCCAGGCAGTGCCAGGTTCCTGCCCTCCTGTGAGCCCCCCTGGCAGCAGCAGCAGCATTCCCTGCAGATCCAGCAGCTCCATGCACAATTCCCGAAAGGTGATGCTAAAATTCAGCACTTTTTTTTCATTTTGTTCTGTTTTTTAAACCTTTACAAATACACATCTCGCTTTTATTTCTCTTTTTTTTTTTTTTGTCTTAAATATAGAGTTTATAAAATAAGGCAACTCGAGGAGACAAGGATTGTCCCCATTGCTTGGGTACTGCATCCTACAAAAGGAGGGTGACAGTACTTCCAGTTGAGAAAAGCCCAGCCCCAACACAATCCAAGGATGCTGTAAATCATGGGAAAACACCTGGGCAAGGCCCTGGATTCATCCCAAGGAAGGAAAGATCTCTGGGATTTCATGGGGACACAGCAGGAACAGCTGAAGGAACCCCCTGGCCAGGGGACCCTGGGGGGCAAAGGCAGCACAGAGGATGGAATGAGCTGATTTCTCCCCCAAAACTGAAGCACACGTGGAGATAAATCTTTGGGAGAAACTCTTGGAATGTCACTATCTTGTAGCATTGAAAGCTATAAACCAGGAAAGCACAAAGGAGTGCAACTCATCCCCAGCCCAGATCCTGCTCAGTCTCACAGCATTCCATAAAAAGCTGTACAGCAGTTTTTTCTAACAGGGAATTCAGCTCTCCCTGTGGAAGGGAGTGTTTCACCTCCAAAGTTTTCCCTCTTTTATGTGTATTAATGCTGGAAATGTGATCCTCACATCTCTCAGCTTTGTATGTTTTCCGCGTTGCTCCCAAAATTCCCACTGGGCTGAGTGTTGCTTTCTAGAGCTTTATTTCTCTGAAAAATACATTGAATAGAAAATAATTTATAGGAAGAAAAAACACCTCATCCTAGAGTCCTCAGCAGTAAAGGGTCCTGTGGAGCAACAGGATGGCACATGTGGGCTCAGTCAGGGATTTGGGGCTGGAAAGGGATGGCAAGGACACCATGGCAAAGCTGTGTAAACCTGGAATGACCACTGCCCTGGTCAGCATCACCAGTCTGGGATAGACCAGGGGCAGGAAAACTCCATAACCCCAACAGAGGGAAAAAACCCACCCTTATTCCAGCAGACTTGACCTTCTAAACAAAGATCTGATCCTGGCTGTAACTGGTATCCACCAATTCATGATCACCCAACTCCAGCACAGCCTTGGCACTGCACTGGGAAGCAAATCCACCATGGAATGAAATCCTGGTCCTTGGCACGAGCTGTTTAGTGCTCCTCATCTGACAGAAGGGGTGGGATCCTGCTGGACAGCAGGGTGTACACGTAGGGCCAGATCTTGTTGGTCTCTGTGCCAGAGAAGGAGTGAAGGATGCCCCTGCTCCTGGAAAAAAGGTGGGAGAAGGAGTCAGGACCAGCCCATCCCGAGGGCAGCAGTGTCCACAGGCAGCTTGGACAGGAACCTGGGATAGTGGAGGTGTCCCTGCCTCCAGGGGTGGAATGTGATGGTATTTCAGGTCCCAAACCATTTTGGGATTCTGTAATTCTCCCCCTTCCCCTGCAAGGGCAATTTTACCCCATCATGGGCCATAAAAACACTCCTGGGCTTCTGCTCCCCTTCAGCAGCGGATTTGCCACCCTACAGCAATTCAACATTCCCAAGCTGGCCAGAGAACAACAGTCCCAAAGTACAGGGGACAACAGTCCCAAAGTACAGGGGACAACAGTCCCACAGTTCCAGGGGACAACAGTCCCACAGTACAGGGGACAACAGTCCCACAGTACAGGGGACAACAGTCCCAGAAGGAGAACCAGCCCTGGAACCCCCCTGTGCTCCCAGCAGATCCATCTGAGCCAGCACCGGGGTCTCTCCCTTCTCCTGCCTCATTCCAGCCTCCCCATGCTTCACCCAAACCCCCTCAGGATGGATTTTTCATGGCTTGTCCCACCCTGGATCTGGGCCAAAACACCCCTCCCGTTTTTGGAGCCCAGCAAGACAAACAGGAGCGGGGAATTTCTTGGGATCACCCTCCTCCCTGCAAGGGAGGCCCCATCCAGGAAAGGGCTGGGCCCCAAGAATCTTCCAGGCCTCTTTGGGATGTGGGGATGGGACAATCAGCCCTGGGTGGCTGTTCTGGCAGCCTTGCTGTGGTTTCTCCTCGTGCCCAACTCACCTGTAGAGCTCGATCACGGGTTTGGCGGCATCTTTGTACTTCCTGAGGCGCGCGGCCACGGCCTCGGGCCTGTCGTCCTCACGCTGCACCAGGGGCTCCCCTGTCAGGTCATCCACACCCTGAGGGGACACAGAGCCACCAAAAGGCCATCACCGACCCCGTCACCCACCCTGCAGCTGCCAAATGCCTCGCCCTGCCTGCAGAAATCCCCTTTTCCTGATGAAAATTAAGCGCAATTCCTCGCGCCGCTCGGCGCTTCTACCCGGGCTTGCTTCCCCGGAATCCCAGCTCCGGCAGGGGAAGGGCTTCAAAGAACTTTCCCGAAGTTTTCCTTCTGTGGGTGGCTCCCAGGAGCTCTTACCTGGGTGTGGGGAGGGTTGAAGTCCATGTTGTAGACCCTGCCGCTGGCGGGGTGCACCCAGCGGGCGCTCAGGCGATCCTTCAGCGTCTCGAAGGGGATGTTCAGGCTGATCACCAGGTCCAGCTCACAGATCCCATCCAGAGCCCTGGCCTGGCCCAGCGTCCGAGGGAAACCTGGCCAGGCAGCAGCAGCACAAGGAATTGCGGTGAGAGGCTGCCTGATGCCTTAAGGTTTTTTCTGTTCTGCTTTGGCTTCACATTCAGTGTTCCTGAGCTCTCCTCCCAGGGCACTCAGACACAACAATTCTCTCCAGCCCAACATTCCAGGACAATCCTTCCCAACCTCAGCAAACCCAAAAGCACCAACAACGGCAAGAAGAGGAGGCCGAGCAAGGAGGATGGAACTCCATCATTGCCAGTGATCCATTGGCCAGTTCAGCTCCAGGTGCCAATGGAGCAGAACTTGTAAAAGTGTGAAACCCCGTGGCCAGGCCCCTTTTCTGTGCCCATCTCGAGGCCCATCCTGGCAGGGCTGCAGCCGGGCTCTGCCATTGCCAGGCTGTGCCCTTGGAAGGCCTTGCCATCAATCCCTGCTTTATTCCTCTCCTTCTGTCCAACCTCTGCTCCAGCTCACACTGATCAGGGATCATGGGAAGCAGCGAGGATGGAGCAAAACTCATCCATCAGGCAGTTCCAGAGCTGCGGGCCCGGCCCCGCTGCGGCACTTGCCGAGGGGAAGGCAGACATCACCATATGGCTCCGAGAAAAAATAGCTCCCACAGCAGCAGCAGCTCCCGAAATGTGACACCCAGGGCTCGGGTTTGTGGCTGCTGTCCCTGCACGGGAGTTGGGGACAGGCGGGGGGGGACACAGGCAATGGCAGAGCAGGGATAAATGCTGGAGTGACAAGGGAAAGATGAAGGGGACAGTGCTGTGCACAGACTGGGGACAAGCTGCTGGTTTATGTGGGGGGCATCAGGGATTCTCTGCAGGAAAATGGTCTTGTCCTCCTTGGGAAAGTCAGTGAGCAGCTGGAGCAGAGGATTCCAGAATCGCAGATTGTTTGGATTGGAAGGGACCTTAAAGATCTGAAGGGAGCTCACAAGGAAGATGGAGAGACATCTTTTACAAGGGCCAGGAGGGACAGGACACAGGGAATGGCTTCCCACTGCCAGAGGGCAGGGATGGATGGGATCCTGGGCAGGAATTACTGGCTGGGAGGGTGGAGAGGAGCTGGGCTGTAATTCCCAGATTTACTGTGGCTGCCCCTGGATTCCTGGCAGTGCCCAAGGCCAGGTTGGAGCAGCCTGGGACAGTGGGAGGTGTCCCTGCCATGGCAGGGGTGGGAATGGATGAGCTTTAAGGTCCCTCCCAACCCAAACCAGTCTGGGATTCTTTGATTCTCATTCCAGCCCTGCTGCCATGGCCAGGAACCCCAGGCTGTGCCTGTTTGCCCTCAGCATCCCCCACCCCTCCACTCCAGGTGGTTTTTGGGAATAAGGAGCTGCTTCACACACATTTGGAGGAGGGAGGAGCTTTTTCCTGGCCTGTCTCCAGCCCTGCTCTGCTCCATGGAACACCCAGCTCCTCTCCCTGCCCTTCCCTTTCCCACCCTGATGCCTGAAGTTTTTTTTCTGTTCTGCTTCAGTGCATAGCTCTGAGCTTCACATTCAGTGTCACTGAGCTCTCCTCCCAGGGCACTCAGACACAACAATTCTCTCCAGCCCAACATTCCAGGACAATCCTTCCCAACCTCAGCAAACCCAAAAGCACCAACAACGTCACAAAGAGGAGGCCGAGCAAGGAGGATGGAACTCCATCATTGCCAGGGATCCATTGGCCAGTTCAGCTCCAGGTGCCAATGGAGCAGAACTTGTAAAAGTGTGAAACCCCGTGGCCAGGCCCCTTTTCTGTGCCCATCTCGAGGCCCATCCTGGCAGGGCTGCAGCCGGGCTCTGCCATTGCCAGGCTGTGCCCTTGGAAGGCCTTGCCATCAATCCCTGCTTTATTCCTCTCCTTCTGCCCAACCTCTGCTCCAGCTCACACTGATCAGGCATCAGTTTCTGGTGACCATGAAGGGACACTGAGGCACCTGGAAAGCCCCCCTGGACCAAAGAAGAAACACCTGAACATTCCAAGGGCTCAGCTGGACACGCACACACCGAGAGCAGCAGGAAGATGTCCCTGTCAGCAGCTCAGCTCCTGCCTCTCCTCCCACCTCCAGCAAAGGCACTTCCTGGTTTTTCCCTCTCCTGGGCCATGAGGAACAAAGGATTATTCCAAAAGGGGTTGTGATTTCCCCCTCTGGACTCACCATCGAGCAGCCAGTGCTGCTCCCTTCGCTTCTCCAGCTCCATCACCATCACACGGGTGATGAGGTGGTCGGGCACCAGGAGGCCTCTCTCGAGGTACTGCTTTGCCAAGGCTCCAGCTTCTGCTCAGGATGAGAAAGAAAAACCCAAAGGCAACAGATGAAAAACAAAAAATGAAAAAAAAAAAAATCGTGACATTTCCACTTAAAAAAATTCTCACTCCCCCTCAAATTCTGCCCAGCCGCCCAAAAGGAGATTTTTGGCAGCGTCGCTCTGCTGGGGATGGAAGGTCCTTTTGGGGCTGGAAAAATGGGAATTCCTGAGACAGCTGAGGGCAGGAACATGCTGAACCCCAGCCAAGCCCTCAGCTGATGGAGAGAGAAGCACTGGGTGTGCTGCTTTGGTTCAGGAGGTGGCTCTGATGTGGTCAAAGGTAAGGACTGTCCCAAGCACCTGAGCTTGCCTCCCACCCCCAGGGCTGAAAGATTTCAGAGTCTCCACCTCAAATATGCTCAGATAAGAAAATTACTCCCAAGATCAAATCCTTGAGAACATAATTGTGGTAATTGCAAGGCAAGTGCACATTCCTGGGCTGTCCCACATCCCTCGGCTTCAGCTGCTTCTGGAAGCTGGGGAGAAGGCCTGGGGACAAGGGATGGAGGGACAGGACACAGGAAATGGCTTTAAGCTGGAAAAGGGGAGATTTAGGTGGATATTGGGATGGAATTCCTGGCTGGGAGGCTGGGGAGGCCATGGAATAGAATTCCCAGATTTGCTGTGGCTGCCCCTGGATCCCTGGAGGTGCCCAAGGCCAGGCTGGAGCAGCCTGGGACAGTGGGAGGTGTCCCATGGTAGAGGGTGGATTTAGATTAGTTTTAAGGTCCTTTCCAATCCAAACCATTCCCTGATTGGAAGTTTGCTGTGATTTTCATTCAACCCCTCAGAAACACCAAGAAACCATTTGGAAAATGCAACTATTCCTCGTCCCTGCGTGTGACAAGTCCTGCTCCTATCCCCAGGAGAGCTCCAGCCCCTTTCCTCTGGGACCAGGACCCCATGGACACCTCTTCTGTGCCTTCCCCCAGCAGCTGAAATAACCATTTGTCACCAGAAATGAACAACTCCATGATCTATTTTTTGCACAATTTCTGGTGAGGACAGCACATTTCAGCCCTCTCCAAGCGTGAGCCCTCTCTAAAAATAATTCCCAGGATCCCGGCATTTGGAGGCAGCTCTGGCTCTGCAGGCTGCAGAGAGATCTCAGAGCAGGCAGCACCTGGCTGGGGATGAACTCCTCAGCTGCAGGAGGGGTGTTTTTTTTTTTGGCAAAATAAACAATTCGTGGCGAGAATTCATCTGATCTAAGGGAAGAAGCAGCCTGAACAGATCCCCCTGGGAGCCTGGGGATGGGGAGCTGGGCTCCCAGCCCAGCCACACTCCCAGATTTAATCCAGAATCCAAAGAATTTGCTTGGAAAACACAGATTTTTCTCTGTGTGATGAGTCCTTCTCCCTCCAGAAGAGAGGTCCAGCCTCCTTCTCCTTGGAGCAGGGCCAGAAGTGCAGAATGTTGGGATCCAGCATCCAACATTCCTGCCTGGGAGAGCGCTGACTCAGGGCTGAGTCACCGGAATCCATCCCTCCCATCCAGGCAGGAATTCCAGCGGGGAGCCAGCAGAAAACACCTTTTCTCAATGACAATTTCTTTTCTCAATGACAATTTCTTTGTCACCACCGGCAGCAGCATTCCCGCCTGGAAAAGGGAAGCACGTGGGGATGGAAAAAACACCCTGTGGGTTATGCAACCAGCACGGAGCCCTGAGGGCAACAAATTATAAAAATATCTCTTTTTTTGTGCTTTTGGATGTTTACTGGCATGGTTTGCACGGTGTCAGAGGCTCCCGGGGAAGGAGCTCGCTGGGAGGGCTGGGGGGAAGGCTCCTCCAAGGACTCCCTGGAGGCCACCGGAGCTGGGAGCTGTCACACAGGGTCTGGCTGTCACCTGGGGAGGGGTGGACATGATACCTTGGGTTTTACCTTTGCTGTTTCCCAAGCCCTGCAGTGCTCAGGGTGTGACTCTGCAGGGTTCTGCAGCCTGGGAGCTGCTGCTCTCTCACGCTCACAGGGACACAACAAAGCCTCTCCAAGGCTGCTCTCCAAGGACACCCAGACTGTCCTGGGCCCAAAATGTGCAACCCAACCCCTTGAGAAGGGGGGCTGAGCTGGGGAAATGCCATCGTGAGCTAAAGTTTGAATTGGGGAATTGATGCTGAGATGCAAATGGCCCAAAGCTCTAAAGGGGTGAAGAACTCGTGCCTCGGGCTCCATGCTGGGCTCCATGGTGAGAGCAGCCTCTGGCTCCCCAGGCTGGGCCTTTGGAGGCCTTTCCAATCAATCTCCACCTTTATTCCCTCCCTCCTGGCTGGGCTCTGTTTCTGGGCAGCCACTGCAGGCATCAGACACCCCAGGAGCTGCCACACCAGGTCTGGCTGTCACCTGCAGAGGGGTGGACATCCAGAGGCCCAGGAACTGCTGGGCAAGGTCTGGCTGCCACCTGAGGAGGGATGGACACCCCAGCGGCTGTCACACAAAGTCCGGCTGTCACCCCAAGGAGGGATGGACATCCAAAGGACCAGGAGCTGTCACATCAAGTCCAGATGTCACCTGAGGAGTGATGGCCATCCCACAAGCTGGGAGAGGCCACACAAGGTCCGACTGTCACCCCAAGCAGCAATGACCATCCAAGGGACCAGGAGCTGCTGGGCAAAGTCCAGCTGTCACTTTGGAGAGGGATGGACACCCCAGGAGCTGCCAGACCAGGTCCAGCTGTCACCCTGAGCAGGGATGGCCATCCCAGGAGCTGTCACACGGGGTGTGGCTGTCACCCTGAGCAGGGATGGCCATCCCAGGAGCTGTCACATGGGGTGTGGCTGTCACCCTGAGCAGGGATGGACACCCCAGGAGCTGTCACACGGGGTGTGGCTGTCACCCTGAGCAGGGATGGCCACCCCAGGAGCTGTCACACGGGGTGTGGCTGTCACCCTGAGCAGGGATGGCCATCCCAGGGAGCAGCTGTGGCTCAGCAGGGCTGCTGGAGCCCGGCCTGGAGCTGCAAGCCAGAGCTCCCCCGAGCCAGGGCTGGGGCTGGGAGCAGCCTGGGGACAGAGCAGAGTCCCAGAGCCCTGCAGCCCCCAGGCTGCAGCCTTCCCACAGCCCCAGGGCAGACGGACAGCTCTCCACAGCTCCTCCAAGGCCAATTCCTGCTGCTCCTCTGTGCCCTGCATGGGTGGAGCTCCTGGAGCTTCTCCCTCCTCCAAAGCACTGCCACATCTCCTCTCTCCAAGGAGGAACGGCCATGGATCTGCAGGAAGGACCTGCAGGGCTCTCCAAACCCCCAGTCCCCTGGGTGTTCTGGAGAGCATCATCCCAGCCTCCCAGCCCTTGGCGTTGGTTCCCAAAAGGTAGTGTTAACTCCAAATTTAATATTTGTTTTCCCCCTTTTAACCCCAAATTGAACATTTGCTATCCCCTTTTCACCCCAAATGTAACATTTTCTATCCCCTTTTAAATCCAAATATAACATTTGCTATCCCCCTTTAACCCCAAATTTAACATTTTCTATCCCACTTTGACCTGAAATTGAACATTTTCTATCCCCTTTTACCTCCAAATTTAACATTTGCTATCTCCTTTTCACCCCAAATTGAACATTTGCTGTCTCCTTTTCACCCCAAATTGAACATTTGCTGTCTCCTTTTCACCCCAAATTGAACATTTGCTGTCTCCTTTTCACCCCAAATTGAACATTTGCTGTCTCCTTTTCACCCCAAATTGAACATTTGCTGTCTCCTTTTCACCCCAAATTGAACATTTGCTGTCTCCTTTTCACCCCAAATTGAACATTTGCTGTCTCCTTTTCACCCCAAATTGAACATTTGCTGTCTCCTTTTCACCCCAAATTGAACATTTGCTGTCTCCTTTTCACCCCAAATTGAACATTTGCTGTCTCCTTTTCACCCCAAATTGAACATTTGCTGTCTCCTTTTCACCCCAAATTGAACATTTGCTGTCTCCTTTTCACCCCAAATTGAACATTTGCTGTCTCCTTTTCACCCCAAATTGAACATTTGCTGTCTCCTTTTCACCCCAAATTGAACATTTGCTGTCTCCTTTTCACCCCAAATTGAACATTTGCTGTCTCCTTTTCACCCCAAATTGAACATTTGCTGTCTCCTTTTCACCCCAAATTGAACATTTGAGATCCCTTTTAACCCCAAATTGAACATGTGCTATCCCCTTTTCACCCCAAATTGAACATTTGATAGCCCCGAGGGACTCTTCCAGCCCCGGGGGATGTGTCCCAGCCCCGAGGGATTGTCCCAGCCCCAAGGTCACCCAGCAGCCACCCAGGGCCGGGCAGGACAGGCGGGAGGAGAGGCTGTTCCCAAACACAGCTCTGGGCCTGCACCACAATCCTGGATTTTCTCCCTACCCAAAACTTTTTCCAGGATCTTTTTTCCTATTGTTTAGGCTACAGCAACACAATCTGGAGCTGATGGAGAGGAGAAACCCTGGGTGAGTGAACATTTGACATCCCCCTTTTAATCTCAAAGTGAACGTTTGCTATCTCCTTTTAACCCCAAATATAACATTTGCTACCCCCTTTTAACCCAAAATTGAACATTTGCTATCCCCCTTTTAACCCCAAATTGAACATTTGCTATCTCCCTTTTAAACCCAAATATAACATTTTCTATCACCTTTTAAATCCAAATTTAACATTTGCTATCCCCTTTTAACCCCAAAGTGAACATTTTCCATCTCATTTTAACCCAAATTGAACATTTGCTATCTCCCTTTTAACCCCAAATTTCACATTTGCTATGCCCCTTTTAACCCAAAATTTCACATTTGCTATCCCCCTTTTAACCCCAAATTGAACATTTGCTATCCCCATTTTAACCCCAAATTGAACATTTTCCATCTCCTTTTAACCCCAAATTGAACATTTGCTATCCCTTTTAACCCCAAATTGGGCATTTTCCGTCTCCTTCTAACCCCAAATTGAAGATTTGCTATCCCCATTTTAACCCCAAACTGAACATTTTCTATCCCTTTTAACCCCAAATTGAACATTTGCTATCCCCCTTTTAACCCCAAATTTCACATTTGCTATCCCCCTTTTAACCCAAAATTTCACATTTGCTATCCCTTTTAACCCCAAACTGAGCATTTTCCATCTCCTTTTAACCCCAAATTTCACATTTGCTATCCCTTTTAACCCCAAACTGAGCATTTTCCATCTCCTTTTAACCCCAAATTGAACATCTGCTGGCAGGCTGCACCCCTGGGCTCAGCTTTGGCCACCAACCAGGCCAGCGTGGCCAGCAAAGGCCACAATCCATGGGAAAGGTGTGGCAAAGAGCTGTGGGGCTGGGCACTCACAGCCCACCTCCCCCTGGGAATTCTGCTTTGTGCTTTGGTGGGTGCCCACAAAGGAAATCTGTCACGGGGGAGGGACTGGAGCCACTTCTGCCTCCAGCAGAGCACCTGAAAGGGAGCAGTGGCACAGACACAGCACCCGCACACCCTCAGCCAAAGCCAAGGCAAGCAATTGAGTTGTTTTGCAAATTAACTGCAGAGTCCTGAGATGCTGCCAGCACCGGGGACAACCACCTGGGTTCCGGGGCAAGCGCTGGCCAAGGAAATGGCTCGCCACCCTCCAGCAGCCCTGCCTGCCACCAAAACACAGCCTGGCACTTTTCCGAGGTGTTACAGAGGCCTGTTCCTACAGCCACTTGCCGAGAGACGCTAATTAGGAGACACACGGCCGGGGGTGGATGTTCTTGGGGGCTGCTGGAGCACAACTCAAAGCCCTGCAGCAGCAGCCGTGCACTCAGCAGCTTCAGCTGCCCCAAAAATCAGCCTTTAT
>WEKY01018686.1:10002-21361 GCA_013390045.1 Picathartes gymnocephalus | reverse complement strand
TCCATCCATCCATCCCCTCCATCTCCCACCCTTCCCCTTCCTCCCCCTGCAGCCTCGAGACTGCAGACATCTGCTCCTCAATTGTCTGGTAATAAACACACTCTATAAAGCATATGCAAAGTGATTATTACCCCGAGGAGCCAAGCACTTTTCAAATGCCAGCTGAAACAAATAAACATTTTTTTTAAATATATACAAAAAGACATCAAAAAAAAAAAAAATCCCCACCAAACAAATGGTACAACAGACATCGCTCAGGCTGTTCCATATTCCAGAATGAAGGGATTGCTCCTGTGATTCCTTCTTCCAGCAGGAGATGTTATTCCTCAGCCCAGTAACACCAGTGCCAGCAAAGGATGGAGGAGGCAACTGGGCTCCTTTGGTAACTTTTATACTTTGGCACCTCCCATGAATGTAATTAAGGAAAATCAGAGGTGGGTTCTGCCTGAGTTTGGAACCCCAGATGTAGTTAGGGAAATCTGTTCCCAGGAATCATCTCCTCTAGAACACCCAACTGCCTCTCAGAAATTCACTCTTCGTTTATTCTGTGTGTGGTGGTGTCATTAAGTGCTGCTAATTAATCTGGGCCTTGCTGTGTCTCAGTTGTCCTTGTGGAAATTAGGGACCCACATCCTGAACAACACAAACCTCACTTCCCAACTCTGGCTCCCTGCTCTAAAGGAATTTAAAGGCAAGGAAAGCTTTGAAAACCATTTTTAGATATTTTTCCTTACACTGCCCATGGTTTTAATTAAGAGTTTCTCCAGACTTTGGTTATTGGGAAGGGCCTCATTTGCAGCTCCCCTTAAGTATGACCCCGTGTTCTTCAGGAGGATCTGGAGTCAAGCTCCACCCTCAGTTTGTAAATAAAAAAGGAATAAAAAGTAGCTTTATAAGCAGTAAATTTGTCCCTGTGCTCGTGCACCTCTGATGTGATCAGCACTGACACTTCTCATAGCAGGAGTACGAAAGAGAGAAGTTCCCACTGATGAGTATGAGTGCTCTGCTTCCAACTCTCCCCTCAACATCTCAGGGCTGAATTATATTTTAAAGCCACCACTTTATGTGATGCTCAGGCTTTAAATCAGCACACCAGGGTCTGGTTTCTCAGTGATCCAGTTTGTTTAATACCTTCAGAAGCACTCAGCTGCCTCCTCAAATCAGCGAGTCCATGCAGTGCTGAAGCTCCTCTAGCAACGCATTTAGGGGACTTTGATAAAAACAAGGGGGGAAAAAACCCCCTTGTAAATAAAATATTGATCATCTGAATTCAAACCAGATCCATTTAAAGCACGTACACGGGACAGGGATGAAAGATGAGGAGGGCAAATCATAAAGAACCTCGAAAAGGAAAATAAAACAGGTGGAAACTTCACAGCTCTGCAGGAATTACCTCCAGGAGAGTAGGACATTTAAAACAGGAGCATCTGGAAAAGGGCAACAAGGATCTAACCAAGAGATGATGATTCTATGATTCCACGTGCTAGAAATTATTGCAAGCGTCAATATTTTAGCAAATTCACCATATTGAACATTTCAGCTGCTGGTGGGACAGGCCATGACTATCCCACCAGGACCAGAATTCCCTGTAGGGAATCATTGTCAGCTAAAGAAATCCCAGATTCACTGCATCCCATTCATCCCTAAGTCACGGATCATGAGTTAAATCTCCCAGCACACTCCCTGTGTCCATCATTACAATGAATAAAATCACATTAAAATGGTTTTTAGAACCCTCTCCCATTCCCAAACTCCCCCATCCTGCAGGGAGAAAAGGGCAAACTGGGTCATTCCACGTTTTCCTTCTTTTCCTGCAGTTATTGATGAAAACCTCAGTGCAAGGGAGTGAAGATGTTACAGGTGGTTGGCACGAAAAATCCACTGTACGCAGATACCTTCATCTCGATGCAATTATTTTTTAGGAGGCAAATGATTCCTCCTGCCTGACTTGCAGGCTGGGAATGCAAAGTGAAGAGTTTGGGAGAAGTGCTCTTTAAAGCAGAGCTCTCGTGTTTCACTCAGATGGGAGAAAAAAGGGGGGAAAAACTAAGCAGGAAGGCAAAGAGAAAGAATTTAAATCAATGGGAAAGATCTCATCAATAAAAATAGGAGCATCACCACCCTGTGGCCCTGCAAGATGTCTGTACATTCATTAATCATTAAGAAATTCAAGGCCACATCATCATAGTCACACCTTGAAGAACACATTGAATCTCAGTTGTCCATCTTTTCCCATCATAAAACAGCTGAAAACTACAAATACTGCAGCAAATTTATTTTTTGGCACATTTCTTTAGTTTAAAAGAGACAGAGGTGGAAACGAAACGTGCTTATGGAATTCTCCACTTCATTATGGGCACGTAGCAATAAATAAATTCTTTTTTCAAGGCAAGATCTTGCAGAGCAAACCACATTTTAGGATGTTCTCAAGATTATTCCAATATGTGCTGCTATGACACCAGAAATTTAAATTTTGAGGGATTTATATCTTTTCCAACTGCGTTTTTAAGTCCTGAAAAGTCACAAATGACCCCAGCTCTCAGCCACGGAGGTGTAAGGAGGAGATTCCTTCCTCTGGGGATCAGATTCCAATTATTTTTTATGACTATTTTATGACTTCTTGGGTTTAGCATTGGAGAGAAGCCCTGAGAAGTGACTCAGGACAGTGAATTCATACAAACACAGGCAAGGAGGGAAATGCTCTCCAGAGGTGCTGGGAAAGGCCATGTCTGGGAAGAAAGGAAAACCCTCCCACGAAAAAAGAGGTGGAAGGTTGATATGAGCAGAGACAAACATTGTATTAATTAATTTCCACAAAACCAACAGGACAAACTGTTAGAAAAACACCAAAATTCAAGTATCACAGGGGAATAATGCAGTGAGAAGAGGTTTATTAAACACTTGCTCTGTTTAAAGTTCCAGCTGTGACAGTTTTGGTAATCACTGGCTCACTCTGGATCAGGAATTAATTTGCAGTCCCCTAGCAGTTCATTTTATCAATGAACTCACCTTGCAGTTCCTCTGACTTTTTAATAAGCACCAAGAACAGCAATAAACAAATTGTGGCAGGTTGCAAATAAACTCCACCCAGCTTGGGTCAATAAATGCCACTGGTCAGTGACACAGAGTCACCCAAACAGGAAATCCCACCTGGAAACACAGCTCAGTTTGAAAAATATTTAAAAATATTGTCAGGCTTACTTTTTTCACACCTGTGCACATCAACAATTCAGAGCAAACCCTTTGCTCTGGGATCTCAGACCTGGAATGTGCCTGGAATGTGCCCAGCATTCCCACAAATCAGAGGTTTGATTCTACTTATTCTGACTCTTTGCAGCTGTAGAAACGTGCAGAAAGGCAGATTTTACCTGAGCAGGGGGTGGAAGATGATGGTGATGTTCCTGGCTCCCGGTTTGCAGACAAACTTGGATCCACCACCTTCAATTAAGTTATCATCTGGTCCTCCTGCAAAATAACGTGGAACAAGTTGTCTAACAGATCTCAACATGCCTTGATTTTCAGATAGTAAGTGATAATTAAACATTTAGCAAGCGATAATTAAACAGGAATTAAACGCTTCTTTCCTGGTGAAAGAGCAGTAATTAAAGGGAGGATTTGCTCTCTGTGCCCTCCCCGAGCACTGCCAGGGCAGAGGGAACAGTGCAGGTGGTGCCTGGAGGTGATTGTGGGCTCCTCATTCCAGAGTTAGGGGCATTTTAGCACAAAACCCACCAAATCCAGGTCCTTCACCTCGGGTGACGAACACCCAGCCCCTTGGCCAGGTGGCTCAGGTGTATTTGGAAGTGCTTGGAAAGGCTCTGAAGCGCAGCAATTCCATGAATTTTCCTGCTTCTTCCAAGTGCCGCACCTCTGACTGAGGATGGCACAATTCCAGCCTTGGTTTGGATGCCAGGGACTGACATTTTAATACATTTATTGTATTTAGCATTACTGGCTCTCCCAGGGGTTCATTCCCAACCTTGAATGTTCATTCCCAACACGGTCCCGTAAATCCTGCGTGGAACCTGAGTTCCACCTGGGTACAAACGGGCTCTCAGACACAGGGAAAATAAATTTGCAGAGTTTGGCAGCAGAACACAACTCAGGGAACATCGTTTGCACACCACAGGTGTGTGGAATGGCAATAAAACCTGACCAGTGTCACTGTGTCACTCCAAAGTTACTTCCACAGGCAGCTCCTGACACCAAAGTACCTTAAATTGGGATATTTGGAGAGAGAAAAAAAAAGAGGGGAGGGAAAAGATCAACTTCCTGAAAGCTCTGCATATCCTGATAGCAACAAAGCCGACCTGTAATCATTCCTGAAGAAAGTATTTTTAGGACAACAGACAGCCCACACATCAACAAACCATCGTGGGATGGGTTGGGTTGGAAGGGACCTTAAAATCATCCAGTTCCAGCTCCCTGGGCAGGGACTCCTCCCAGTGTCCCAGGCTGCTCCAAGCCCCAGTGTCCAACCTGGCCTTGGACACTTCAAGGGATCCAGGGGCAGCCACAGCTTCTCTGGGAATTCCATTCCAGGGCCTCCCCAAAAATGAACTTGGGCAAAGTTTGTCTATCCCAGGTATTATCAAGCCTTTTCCATGTGAACTCTCTTTAAGGATTAATAATAATAAATTCAGAAGCTGACCACATTACTGGGACAGCTTTAGAGGCAGGGAAAGGAGAGAGTTTTGAAATCAAAACTGCCCCAGCAGGTCATGGAAGTTTTTGACCCTGACATCTCCTCTGCATCCAAACAAAAAGGATTTTTCCAAATGGGAAAGAGGAGGAACAGAACTGATGAGGAGGTGACTGCAACCTTCTTTTCCAAAGGAATTTTATGTGCTTTAGAACAATCAATCTACAGAAAAAGCTCTCTGGTGACTGAATTTATTTGACCTTTCTGCTGCAACGTCCAAGGACCGAGCAAATCACCAACACCAGCACCTAAATACCCTAAAAAATCCCTCTAGGTCAGGAGGGTTTCCTACAAGAATTCCCATAGATTCAAAGATCTGGGACTAAAAACTCCAGCGCTGAATTCCCCATGGGGTGGGAAATCCTGGGAAACTGGAAGTCTGCAGTCACAACATTCCCAGAGCTGACTCAGCTCCTCGAACGCACCGTGAGCACACGGAGCTCCTGGATAAATCCTGCCCCAACACACGGACTTGGGAAGCACAAAGCAACTGAAGACAGAAGTTTATTAAACTTTCCTGATGGTATTTAGAAAGAGGNTTAACAAAACAACTGTGAAACACACAGACAAAAAAAAAAAAAAAAAAAAAAAAAATCCAGGGATTTCAGCTGGCATCTGAAAGAGGGAACTTGCCTGACGTGGCAGTTTAATCGGGGAAGAAAAGAGGCGCGAGTTCAAGGAAAAGAAAATTATTCACTTCCCCTGTTAATGTCAGATCCTGCAGTTTCCAGTGGGCTCTGTGTCTGAGCAGAATTATTGAAGAAGCCAGCCAAGCGTGAGCTGCTGAGGCAGGGATGAGGAAAAGCAGGCTCCAATTAAGAGAGGGGTGTTATTCTTGTTCCATCAAGTCACCCTGCACTAATCAATATTATTGACTGGGATGAACTCCACAGCGAGGAATAAAACAATCTGTCTGATCTGCTGGGCCAGATGATGATGGATTTGAGGAGAAGAGAACCCTGGCACTGAGAGAAAAATGTGCTTTTACATCTCCTTGGCTCTCAGCTTTCCATTAATAACCGTGGGTGTTCTGCAGGTAGGTGCGGGCTACAGGGGGGAATTTTATTTCTATTTGAACATTTTACCTGGAAAAAAGATGCTGAGGTGCAAATCTTATTGCTGGTGATGCTCTGGACATCCCAACTACACAGCAGTACAACTTTAATGCCATTACTCCTCCCACCTTCACTGCTCTCAACACTGGAGTTCTGTTATGGAAAACCCTGGAGAAAATCCCCAGCTGTGGAGTGAAGGATTCCTTTCCCTGTGAATTGGAGATCTCCACTGGGGACTCTCTCTGATTGAATCAGGGTCTGAAATGTGTTATTCCCATCGACCAGCCATGATTCCTCCACTGCAGCCAATTCCCTGTGCTGGAGAGCCACCAGCATCTCCATAAAATACACCAGGAATGTTCCTCCATCCTGATGAATTCTGCCAGGAGCTTCTCCTGCAGGGAGGTGATGGATAGTTCATCCAAACAATCCAAAATTGGCAGCTCTGGAGAAAACAGAGAATGGAGAATGGTTTGGGTGGGAAGGGACCTTAAAGATCACCCAGTTCCAACCCCTGCATGGGCAGGGACACCTTCCATGGACCAGGCTGCAGATGAGGGAAGGTTCCTGACCTGTGGGAGAGATTCCAGAAGAATCCATGGAGCTGCTCCAGGGCTGGAGCCCCTCTGGAGCCAGGCTGGGAGAGCTGGGGGGGCTCACCTGGAGAGGAGAAGGCTCCAGGGAGAGCTCAGAGCCCCTTGCAGGGCCTGAAGGGGCTCCAGGAGAGCTGGAGAGGGACTGGGGACAAGGGACAGAGGGACAGGACCCAGGGAATGGCTTCCCAGTGCCAGAGGGCAGGGCTGGATGGGAGATTGGGAAGGAATTCCTGGCTGGGCTGGAATTGCCAGAGAAGCTGTGGCTGCCCCTGGATCCCTGGAAGTGCCCAAGGCCAGGCTGGATGGAGCGTGGAGCAGCCTGGGACAGTGGGAGGGGTCCCTGCCCATGGAAATGGGATTGGAACTGGATGATCCTTAAGGTCCCTTCCCACCCGAACCATCCTGGAATTCTGTGACATTTCCTGTGAACACAGGAGATATCCGTGCAAACATTTAAACTTTACCATAGCGAGCAGAATGGAGAACTCGAGCTCTCCTCATGTTTGTTCTGCCTTTCAGCACCTGCAGAGATTCCAGTTTCCCCGCTCATCTCCTTTCTCATGTTGAAGCCTGACATTTTAGGCTTCATTTCAGACGCATCGAGCTCTGTCACTAATGGCCCCGTGTCTGTCACCACTCGCAGTGACATTCAGGTGGGCACACTTCACTGCCAGCACACCAGGAGGGTGTCATTAACTCGCTGACAAATTTCACTTCATCTCCCAAGTTTTCCCTATTTTCCTTTTGTTCCTCACTATTTATTACCAGGCAGATTAAACCTGCAAACTTTGCTCCTGAGAGGGAACTCCCACAACAGTGGTGCTTCCAGACAGATGGGAAATTTGGGATATTTTCCTGGACACCCCCGGCAGTGCAGAATTTACCAGCTCACTTTGGTTTGGGAGGCTCCAAATTGGATCTCTGGTGATAATTTGATAAGGCGAGAAAAAAAACCTCTTATTTCCAGTCTTTATAAAAGTATGAAACGGTTTGGAAGAGACCTCAAAGCCCATCCAGTGCCACCCCTGCCATGGCAGGGACACCTCCCACTGTCCCAGGCTGCTCCAAATCCCAGTGTCCAGCCTGGCCTTGGACACTTCCAGGGATCCAGGGGCAGCCACAGCTTCTCTGGGAATTCCAGCCCAGCCAGGAATTCCTTCCCAATCTCCCATCCAGCCCTGCCCTCTGGCACTGGGAAGCCATTCCCTGGGTCCTGTCCCTCTGTCCCTTGTCCCAAATTCCAGCTCTCCTGGAGCCCCTTCAGGCCCTGGAATGTTCTGGAAGCTCTCCCTGGATCCTTCCCTTCTCCAGGGGAACATTCCCAGCTCTCCCAGCCTGGCTCCAGAGCCTGACATTGGATCCATCTCCTCTCCAAGACATTTATGGATTGAGAGGCTTCACTTGGAATCTCAGGAAACCACAAAGGGTCTCCCTTCCCTTTTCCTCTCTTTTCCATCCCCATTTTCCATCAAAATCCCTCGGGATGGATTCTGAGTGTCCCAAATCCCAGAATCCTGGGATGGTTTGGGTGGGAAGGGAGCTCAGAGCTCATTCCAGGGACACCTCCCACCATCCCAGACTGCTCCAACCTTTCCTTGGGCACTGCCAGGGATCCAGGGGCAGCCACAGCTTCTCTGGGAATTCCAGCCCAGCCAGGAATTCCTTCCCAATCTCCCATGCAGCCCTGCCCTCTGGCACTGGGAAGCCATTCCCTGGGTCCTGTCCCTCTGTCCCTTGTCCCCAGTCCCTCTCCAGCTCTCCTGGAGCCCCTGCAGGCCCTGCAAGGGGCTCTGAGCTCTCCCTGGAGCCTTCTCCTCTCCAGGTGAGCATTCCCAGCTCTCCCAGCCTGGCTCCATCAACCACACAGGACACAAACACCAGGTCCTGTTTTTCCTGCACTGACTCACAGCAATGATTCACTGCATCGGCTCTCACGCATTTCCATTCTCTTCAGAAAGAACCGAACACAGTTTATCACCTCTCAAATGCTTTTGCATCTTGAATCCTCAAACTTCGCTGCTTTCAGAGAATCCCAGAATGGTCTGGGTTGGAAGGGACCTTAAAGCCCATCCAGTGCCACCCCTGGCATGGGCAGAGAGACACCTCCCACTGCACCAGGGTGCTCAGAGCTCCATCCGAGCTGGCCTTGGACACTTCTCGTGCCATTGAGTGGGTTATTTCAGGCAGATTTTTCAGTCTGTTCGTCTGTAATGAGGATTTTTGTTCCCTCTGCCCTCTCCACCCCGAACTGGCAGTGAGTGACCCCCTCTGACCCGGCACGTGGGGCTCCCATTCCCTCTCCTGGAACAGGAATGAGGGAGCTGAGATGCACCAGATAAAAAAAATCCACCTTATCAAGATAGACAAGAATAAGCTCCAGCCAATACTTGATTACTTCCTTGCTTGAGGGGAGAAGCAATTTAGCAGAGGTTTCTGACAGAGGAAAGATTGCATTTCTTGTTTGCTTCTCTTAATCACCCGCTCTCCTTTTAATCATGGCAAGTGGGAATTTACACATCAGACCATCAGGAATAAGGGGCTGATGGTTAAAATCACACAGGCCCCCACCTTTCCCCAAAATCAACAGGTATCAGAGCGATGATGGAACTCCAGAAGACCCGAAATCGATGGGAATTAGGTGGTAACTACTTGTAAAGCACCGGCTGCTGTCAGACCTGGGGCGAGGAATCCGCAGGGGCAGGAAGGGAGCTCGGAGATGATTGAGTGACTCAAAAAGCTGTTCCCAGCTTGTCACCAGCCTGAACAGGGCACAGGGGACACCAAACTGGCACAGCCAGGGGCAGGAGCACCCTAAAGCCACAGGAGTCCCTGCTGAGATCTCTCCGGTCACTCTGGGAATACTTTAAGCTCACCCTGAAGGTTATAAAGTCCATCACATTTCAGTATTTCCATCAGTGATAAAGTCCCAGCCGTTGTCCCAAAAGCAGCTTTTGGGGTGATGGTCCCCAGCATGGGGTGCAGGGCAGGCTCCAACCCAAAATCCTTCATTGAAACCCTACAAATGTTGGGCAGAAATCAAGGCAGAGCTCCTGGCTGTTTCCCAGTTTGCCTCAAGGAGCAATGGGGTTGTTGTGCTGGGGGACTGGGAGACACACGGGAGTCCAGAGCTTCAAAACCAGACACCAAACCCTGCTGAATGTGAGGCTGGGACCACATCAGGCACCATAATGACCTGAAAGTCCAAGCTCAAGTGAGAGAATCCCAGGATTCTGGTTTGAGCTGGAAGGGACCAGCAAGATGATCTCATTCCTCCCCTGCCATGGGCAGGGCCACCTTCCACCACCCCAGGGTGCTCCAAGGCCCGTCCAAGCTGGCCTTGGGCACTGCCAGGGAGGGTCAAATCAAGCCAAGTCTGATGGCTGAACCTGCACAAATCCTTTACAGGTATAAAACTGGGAAAGGAGGAGTGGGAAGGAATTGGGATAAGATGCTCCCAGGGCTGGAGCCCCTCTGGAGCCAGGCTGGGAGAGCTGGGGGTGCTCACCTGGAGAGGAGGAGGCTCCAGGGAGAGCTCAGAGCCCCTTGCAGGGCCTGCAGGGGCTCCAGGAGAGCTGGAGAGGGACTGGGGACAAGGGACAGAGGGACAGGACACAGGGAATGGCTTCCCAGTGCCAGAGGGCAGGGCTGGATGGGAGATTGGGAAGGAATTCCTGGCTGGACTGGAATTCCCAGAGAAGCTGTGGCTGCCCCTGGATCCCTGGGAATGTCCAAGGCCAGGCTGGGCACTGGGGCTTGGAGCAGCCTGGGATGGTGGGAGGTGTCCCTGCCATGGCAGGGCTGGCACTGGATGGGCTTTGAGGTCCCTTCCAAACCGAACCACTCTGGGATTCTGAACAGAGCTGGAATTTTTGTTCAGGTGTGCAAATCAAACTCTGCTTCAAACCTGAAGGAAAAGTGATTTCCCAAAGCAGGAGAGGCAGATCTGGATTCCAGCCACGGGACTGATGTGCCCTCTCTGACCCCGATCAGGTTGCTGCATTTCAGTTCCCCAAAAGGGGAATTGAAATTGTGGCTCCAACTTTCCTCTGGCAAAGCTGTTCTGAGAAACGTCGGGGAAAAAAAGGAGCCAACGTTTCATTCGCTGCATTTTAAATTCATGCTTTGACTTCAGCTTCCCACAGAACACAGAATAATGTCCGAAACTGACCAACAATTCCAAAATTCCTGCCTGAAACAGCTTCCTCCAAGCGTGTTCCTGTGGCATATCCCAGGATTTGGTGCCTGATTTGGAGGCAGCCCCCCAAGCCCTGCTCTGCCACGTTGCTATGCTGATGTTCCCAGCCCCTCCCAACTCCCCTATCCCGCCTTGTCTGAGATCCAACACCATATGCATTTAAATAAGTTGCTCTTTAATGTTTCAAAACCTGATTTATTAGTTGCTCACACTCCATCTGCCTTGAGAAACGGGCGCCGTGCCTTGGCTTTCACAGCCTGCACAAAAGGTTGGGGTTCAATTTGAGGCTCCTTTATCATTTGATCACCGTGGCAGCCACATATGGAAAGTCTCCTTCCAGCTACAGAAATGGTTTAAAATGCATATTTCTCCTCTTTTTCTTGTTGTGTGGTTTTTTTTGGTTTTTTTTTTTTCACCCTCCTCTCCCCCAGGCCACACGACTGAGCAGCAGGCACTTTGATTAATGGATTTGTCAACTTGCATATTTAGGAGTTTGTTGTTGGTTTGCCTAAAACTGCCCTTGTACAGATCTGAGCTCTTCCAAAGCGTGGCTGCTGCAGAATTCCCCATCCCGAGCTGGAAATCGCTCTGGAGCTAATGAGCTGTGATTACTCACACCCCGCATTCCCTTCTCCACCGTTCTCTGCTCGGTGCTTTCTTCCTTCCTCTTATCTCCTGTAGCAGCAAATGGCTCCGACCTGAATTTTTTATATCCCTGACATGTTTCCTATTCAGTTTTAATGTCAGAAAGGAAAAAAAAAAAAAAAAAAAAAAAAACCCACCCGGGGAGACAAAAAAAGAAAAAAAAAAA
>WEKY01018661.1:25749-44324 GCA_013390045.1 Picathartes gymnocephalus | reverse complement strand
ACTGGCACACCTAGGAATGGAAGTGTGTACCAAATGCAGGTCTTTTTACTGTTGAAGTACCCACATTTAGAAGCACAGTGTATTTGAGTATGGAGTGGATACATCTGTGATAATTCATATCGTGTACGAGTGTGTGGCTAGAAAATGTTTAATTTCTTAGTGCTTGATGTTTTGGGTAGAATTTCACACGTATTCACCTTATTTATTAACACAAATCACATTGAATTGGGAGCTGAAGACCCAGAGTAATTCTCAGCGCCTCTTTCTGTGTGGAACAGTTGCAGCTTCTCAGGCCTTAGTTTTCCTGAATAGACAGGTTCAGAATGGTTTTCAGGCCACAGGGTTGAAGCAGAGCTAGGTTGTCCATGTCTATCTCACCCCACCCCAGGGTCCATACCTTCATGGGCTCTGAGAGTGTGGCTGCCACCTGAGTCACATTCTATGCCGCTGCAGCACTGCGTCCCAAACACTGTCAAGGGTAAGAGTCACCTTGAGTGGAGTGACACCTCATTTTGAAATGCTGAAATAGGAATTGGGGTAGACAAGACTATAAAGAAGATGTCTGCTGCTATATAATTCTTGACAGACCTCTTCCTAAAGTCTTGCAATGGTGGAGGTTCCACCAGACTTCATAGCCCTTTATTTCAGTCTTTAGCCATTTTTAACATTATAGAGTTTTTCATAATATCTGGCTTAAATCTCCTTGCATTTTAATCCTGTTATTTTGCATCATGCACACCTTATTTTATTCCTGTTTACAGTAGCCTTTTATACCTGAAGATTCTTATTATTACTTGCATCTGTTTATTTTCTTCCATAAATAAATGTTCCCAGTTCTTGCAGTCTCTCTTAAAGGAATAAGCTTTCGCTTTATTGTTGTTGGTGGAAGTGTTGTATATCTCACATCTTTCTTGAAGTATGCTTTGCAAAACAGGTCTCATTTTGCTCTCTCATATCAGAGCTGACTTCTACCTGCAGTCTTAACAGGCATTAGTAGAGCAGAAGGACTGCATCAAGGCACATGTTGACATGTAGATACCTGTTTCCATTTATACAAGGCAGTTTATTGCTTGACTTTTTCACAATAGCACGGAATTTCTGGCTTGTGTTTACCATGTGATACGTTAAAACCTCTGAACCCTTTTCTAAAAAGCTGCTATCAGCTGTCTCTTCTCCCTCTTCTGGATGCAGATGATTGTCTTCTTGTGTGTCTTTGTTTTGATTTCTTTTAGGAAATTTCTCCAGCCTTCTAAAGGAGTTTTTGAATTCCAGTGCTGTCTTTTAATGTGTTTACTAGAGATGTGAGGTTGTGACCAGCAGGTAAAAAAGCATTCAGGTTCCAAAACATTACTGGAAGTAGAAAGTCATATTGGGTTCAGAACAGCTCCCTGTGAGGTCCCATTCCTCCACTATGGGAATAAAGCAGGTTATGATTCTCCTCAGTGGGTTTTTTTAAAACAGTTTTGTAATCACTTTACAGTAGTTTTGCAATGTGTCTTTGCTGAGTTTGCCTATAAAGAAGCCCAATTAAAGTTTGTCAAGTACTTATTAAAATCAATGTACAGACCACTGACTACTTTTCCCTATCCATGTGCACGGTTTCCCTTTCACAGAAGGAAATTAGCCTGGCCTGACATGATTTATTCTTAAAAAATCTATTCTGGCTGTTAGTTATTTCCTTTTTACTTTTCCCATAGTTTGGTTGATTATTAATTCTGAGTTTTTTCTACAGTTAAATTATCTGTATATTCTTGTCTTTTCATGGACAGTGTTGTGAAACTACATAATTCTGATATAAGTAGTAAGGTATACATGGATGATGATATTTTGAGTGGGACTACAGCTGGATCAGCCGTCCAGCCCAGGCAGATGTTGGCATTGCTGCTTTCAGCCCCTCAGCAAAGACATTGCAACTGCATCAGCTGACTCACATCCCATCAATACACTCCTGTTGTATTTAAAGGATCTGTACTCCATGGGAAAAATACCACAGAAACATTATTTTGCAGTGGAAGGGAAAGATCCAGATTTTGAATGTGGATTTTATTTCAGGTATATTTCTTCTGTAGCCTGAGAATAGTGGATAGCAGTGTGTTGGAGAGGAGGCAGGACAGTAACATCTAGACATTAATATGCAGAGAAAAAGCTTTTCAGGACTTCTGATTCTCCATGTCTTGAAAAAATCCAGAAGTAACTTGTTTAAGGGAAGTGAAATATCAGAATAAAGTAGGATATTTTTAAAAAATATGAGGAGTTCAAAAATGTAGCTATTGCCCCCACACCACTGAGATGTGTCAGAAGGGAGTTGGGGCAGGTGAAATCCCGCTGTCTTTTGTGAGTAGGTTTGAAAGAGAAGACAAGTAAGAGCAATTTCCTCTCTCTCATGCTCTCATCTCCTTTCTTTCTCTCTCTTCTATCAGGCAAACACAACCGACACATTTGTGGAGGCCTTTAAACTTTTCTGGGCCAACTCCAGTCATGACCTGCTGTAGATTAGCAGTGGCACATTCCATTAACTGTTCATGTGTAACCTGAAAGCTGAGAGCTGTTTCACCATTCCCACCTGGGACCTCAGAGCTCAGCACTGAGAGCTCTCTATTGGCTCCTACACCACTCTCCCTGTATTTGGACTGTGTCATACCTACTCACAAATTGGGAAGCTCTTTGACTAGGGCAGAGATGCCAGAGATGAGTTTCCGTAGCTTGCATATTGCTACAAAAATTGCTGTATTTTCTTCAGGAAGAAAACCTTCTGTTAGCTCTCTTTACCCAGTATCATCATTCACTGTGGTGCCTATACCTTGTAGTAACAATAAGAAACACTTAGGAAAAAACTGGAGAGAGAAAAGAGCTTTAGTCTGTGAAGAGCTAAGGTGGACAATCTTCTTCTAATGTGACAGATATAGGAATACTCTTCAGGGTTACTTGGGATGCATCAGATGTTTGTAATGAAAATATCAGAGAAACAGGCTTCTGTGCATTGATGACAGTCCTCTATCATCTGGTACATTTTACACCACCAAGAAATGATCAGAGTTTCCAAAATGTGGGGACCTAATTCACCATGGCTTCCAATTCAACCTGACCTACCTAGAGCTGCTGCCACTGAAAAAAATACCAGCCGTGTCACTGCCTAGAAATTCCTTTAAAACTCTGCCTTAGCATGCTTATTGGGATATTAGCAGGTATCTTTAGACAACTTTTGAAATCATTCTTTGATGGGTCAGTACCTGTACAATGTCATCTGCATGAGAAATCTGCCTTGGGTGGGCCTGAGATATTATGGTATTTTCTGTACTGCCGTGGTGTTAATTCTTTCTCTAGTCTAATAATTCCCAGAGATACTGTGCAAATGCTTGTCAATTTCTGCAGTTCTGGCATTTTCCTGAATAGCACTTTAAAGGATTTGATCTTGGAAAGCATACCTAACTCATGCAACTACATGTGCGAACTCTATGAAAGAAAGAAATTTTGCATCCATTGCTGTTTCTCTTTTTCTTTTCTTTTTTTTTTTCCTCTTCCTTTGTTGCTTGCCTCTTTAAAGCTTGCTGGAAAGCAATTGAGTGGAGACTCACTGACTCTGAAACCTATTGATTGGATTTGAAGAGTATGAAGGGGAAAGATGTAACCCTGATAAAAAGTAGGGCAAAAGATTAACACCAACACTAGTTTGTAAGCAGGAAAGTCAGGAAGGTGAAGCAGGAGCCATGTGCATTCTCTTGTTCCAAGATGATAACAGAGCCAGTAAAGATAAACATTTGGGGTGAGGAAGGAATATTTCCTCTGATTACTGCTGCCAGGTGGAAAAAAGAGCAAAACTGTGAGTTATGCTGTCAACACCAGGTCACCAACAGCCACTGATGTTATTTAGAGCCTGTGGATATGGTTATGTATGTTCATAGAAAAACAGCGGGAGAAGCAAAAAGAAAATATAGGGATGACAAGGAAATACCAGAAGTAGGAAGAAGATGACAGCAGCTATTTAAGATAAGGGTGGTTAACAAGTGCCACGAGGATTGGGAATGTGTGAAGTGGGACATTTAAGTGGAACATGAGGACTGCAAAGCATTTCATCTGACCAGTGAAGATGTAGTGGACTGCTTGGCACTCTTGTCAGTCCAAGAGAAGTTATTACTCTGTGTGTGTTGTGAAGAGAGTGGAGCTGTAGACTCAGGTTGGGTCTCTCAATGCTTATCAGGTCAAGTACAGAACAAACTCCAGGCAACCACGATCATACTGATTTAGTCTCCAAACTGTTACTTGCATTTACATGTGGCCTCTGAGAACACGTGTTGGCCAGTTAATCTGGACATTATTTCAGTGTTTAGACGTTTTCATCACCAGAAAACATGGTGGTCTGTTTCTTCCAGTGAACACCCATCGACTCCATTTGTATTTATTTTGAGTCTATGGAACGAAAACCAGACCTGGGGCTATTTATGGAATTTGGGAGTTTTGTCACAGATTGGTGTTTTTTTGTTTTTTTTTTTTAGTGGAAAACATGGTGATACTCTCATTTTAATACCCAATTCCTGATTCTGCAGCAAATTTACGTGCAGAGGTGGGTAACACTATGGATAATGGAAGTCAGCTATGTTCTAAGTAATGTGAAGTTTTCTTAGGAAAAACTGTATGGGGTTTTCTCTTCTAATAAGTAAAATTCTTTTTAATAATCATCTAAACAGAGGTGCTATTCATGTCACATTTCTGCAGGAAAGTGTTAACATAGTAATACTTTGTGATCATGTGTCAGTTATTAGGTTCACAATGAGTATAATACTGTCTTAATTGTAATGTCCATTAATACAGCAGGAAAACACAGTATGTTAATGTGTGTTCCTTCAAGATTAGCTATGGAAAGCGAAAGTGCATTTCTTTGCTAATACAGTAAAAATCTATTAAACCTGTAACATTTGAGGAGGGAAAAAGAATTATTTTAACAGGTTTGTTCCATTAACCGTTATTTGTTTAAGAGGGCTTCTTAGTATCATATATTTTCTGATTGCACACTCAGAATTTTTTTCCTGTGGACACATCTCTTTCCTTGACAGGTTGTATTATTCTAAGTTACAGGGATTCTGACATTATCTTGAGGATTTTCTTACAAATTATACGTGCAGGGTGCTTTGAATATATCTTGGCATTTCACACCAAATACAAACTTGCTGGTGTACCACAACAGTTCAGTCCAGGTCACAGTACAGATTCCCTTTCCCTTCCTGAAAGTTACATTGCCACAACAGAGGACAAAGTATTCCTGCTACTGTTTCTCCTTCACTCTATTTTTCTCTCAACAGTGTGCTCCAAATCACCTGTTGCGAGGAGCTTCATCTCTCTCTCTATTTCTTGGACTGGTTATAGAAGCAGGGGCTGTTTCAAGCTTTCTCTTTCCAGCTTGAGCCATTTTTGTGCTGCACTGACTCATTCCTTTACATGTGCTGCTTTCTGTTACTGCAGCCCTGGGTGGATATTTGAGCTGAAACAGTGCATACTACCATAAAAAGGTATTCTTTCGGCGTAGTGTTTCAAAACTGCACTAACTGGAGGAAGAGGGTGCAAGCCCATTTGGTTCCCTGCACTTCCTCTGATGCAGCAGAGGAGGATTCCCTGCACTAAGGAGGCAGAGGAAGGGATTAAGCTGCCAGGGAAGTAAGCCTAGTTCCTGTATCTTCAGTCTCTTAAAGCATTGAGAAAAGACAAGAGAACTGAAGTTGATGTCTTTTAGGGGTCACATGTGGTTCCCACTGATGAAGCTGTTTGGGTTATTTTTTCAGTCCTTGTCAATAGGAGCCATAGAGTCTGATGTTTATGGTTATTTCCTCTTGGAAATTGTGTATGTGAAGTTCATACTCTTTGCCACATCCTGTAACAAATGTTCATATCAGTTCTTTCCAAAATATTGATTCCTAGCTTGCTGCAGCACAGTTCATCAAATCCTTAATACAGAGGTGAATGAATGGTAGTCTCTTTTTCATCCAAACAATTGTAAGCCTGCATTTGGCTAGCAGTTATGCTTGTTGGATGAAGCATGACTGTTCAGTATTCAGTTTGCTTGCTATTGCCAGCAAACAATACGCTGGCAAGGCTTTACACTTTCTTTCTCTCGTTATTTTTTTTTTTTTCCTGTGCCACACAAAACCCTGCATGGATAATGAGTGTCCAGAGTGTGTGTGCTAATTCCTGTGGAGACCTAGATGTTAAAGTTTAAATGGAGAGTGAGTCATTTTAGGTGGTGCTGTTATCGTGTGTTACGTTGTCTGCACTAGTTAGATTTTGCCTAACATTGTTTTAAGTTACTGGAGAACATTTGCAGCTGACTCCTTCCCTTTACATCTCCCTCTTCAGTTTTCCCATTTAGATTCGTCTATCTCTCTGGTGACGTTAAAGGGAAATAACCAGGTAGGCATAATTTTCTGGCACACAAAAGTAGTAAAGAGCCTGAGAATGCAACGGAATTTGGCTTCTGAGCACATCCCTTAGTTCCTTTGTAAGCCTCTGTTAATGTATTGCTGCACTTCGCAGAATAATATACTCACACGGGCTTCATAGTCATCTTTCTCTCTTCATTCTGAGGACCAACATGTTAGTTTTTCAACAGCTGTAATCAGGAAAATAAGAGCTTTAGAGTTTGCTTCAAACCCTGTATCTCTAAGCAATCTGCTGCTAGAAAGCTACTCACAGAGTTAGCATGAAACTATTCTAATTCTGTATTAATTGCTGTAATTAGGTTTTTTGCGTCATGATCAGATCAAGGAAGCCTAGAGAGAGAGAAAAAAAAAAGAACCCTCTTTATCCACAACCCTCCTAAAATGAGGCTCAATATTGCCATTAAAGGCAAAGGCAATGCAAGTCAGACTTTCCCAGCTGGGCAAAAGCTCTCATCTTCAGGGATGTCAGGGGCAGTTTGGTTCCAGTAGAGCTGGAGCCATTCTCAGCATGCTGTCCTGCATGCAGACCTTCTGATTATTTTTGTCCCAATGAGATCTGTTTGGTAACCCTGGTTTGTTTAGATCTCTCAATTTTGGGTTTTTTTTTTGTTTTTACTACTTACAGGCAGACTCATAATATGATCCCATATATGCACAAGGTACCTGTGAACAGTAACACCCCTCAGATTTCTTCTGACCAGTTTTGAGTAACAAACTGACTGTTCACAAAAGCACCTGGTTGCAATCTGGGGGAATTTCCCAGTCTGAGTCTTCGGCTCCTATCATTCCCTGTGATGCAGGATGAGCATTCATTTATACTGCTCTTTCCCTTTACACAGCTGTTGTTTGCTATTTCCCTGTTATTAAATACTTGCACAAGGAAAGAAATATGAAAATGCTGATACTTGCCATTAACTATTTTTGATGCAACAACTAAGTCTGCCAACTGCATGAAGTGAATGCATTTTGTTAAGCGCATCAAAAATGCGTTTGTAAGAAAAGGCTCATTGGGTCAGATAAGAAGGACACAGAGTACAGTGGAAGCAAAGTACCTTGGTTTCCCATCCACAACTCGTGTTTTTCTTCCTTTGGTCCTTTGTGTGCTTGAATTATTTAGATTGTAAACTTTTTATGATGGGAACTGCCTCTTAATCACAACCTATTTATACAATGGCCACACATCAGCCAGCCAACAACACAGAATTCTTTCCCACCCACTCATTTCTCCTGTACCTCACCCCACCCTTACCATGTATTCTCACTGAAATTTGGAGTCTTCTATACGGCAGCCTTTCTGCATCCTGTTCCTTTCCATTCTTTCTCTCTCCTCCTTCATGATCTTCTCCAGATGGTACATCTGAGGAAAAAGAACAGATTTAGAAATGGTTGGTTTTCTTTCAATGGGAATTAAACTGCATTAGCTTCTCACCAATGCTTTATTTCGGGAGCAGGCTAATCCTCTAGACCTGGGCAGGAAACCATGTTTCTATTCAACAAGAACTTTGGAAATGTAAACATTTTCTTGACTTAGATGAAATGTTAACATCTCAGGAATGTTTTCAAAGTCCAAATCCAAGGAGCTGTGAGTTGTGGAGGGCAGGCTGGACTTACACTAAGTCAACAAAAACATGCTTTTAAGACGGTCAAAATGCTTCTGTCTCTTATATTCCGTTTTTTGGTTTTTTTTTTTTAATGAAACGAAACAAATTCAGTTTCTTCCCCCTAGGTTGCCTTGGTATTTTAATAAAGTGAAACATTTTCATTGGAAAGGTCTTTAAAAAGGAAGGTGAATTTGACTGAGCAGGTCCAGATCCTCTTATGATTTTATATACTCTTGATTAGTACTATCCTTGTATGTTCAGCAGAGTTAAGGTGGGACATGAAGGAAGGGAATGCAGCAGTGTGCTGGTCACCATTCCATTCACCTTGTCCCATAAACCCTCAGATTTTCCCTCTAATTTCAGGACAAAAAGGAAGAGTGGGCAATATGGCTCCATCAAGGTTTAATTTTCCACAAAGCTACAGGTCTCCTAGGGGCACAAAAGAATTAATATTATTGGTGGTACTAAGAGCAGAAAATGAAGGTTGAGGTGTCGTGCTTGTTTCAGCATGTCTGGAAGGAGTACCATTCTCAGGAACTCTCAAATTTTCCTTTTCTCAAGTAAGTGACTGTCTTTCATGGCAGATGTCACTTCCCTCTGGCCCTTCTCACCAGAATGGTAAGAATATCTAGGGTTATTTATCATTGTTCCTAAATAGATGTTGAATTTTGTTTCTATATATCTGTACATGATATGGACCTCAATGGGAAATTTACTTGAGTGAGAAGTATGGGATTGAGTTGCTAAATATTAATAAGCAATAAATTTCAGATCACCCAAATTATAGAAATACCATTCCCAGTCATGTAACAGTCACTTCTCTCTTGCTCTGTATCTTTGGAAGATGAGGAATATGATGTTTTTCATGTTAATTTGTGATGATACCATCAGTTACTCTTTGAATGGTGAATTTTATTGCTTAGGTCTCTACATAAGAGGAGCTCAGTTTGTCTGTTGGTTTTCCCATACCACAGGATTTGTGGTGTAGTATGAATCCATTAGATTTACTTTACCATCTAGTACAATATGTGTAGGAGATCTAGCTTCTAAGAATGTGTTTCAGAGATCAGTCGTGTATGGAGATGTTAGGAAAATCAAACATTTTTTTATCTGAAATTCCCCTTGCTCTCCCCTTAAAAAAATTCTAAGCAAAGATGCAAATAAGTTTTCAAAAAGATTGTTTTATGAATACGTGTTATACTCAGTCTGTTTAAAGAATAGAAATCACATAAATGACAGTTCCAGAAACTGTAGATTTATGACTTTTTTTAACTTTCCGATTATGCTGGCAATGACAAAAAAATTATAAAATTTTGTAATTTTGAGAAGAGAATAATGTACTTTTTTATTAAAATAGAAATGACACACTGCTGCATATCTAACTTGATTTAGTGTTTTTATTAGTTATAGAACTGTTTTAATACCTCACTAACTATTGCTTTCTCCCTCAAGGTTTTCATTGTTCTCATACCCTAGAAACAAATTGATAATTCTGAAAAAAATAAAGTATTTCTTAGTTGTTTGCTAACAGCAGAATAGCAATCAGTCACCACAGGGTTACTACAATGGGCATCATTATATCTGGATCCTTATCAATTTCACTATATGGGTAAGTATTATTGCTACATACCGGAACTCCTTTGGTGTTATTGCTTAATTTTAATTGTGATTGTAAAATGTGAAAAATGTGGATATTTAAACCACAATTAAACACCTGCTATACTTGTTGTGCATTGGCATTTAAAGATATATTGAGTATTTAAAATCTGCTGAATCAGATATTATATTGAGGGGGGAAATAAAAAAATAAAAAATCTGGGATTGGTTTGAAAACAAATGTTTGCTTAAGGAAACAGTTGCCAGGAAATTTAATTTAGCCAAATACGTGATGCAACATCTGAACCTTAAAACATTTTGAAGAGTAAATTTTGACATCGTGCTGTTTCTCATGCAGCTTCAGAGGCTGCCAGTCCCTTGCAGCTTCCAAGAATCCCACTGTCCTGTGTGTGTCCCTCTGACATCCTCCAAATGGAAAATGCACTGGAAAACACCTGCCCAGCATTAACAAGATGTAAATGGCAGAAACAGCAGAATGTCAAGTTGCAGAGACACAAAGAAATGAAGGTTTTTTAGAAAAAGCCTCTGCTGACTACTCCCAAATTCTTAATTTCATTCGGGAGTGAAAACATTTCTAAATTGCTTCTGGTTCTGTGGTGAGAAGCACAGAAAAACACATGAGCACATGATTTTTGTTAGGCGTGTGAGTAATCTGAATGAGTTAGAGCTCAGCACATGTTGATGTGCTTTGCTGCCTTGGATCTGTTAGGGGTGTAAGGTGGTTTAAATCTAGCTGACATAAAGAGAGGCAGCGGCTCTCAGTACAATTAAATCTGCAAGCAGCCTCTAAAGCATAGCCTGGCTCATGAACCTTTCCATATTCCATCTCTTTCCCCTTCCTTAAAAATATGTTGAAAAAATTGTTTGGTCGGAAAAAGGACAGATTTATCCTCTCAGTAAAGCCTGTTTTTCTAATATTAGAGGGAAATTTTGCTTACAGGCATTAAAAAATTAACAGTATTTTTAAAATTTTTGTCTATTGTTTTGGGTTTAGCCACTTGCAATTCAGAAGAAAAAAAAATCATTTTTTCGACCCTTCCATCTTTGCAAATATGGTGGAAAGATTTTTCTGAGCCTTCAACTAGATCTTGCCCATTCTGGAAGAGGGCTTGGAGGATCTTTTTCTTCATGATTTAGGATCTAATCAGGTACAGACCTAGAACCAAATCCCTCCCCTTTGCCAAACCAGCAGCTCTGGCAGAAAAACTGTTCCTCTGTTTAGGAGAGGTAACACCAGTATTTTTCTTCAGCTGTAGAAGAGAGCTTGGTGTTTCTTTATGGTCTGCTGATAGTCATGCTTGGTGGTGCATTGATTTAGGTTTCGTTTCCTGCATCTAGACTCCTGGGAGGATTCCCTGGCTTCTTGCCTCTGTACTTCTGTTGAGTTTGCGTTGAACTTTGACACTGATTCAACGTGATCTGCTGTCAGCCTCCTACTACACACTGGGTGATCAAAATAACTCCCTTCCCTTTCCTGGGAGACTAGGGTTCCCAAGGGCACGTCATGGTCCTTTTCTTTTCCTACTTTCCTGTTTGAAACCAGTGACATCTGGCTAATAGTTGTGAAAAAGTAAACACTGTTTCAATAACTAATGCATGCAATAAATTGGCAAGTTCTGTATTTCAATTTTTTTCCCCAAATTGTTACCTCAGTTTGAAAGTACAGGCCAAACAGCTTCTCAAATCCCTTACCGCAAATAAATCATTTAAGTGTCTTCTTCTTGTCTTAGAGCATGTCTTGGCTACCAGCACAATTTCCTGTCAATCTTCAGTAATGGCTTGTGCCAGGTGGAACCTCCTGGGAAAGAAATGGGTTTATTTTAAAAAGTTTATGAGAGCATCTCCTATATCTCCAATGTGTGTCATAGAGAGAGATTATAAGATATAGAATAAATAACAGACAACTGTATTACAAGGCTTTAATTCCATTGAGGGGTTCCATTTTTCAAAAGTGGATTTGGTGCTCATGAAAACTGTCAGGTTGAGGTCCTTGGAAGCCAAAGTGGTCTTTTTATCCCATAGATCAGGTGTGATCTTGGCAAAAAGCACGGAGGCTCTCCCCCGCTGTCCTGACCTGCAGCTCCGAAATGAGCTCTGAGAAGGCTGGAAGCCCCACACGTGCCGGCAGTGTGTACAGAGGCACGAGCCAGGGTCCCGAAGCGTGGTGAGCCCCTGCAGCCGTGCTGGTGGGTGCACACAAGCTCTCAGCATCCGGCAGGCACTGCGCCACAGGGGAATAAACCCAAGGGCAGAGAAGTCTCCAAACCCCACAGGCAAAACAGTCTGACTCACAGGACTTCTCTCTAACCCATAGGGAGCCTCACATTCCTCAGGCTCGGCAGCATGTGTGGCATATTGAGGCTTACGTTTTAAACCTACACCTTTATGGCACAAGGCCTATCAATTAATTTACCTACTCTTGTGTCAACTTTGGCAGCTTTATAAATTGGAAAAAGAGATTCATGATCTAAATCCAGCCCCTCACTCTGTGATGCATTGATGCTTATAATTCCTCATAGAAAATATCTTTCCTGAAGTCTGCAATGTGTTATAATCTCTAATTATGAATATGTTCACAGAATTTGTTCATCTCAAGATGCACTTGTGCATCTGTTATTTATGCACTATACATTAAACTTTACATATAGCTTTAGAAATATTTCTGCAGATGTGCACTTGTGCTTAAAAGACCATAGAAAAGGATATGTTAAGCTGTGTGATGGGGTCCTTGGGTATGGATTATAAAGTATGGAAAAGAGCAACATCTTTTCCCTATGGAGGAGTTGTAACTAGAGGTAGACAACCCTCTGCTGAAATTATGGGGTGGAAGGGCATCTCCAGAGTCACGGCTACAGGTGATGTTGCCGCCCACCTCTCGGTCTCCTCGCAGGCAGTCTGTGGGCTCTGTGTTTCTGCTGCTAGGCTCTGTGGCGTGGGATGGTGTTCCTGCCTAACCTGGAGCCCAGGAATAAACGGTGTTTACTGTCTGGGTCTTCATGGCAGACAAGCCTGGTATCAAGGGCATCCTCAGGTCAGTCTTTGAAGATGATATAGCAAGAAGCCAGTGTGTTTGTGAGGCCAGGGAAGTCTGGCACTGAGTAAGAGAGACTGTAAACTTATTAGAGAGGCTGAACTTTATGTTTAAATAGCACATAATGCAGTGGGGACTGGTCCCTGCCTGGCACTTTTAATTGCTGCTGTAATAATAATACAAGAAACAGAGCCACTGTTCTGTACACAGCCATATAAAAAATGATAAATTGTTATTCTACTTGTTTTCCTATTGTAAAGTAACACTGTCAGAATGGAATTCATTTAAGTGGAAGATAAGTCCTCAAATGATTACCTTAGAATCTGAAGGGGGAAAAAAATACAATTCAGCACTAGCCACTACAAGAAAATTAGAATTAAAGGTAATATAACTTGAAAAACCAAGCAAAAAAATATCAGAGGGCCAATAAATGCATGATGTACAAAAATAAACTTATCTTTGAGCACACCCCAAGGTCTTCTCTGGGCCCTGGTTCCAGTCAGTCCCAGAAGGACATGAATGCCACCTTAAAGCTCTGGCTGCTTCAGGATTTAATGCTTTTCTAATAGCGTGTTGCTATGATGGAAGAATTAACTAATAGGTTTTGATACGGAAATTCTACCAGATTTTTTTATATGTTAGCCTTCCTTGCGTAAACTAGCTAAAGGTGTACGTGGATTGTGGAGATGAACCCTGAGAGACTGTGTTATTGAAAGGTACTGAGGCTCCTTCATTTCCACTGCAAGTTAATGAGGACACTGTGCCAGAAGGGAATACAAATCTGTTGTGTTGGCTTGGTTTTGGTTTAGCTTTCTTCCTCTTTATTCTGTGTGTGTGGACTTCTGTGCTTCATAAACAAAAGCTTTTTCTCCATGAAGAGAAGACACCAACAAAGCTGTATAACATGCCTCAGCATCTCCTCAAAAAGAATTTTCTTGTTAATCTAGAAAGTAACAGTGTATGCTATTGAGTGCTCTGTTTTCTTTCCACCCTACAACACAGTTTTGCTTTTCATTTTTTTTTGTTATGCTTAACAATAGAAGTACCTGAAATATTTGACGATTGATGGAAAAAAGTATTCCTTGCTTTGCCTTGAAGCACCATATCTTTATGGAATCACAGAAGCTGGAGATTGTAAAGGCCTTTTGGGTCATTGGAGCCACCCACGTGCCGATGCTGGATTGACACTCTTTTCTTTTCCTGTGAAAGCTGCTTGTGATATGGTGGTGCAAAGAAATTTGCACTTTAATAGGACGCATTTTCATAAAAGCTCAACCTGATTTTGTCTCTGTTTATGGCCCAGATATATACAGTGCTATACAGGCCATATGAAATTACAGCAAGAAGTTGTGAATGATGTAGGAAATGAAAAATTCGTCACAAAGAGCAAGGAGGTAGCAAGCTGTGCTGCACTCTACCTTTTGATATTAAACTCAGATATAGTCAGGCAAGGAAACTGGACTCAAAAGGTCTCAAGTAAATATAACCCCTATAGAATAAAACTGAGAAAAATAAAAAGGCTAATGAAAAAAAAAGTTTTAGCATAGCTTGACAATGCTTATTCTGTCCTATTAAAAAGAAACCCAAACATTTCCCAGCTGAAGAGAGCACTTCTAAATGTGGCTTTGTCCCAAATGAAGCCAAACTGAAAGGGCTTCTGAAAATTCAGGGACGTGCCAGAGTATTCATACCAGAGGAAGTTGTTTGTTTTTATTGGATTTTTGGTTTGGTTGTTTGTTTCTTTTTTTTCTGCAGTGGGGGTGGAATCACTCATTCTAGGGCTCGTAAGTAGCACATATAGAATTTAATAGTAGCACATATGATAAAAAGAAATCTTCTTACTACAGATGGCCTATCAAAATAAAATCAAGTAAAAGACTGGTAATGCTTAGCACATCATTACTGCAGGTATTCTGACCTGGTTTACTTCCATCCCATTGTGTAAGGATTCTATACCACATCCTTTTGGGGGTATAGCAAATATTTCTATATTTGTTTCTATAACGTGCTATTCAATTTTTCTACCTTCCATTTGTGCACACAGATTTCTTAATCACTTGCAGAACACTTAAAAATTATTTTTCTGGTGGCGAGGTGCATGGACTCCTCCTCAGGCCAGGTCCATGCAGCACAGAAGGAGGTGCAAGTCTCTCACTGCTTAAAGCTGGGTGTGTTCTTCAACACCTTGCTGAGTTAGACCCGTAATCGTCATCACCATCAATAGCTACTGCTTGCACGCTCTCCCTGCAAAATGTGACTTTTTAAACATTCAGCCCTGGGACTTCTTGCTGGTCAACAAAGCAACCACACTGAGTGATGTCCCCTGCTCTTTGCATACACATGGCTTAAAATTACTGCAGCAGTTCCAGTACTTAATTCTTTTGCCAGCGAGCACCTGCATCGTACATGTGGGATTCTAATCTTCACATGTGAGATGGCCTCGAATAATTTCTGTGGGTTTTATAGGCAATTCCATGGTGATCAAACTACTGTAAAGAGAGACCAGCCTCAACCCATAATTTCCCCCCCTTCTTTCAAACATATAATCTAAGGCTTCCCTTGTGGGTGGCCCTCCTTTCTTTTGTGCCATGATAATTTCTTCATAGGTGGTACCTGACAAGTCCTTTTTTACCCTTAGAGTTTTTTGTTCAGATTCCATTCACTTCAAAATATCATTACCATTGCAAACAAGGAGAATGTGTTTATCAGAAACTGCAAACTCCTTTAGGGCCTCATAGGATTAATCACGGTTATAAAGTTTTATTAAACACAATTTTTGTTTAATGACAAGCTCCACCAGTCCTTCCCATTCCAAACCAATCCTGTCCTTAGGGTGTATCTAGCACAGCAGATTGTTTTCAACAGACTCTCAAGACAATCCCTATTACTTTGTCATGCACAGAGATATTTTTCTTCCTGGATAATTTGAACTTCCTTAAAAATCACATCTGTTTCATACTTTATTTATTTGTAATTTAAATCCTTAAATTGAATCTTTCATTACTAACATCTGGGCTTGAAATGCAGCCCACTTGAAAAAATACAAATTTTATTTTATTTGTAGTTACCCCCCTTCACTCAGTAGCATTGGTACAAACATTCCCTGGCCAGAGGCAAAACAGCCGGGTATCTTAAAGCTGTGATGCCGTACCACGTGTAATATGGCTCACTTGAATGTCCCTGAAGTGACTGGCAATTTGCCCAGAATTAGACTGAATGCAAGTAATAAGCTGTAGAAATTCCACAATATTGACAATTAGATATCTCTATACAGCAGCAGCTGTGTATTGTTCTCATGGTATATTCCTCTCAAAGCACCTCCTAAAAAAGAGGGGAAAAAAAACCTGGCAGAAGGTTGCAGGCAGCAGAAAGGTAATATACATTGTATGAAATATCTCAAATTCAGATTAATAGGGATGTTTCTATTAGTACAGTTTTCTACATCAGGAATAATGGCTAAGGCAAAATGCTGAGGAATTTTCAGTTTATAACACCACATCTGTACTGGTAAATTGCTGAAAAAATTACTTTTTCTTTTTTTTTTCCTGAGAAAGATACCTACCCACTCTTTCCTTTGATCATGAAAAGGAGGAGGTGGGAGTATGGGCTTGCCTTTGGTTGCTGCTTGATAACCCCCAAAAGAGAAAAAGACATTAATGTCCTGCACAATGGGGTCTCCCCAAGATGTAGCAATATGGCCCAGAACAGAAAAGAAGGGTTAGAAGAAAAGGTTTATTTTTTCACCTGATTTGAGAAAATTCAGATAGCTTTGAGGAACTTGCTGCAATAAATACATTTATTTCCTATTAATTCTCAATTCCCTCATGTTTCAAAGTTTATTTGTCAGTCTTTCTACAGAAAATGTGGAAAATTAATTCATTGAACATTTATTTTATTTTACTCACAAGAAGCAGCTGCCCACAGTGAACGGATTCAAATTTTACTTTTTAAACCATACTTTTGAAGTTTGCATTATGAGCTATTCATCTTTGATATTTTGCCCAGTGGATATCAATGGAGCTTGTTTCTGTCAGCTATGAAGCTTGTCAAACTTTGGTTTTGGTATCTGTCTTTATTGTAATAAAAATGATCATTTTAAAAAATAAGCTGCTGTTTGGTTGGTTGGATTTTTTTTTTTTCAGAAGTACCATAAAACTGAGGGAACAATAAGATGTCAAGTTTTATATTGCAGATGCTAATTTATCAAGCTAATTACCAACAAAATGCAACTAAATTGCTGATAATCTTGAGACTGATTAATTCAGCAACAGAGATATTGATGAGTATTTAAAGGTTAGGAATAGGAGCGTTATGATGCAGGAGCCCCTTCCTACTTCGGTGCTTACCACAGAATTATCTCAGCACCTCATGGCATACACAACATTTTGACAGAAACGTGTGCTGTATGCCAAATAAATTGCTCGAGAAAGGAAAGACCAGTTTCTGCATTTCTCTGTCTGGTGTGACCACGCTGAATATTGCTAAAATAGAGGGAAAGGTTTTGCATGGCACTGTGTATTCAAGTTTCCCTGTCCTGATGTCTGACACCCCAGATCCTGTCATTTTCATTTTCCCTTCTATGATGTTGCCTGCCTTTGTGCAACTTCCCTTCCTTTCTCCCTCTCTCCCGTGGAAAAGAAACCAAACCACTCCACAAATGCAAACACAGTAAGAGATTGTGGCTCATGGCCTTTTCCAGCTGCAGGGAAAAGGAAGGTGATGCCTGAATCCACCAGTCCTTTGGCCAGAGATAATTTTTCCTCCATGGACAGTGGGAAAAGTGTTTCTTCGGGCTTTATCTGAGTGCTGTCTCCTCTCCTCTGGGTGCTGAGGCTGCTGAGTCAGTGCTGAATGAGGTCAGTCGTGATGCCCATTTCTGGGAACTGGACACTGGCCTGAAATGTCCTGAAATGGCATTTCTTGGGCACTTTTCCTGCCAGCAGCACAACATCGGGTCCCTTTGGTGCCGAATGTACTCCAATAAAGGAGGTTAAAAAGCCTGTTCATTAATTGACTCCAGCACTGAGTGAGTCCCTTTTATAACCTGTGTTATCAGCAGAAGTACAAGCGTGGTGTGGTAAGGAATGTGATTATGGATGAGATTTCCTGGGAGAGGAATTAGCTGGCTCTGGTGGTGATCTCCGTTATAATGAGCACACTCTCATCTTTATGAATGCAGTTTTAGATGTACTCCCACAGCCCCGAAGAATGCCGAGCTCCTCTGCCTCGCTGAGTAGCACCAGCCAGGCTCTCAAAGGGTTAATCTGCAGTTTACTATTGAATAACATAAAATGAGCTGTAAATAATGTAATGATATGTATTGTTAAGCTACATATACTGTACCAGGTGCAAGTACTCCCACTCCTCACTTAGATATAATCTGGGGCAGTCAACAAACACAGATGTATTTTAACAAAAAAAGAAAGAGAGAGGAAAAAAAGATGAAGAAAGTATGAACAAAAAAAAAATTAAAACATATGTAAGATAATTTAACTGAGATAACGATCCAGGTAAAACCTGGCCTATTTTTCAGAGTCACTTTAACTGTGCTGTGTAAAATACAATGGCATTTTGACTTGTTTTTGGAACATGCCTGAGCCAAACACGTGTGGAAACACCTTGACAGGCCTTTTGTATAACTACAAGAAAACTGATAATCCTAAATCAATTACATGGGGGAAATATGAATCTTTGAATACTAGTAATTATAGTGGTTATTTTTCACTTTGGTAGCACCTGCAAATGATGTACTGTATATATAACAATGACTCCAAAAGCTCTAATTAACTGTTTATTTTTTTCTTCTTGTTTGCTGGCTGTAACCAGTCCACATTAATTGACAATTTATATGTGTGTGTGTATGTGTATAGATATAGATGTATATTTCCCTCCCCAGGC
>WEKY01018661.1:0-25729 GCA_013390045.1 Picathartes gymnocephalus | reverse complement strand
CAACCCCCCCCCCCCCCCCCCACTATTTTATATTACTTATGACTGTCTGGAAATCACAATTACTGAATTTGCCTCTTCTAGGTTGGTTCTTAAAGTCTCATCAGAGACTTTTTGCTGAACTTCCAGTAATACTCAAGGGATGGAAAAATGTGGTAGAAAATGCTGGGCTGATCCTACCTAGTGGGGACAACTGCAGTCCCTTCTGTAGCACGATGACATGGCTCCCGACTAATAGTGCCAGTCAGAATTCCTAACTGCTTCTACCAAATGCAAAAGAGCTGATTTTGGAAGACCTCCAGCCACAGCTTTCCACTGCTGATAGATTACTCTGGGCTATTCATGGAGCAAGATTAGCCTGACCACCATGAAGAAAACTCTTTGTTCCATGTCATTACCTAGGATGGGTTGAACCGTGTTAAGGCAAAGCTGCATTGGTGAGCTAAATTCATACAGAAATTGGATCAGCGGTTATTCTGAAATTATGCTATTATGGTTGAAGGGAGTGGGGGTGATGGATTTGTCGGGGTTCTAGGTAGGGAATGTGAAGCACAGCAAAGCTCAGCGTAGAGAGCAGGGGGACAGCTTGCGGTAGGCGCTGTTAGGATTTTTAATGTGAGTGCGAGCACGCAGTTGCCATAAAAGCAAAGCACAGCGGAGCTTTGTATTGAAATGAAAATGCAACTGTGCCTAGGCAGTGGCCAAAGGGTGCCGAGCCTTGGGTAGGCACCACGCACTGCGGCAGCTCCAAAGGCACCGGAGCGAAAGGGCCGGAGACGGCGAGGAGGCACAAGAGCGCCGCACACCGCGAGCGCAAGATGGCTGCTGGAACCATCTGCAGGACATCAAAGTCTGCTGCCTGATGGCAAGTGGGCTGCCAAAGCTTCTAAAGGCTTTGGCGCCTGCATGTAAATCGGATGCAAACTGTCCATCTGCTGCATGGCACAAGTGACAGCTGATTCTTTTTGCAGTCCGTAAGATGAACTAGACCTAAGCCAATCCGTCCCTGTTCCTAATCACACAAGGTTTGTCCTACCAGTTTCATTAGCCAGACACATGAGATACAGTATGTGGTTTTTCATTTTGCTCTGTACGTGACACTATAAAAAACAATGCTGGGGATGGGCTGTGAAACCAAAGGGGACACACTGCTGCTACTGCAGAGAAAGCATATTGGCAATGTTCAAAGCATATTGGGGCATAACAGTAGTCTAAAAACCCCAATATGGATTAGGACAGCTGACCAGATGTCTTGACTGACATTTTTTAACATGATTCAAGGGTGTCCCTACAGTACATAAATGCAAACTATACATCTGTGTACTCTTTTTCTTTTTTCCACTGGAAATACCATACATGGATGTTTTGATTGTAGCTGACAGCTCCAGTGTGAGGAGAGAGCCATTCAATGCTGCAGCTCTGGCCTTCTCCTCTGAGAAGCTTGCTGGAAAAAGTTTGACTTGGGTTCCTGTGCAAACAGGCAAGAGAGATGTTGTCTTCAGCAGAAAGTTACCTACCTCCTTTCTTCATCAGATGGGTAGTGGGAACTTGCTGGGATGCTGTGTTGAAAGTGGGGGATGAGATGTGATATACTGTTATAATAAGGGAATGCTGTTCTTTTCTAGACTGATCTCAAATTTAGAAAGTTGGATTACTATCAAAACGCGATTACTCAGCTGTGCAATTGTTTGTGAGAAGGAAAGATCAGGAATGGTCAGGGAGGGGGAAGAACTGCAGGTATACTGAGAAGCAAGGAACAAAGAGGGTGAAATAACAAAGAAATTTGCAATTTCTTGGTTTGTAGTTTTTAGAGCAGAGGTCACATATGAAATATAGACCCCCTTCCCTCCCCAGCCTCCTCATCTAATTAGACGTGAGAAGTGGCAATGGTTAGTTTGAACCAGCACTCTGAGTCTGGACTGGTGTGTATGAGTGTGAGCCCAGTCGGCATAGCTCCCTCAGATTGCGATGAACACTTCATGTGCATACATGCAGACATGCATCAGTACTTTCTCCTATCCTGTCTCCTGTACATTGCTGGTACAGGGTTAGGAACCCTGCTGGTAGGAAGCCAGTTTTCCCACCTGCCTGCCCAGAAGCAGCTTGAGGTATGGCAAACACCTGTCTCAGCAACTAGAGTTTATTCCAAAACACTGTTCTTTGCCTCTGCCCCAGTCTCAAAGTACAGGGAAAACTGATATCTTACCCTCTTCAAACAGGGAAATGTGTTATATCACAGACTCCCCTGTCCCTGCTGGGCTTCATCATGGAATTTGGTTTCCTCTACTGACGCTTCTCGTTAGTGTCTGAGGAGCAGATTGATAGTGTTTGCCCATTTATAACTGAATAGATTAGCTGGTTTTAGCGTGTACTCTCTAGTTTCCCGGAAAATGTGAACTGGTGCCCAAATTTATGTTTCCAATTTTTCCCTTCATAAATCTTTTACTTTCCCAGCAACCAGCTCTGAGCTTCACACAGAAATAAAAGATGTCCTTAAAAACAAAAAGTTCTGTAGTATCAGTGAGGCTGCAGATAAAGTTATATCCAGCATCTGTATATACATTTTCTGTGGTGCCAGCTGCTTGGCTCCACACTTTTTGGATACACAATTCTTACTAAACCTTTTGATAACATGTGCCTTTCAGTGATAAATCTTACTAGCGCTTAAGTTCAGCTTTTACGTATCCCTTTAGAATTGTAGCATACCCTTAAAAGATGCATTGTCCTGTGACATCAACTACCTTTGTGCCTTTACAGATACTGCATATTTAGCCCAAATCTCGGCCTGGTGTCTTAGGTGAGTATTTGAGTCTGGGGAAAGAAGAGTTTCTCTGAGGAGCTATTGAATGATAAAAACTCTGCTCCAGTAGGTCCCAGGGACCAGAGGACCCCTGACTTGACACCAACTCCTCCTTGCTGGTGCAGTGGTAACATCAGAGGACCTCACACTGGCAGCAAACCCCCAGAGTCCCTGCCACTCACGTGCCTGCCTGCAGGTGTTCTGTGTGTGGCCCTGGACGGCTCTCCAATGAGCAGGCTGTTGGTGCTGCACCTACGGCCAGCATCCTCCCCCACTGAGCAACCCCAGGGCAGAAGGGTTGCTGTGCATGGCCTGCTGCTGGCCAGGACAGCTGCACTGCTCCATGGAAAGGATTTTCCTGCTGTGCAGGTGAATATTCGGATGAATGTGCCAGAGCAAATGGCCTGTGCCTGCTCCATCTTGTTCAGGAATCAGCTGATGGCTACTATGTTGGTTACCTGCATTTGAAGGGTGGAAAGAATGAAAAATGAGGTATGTGCAGTTTAGAGAAGGCAGTGCAAACCTAAGAAAGACAGCTCTCTATGTTCCTGTGAATGGCAATCAAGAGAAAACTCTATTCTTGAATAGAGAAAATGGCTCTAGGCCTGTGTGCTTAAAAGCACCTATGTCCCTAAAAATTAAATACTTGCTGCCACTGGCAAATTACTGGTAATGTGCTAAACATGACTTTTAGGCTTATATTGTTAACTATGAAACTGATGATACAAACTAAAGCATGCTAATAGCATAACACTGAACTGTGCAGGTACACAGCAATTCATTTGTCTTTCCCAAAATGACCTTCCTCTTTGCTGACTGATGGAAAATCAAGGATGAAAGTGTCCTGGATGAAACTAATGGGAATTTTCCTTCTTTTTGGTCCTGTGCATGTGCTGTGACTTTCAGAGAGCACCTGAGATTGCAGGGTTGTACTGCTAATACTGTAGGTGCTACTGTAAATCTGCACTAAACAGACACACGTATAAATTGCTATCATGCTGTCGCATCAAGAGATCAGCTTACAGTCCCTTTTAGATTCTCTTTGTCTTGTTATTTTCATTCTATTCAGGAAGTGAGCATCAAGATGGATATTTAAAATACAGCTTCCGATTTACTGATCGACAAATACACTTCTGACCTTCACATGTAGGCTATTAAATCCCACTGATTTGTCTTCCTGGACTTTTCTTATTATTATTTCCATGAAAAAGCCTATTCCTGAAAACTGGCTGGGGGTTTTGAGCCAAAAAATCTCTGACCTGGGAATGTGCCTGTCACCAATGGTTATTGGAATACACACTTGTTCACACTAGACTTCCAGCTCTGCAAAATAGAACACATCACAATATCTACTTCAAAGCAATTCCGAGTCTCTGAAACATACAGTTCCCCACATCCCTGAAAAAAAGAGTTAATACTACATCTCAACATTAAATTCAGAAGAATAAAAAACCTGTTTGCTAAGAATGCTCCATTTGTTTCCCACACCAGAAGCCTTACTTACAGCATGAAGAAGGGAAAAGAAAGTCACTTACCTCTACCAGTGAATAATGTAAAATGAGGATGCAATATTGAATAAGCAGGTGATGCCACCATGCTATGACCCAAGGACTGGGTGGAAACAATGGGAGGCAGAGGTACACACTCCTGGTTGAATGCAGATCTCATTGCAGACTTTCCTTGAATCCATGCCAACCATGTTTGAGCAGAGGGGCCACTTAGCATTTTTCTCCCTTTTATTGCAATGAGGCTGAATGCAAAAATGGGGGAAATAGCTTTTAATAATGTAAAGGCAGAATTTTCCCTTTTCTTTGATCTCATTTCAGATCTATTCTATCATTCTTTTTGCTGACAAATGAAAGAACTCAGTCATCGACGTTTTATGCTCTGCCATGACAGAGAAGGTACTTTCTGCTTTTCACAGTCCAGTAGCTATGCGTGATGCAATAAATACAGAAAGGCAAGGCCAAGTACTTAATAAATATAATAAATATGTAGTGACATGTTGTATTTGTTAAAGCCTGGATATCATGCAGTATCTTAAACAAAATCATCTATCCGTCCATCCATCCACCCAGCCATAAGATTATCTATGGTAGTACACGGTCTTTAAATTCCGCAGACCATCTCTCTACCGCCTAAATAAAGGGCCAAATCCTATTGTCCTCACTCGGTTTCATTCATACGACCTCACTCTCTATGGCACCTTGACAACCTGATAGAGATGCGGTGCAGTCTGCATGCTGGCCCCCAAGCTAGAACACATTATTGCTCAGGCTGTGGAAAGGCTGATTTGGATCCTTTCTTTGCACTGCGCCAGTCCTGTGTGATCCTTGCCTGGCATGAGCTTCCCATCTCATACCAGCTCCTCTTTTTCGGGAGTTTTTGTGCAGTGTTAACACGGCACAAAGTTTGGGGTTTTTCACTGGTTTTTTTCTTGTGGAAACAAAGTGACTCCTGACAAGATCAGGGAAAACATTTGGGACATTGCTCTTTGACATTTTACCTGAGGAAAAAGAAGATTGCAGCATACCCAAAGTAAATCACACAGCAAAGGGAATGTCCTCATTTCAGACTGCAGAGCAGAGAGCTCGTGTGCTGCAATTGCTAAGGTAATGGTTGCTGCCGCTCAACTGTTTCCTCAAAATGCAGCCACTCTGCCTTTTTATTTTTGGGCACTTTTGCATGCATAATGATATCCATCCATTTAAAGGCAAATGTCCTCTTAGTTTTAATGGGCTTCTGTTCATGGAACATTGTCAGATATCACCTTTACTTTGGTGGTTTTTTTCCCTCTCTTTTTGTAATTTGAAGATAACCGCTGCTTTGTCATTACTCTACTGGAAGCACAAAGTACCTGTGTCCTTCAAGCAGCTGCTCAGCCTCTTCCAGAACAGGGCTGCTCTGTGTACATTGAGGAAAGATATAAATTTTTATGGTGTAAGAGTTTTTACAATGGATTTATCACATAAATAAGAAATGGAAGAGACCTTGCTGGTCTCTTAATTTACCTCCTTGTAATATTAGATTATTCTGCAGAGTGCATATTCTAGATCCATGGACAGTCCAGTTTTAAATATAGCAAATGATGGGGTTTGCACAGCTTCTTGCAGGTGATTTCATAGCCTGTATGGCCTCAGTCACCTTCCAAATATTTACATGTCCTTTTCTTCCTTATTTATTTTTTTCTGAGTTGACATGATGCACACATGCATTTTATTTTACACTTTCATTTACAATCTATTGTCTCCCTGCCTAAGAATATTTACAGGCCTTTCCAAATTCCCCTCCTTCTTACCACTATCATTTCCTATTTATTTGTTCTCTCATATCACATTCTTTGTATTTTTAAAGTACTCTTTTTTCTCTACTATCAAACTCAGCTCAATCAAGCACTGCCTAATGCTGCCTCTGCAACAATGCGAAGGGTGAGAAGGCATATCTGTAATTTTAAAAGGGCTGAATACTTTCCAGGTGTTCATTTTACGTACATAACAATGTTTCTGGGGGAAAAAAAATACTTTAGAGAAAACACAATTCTGAGAAACCAAGTTTCAAGTAATTGTTAAACAGATTTAGTAACTTTAATTTTTTTCTAAATTAAAACAAGACTTTGCTTTTCTCTTCATTTGCTGTGAATATATCTTCTCTCTGTAGCTCCCAATTAAACATCATGTGTGAATTTACCACCTTCTTCAGATCATTAATAAATTTTACTGAGTTAGATTCCAAACAGGCTTTTAGGGTATATGATAGTTGTAATACTTTATGTTATGGTACATCTTCAAAGCTGGATTTAATGAGTCACAGAGCCTACCTGTAAAATTGTGTCTGGAATGAGTTGAAAGGGGAATCATATTTTTTTAAACAAAAATATTTTTTGCAGCATCTCTGAGTAAAAAATAAAAAGGTAATATTTCTTAAATCTAGCTATCTCCCAGCTCTGCTTTTTTGCATTAATTTTTTATTTAAAAGTTTTTCATTCCAGTTGGCTTGAATACCTTGTAATAAAGTGCTTCTAGGATCAAAGGAAGTTATTTTTATAGTATTACCTCATTTTCTTTTATTAAAATAGAGAATAGCTTTAAGTTATACACATATTTGGTCAAAATGATAGAAGCCCTAACCCTACTTACCATATTTTTTCTAAGGCACAAATGATGGTCTAAGTTTGGGGTGACAATCATTTAGGGGGGCACAAGACCTCATCTAGAAAAAAACTATGCTGTTCTTCTGTGCAGTGTCAGCAACTCTCTATGGCATTTTCAGAAATCCCATCTCTTAAGCAAGAGCACTATTTTCATAGATGTAATTCCAAAATAAAGGCCTTTTCTTTCATTTGGTTCATTGCAGTGGAGTTTAGGGTGCTTAGGAAATGAAGGCCAGGGCCCTAGGTAATAGTCTATTCAGGTCAGGAAGGCTAATTAATATGCAGACACTAGCTATGTTTCCAGTGTTGTGTTAGAAGACTTGGTTTATTTGGCCAATGACAAGTACAGTGTGATGGAAAAGAATCAGCCTTTGGAATAACAATATTTACTTGCATGTACTCATGCTAGAGGGTGAAAATTTTGTCCTCTGTACATTTTGGGATAATGCAAGTGTTTTAGAAGAGCTATAACTGAAAGAGAAACAATCCATACTATGTGCTGGCCTAAACAAGTATGAAGAGAGATACGTGAAATTTATTCCATCATTCCTTTACACATTTCCCATTAGACTCTGAATAAGACTTGTAACCCTTACAAGTCATGCTCTTCTGTAAAAGGTGCATCACAGCAACCTCTATTGCAGAATATGTGTGTGTTTAATGAAATGAATTCAGTGAGAAAGAACTATAGCAATGTATATCTTCTCATTTACTCCTTTACGGAAACAAAACATTAAAAGTCACACAAGTCTTGTTGGGCTCGGGAGACAATCCTGGGTGCAATGTGCCATGACATATCAATCTTAGATAATATGATAAGATATGGGCAAGGGTCTTTGTGATTAGTAGAGTTCTTGATCATGAAAGTTATGCCAGTGGTTACAAGTTCATTGAAGCACTCATGGCCTGGATTTGCCTACTAATGTTGCTTACATGCAAGCGTGCACCCATGTGCCACGGCAGGCCAAAGTCAGAAGCACGTGTGGGTAGCAACACTTCAGCCTGAACGCTGCACTGAGCTCTTCTTCTCAGATCAGGTTCACCCTCTCTTTGCGGATTCGGGTTGGACATAAACGAGTATAATATGTTGAAGCCCAATTCATCAGGAATCTGCCAAGACAGGCTTTTCCTGAGCACAGGGAATGATTTGAACCTCACTTATAGGTAAGCTAGTAGCCCATGATTTTGGTGTGGACCATTTGAATCATGGACCTGGCACAGTTTAATCTGATCCCTGGTCTATGCTTCTGTTAACATCACAGAGCTCATTACTGCTGAGCACAATAGCAAATATATATATCCCCCTATTTAAATGAATAGCAGGTGCAGGTCTGGCCCAAAGTTTCTCTGACAGATATTGCAAAATTATAAAGGAATCTGGAAAAAAATTCTGATACATGAATGGGAAATCCACCTTATAGAGTTAAATCTACCCAAAGCAGCATTGATTGCATGGTAATGTCACAAGATGTATCAGTTTCTCTAGCAATCTATTTCTGGAAGCCACATCACTGCAAACCATTTGTATGTTGGACTCACCAAGCTACTTGTGGATTTAAAAGATGTTATTCTCATTAATGATATATAAGTAACGTGAGTCAAAACATAGCTTGTCACTTCAATAGAAGTCAGTGGCTTGTCTGAGAGATGTTGTATTTGGAATGTGTACAAGAAAGAACATAAGTGAAACAAAAAAAGGATCAGTGAGTTTTGACCATTTCAGACACGAATTTACAGATAGCCTTTTGTTTTAAAAATAAATCTAAGTTAAGAGAGGTAATAGGTAAAAGTACCAAACATTTTACTTTTTCTTATTATTCACTGGTTCTAAAATACAGCAACAGAATAACAGCTGGGATAAAACAGACAACAGGCTGATCAAGGGCTCCTAAGCATCAGTGGAAAAGCTTCTATTGACCTCACTGCAGGTTGGTTTTTACCCCAAATTACTTTCATTTTTTCAGTTTAAAACTGCAATCAATCTGATTTCTGGACCATATGTTTCACCAGAAACAAAAGAATTGTAGTTATTGTGGATATGAAAATTCAGTATTTTCTTAGAACACTAATAAATAGTACATACATGTTGTGACATTAATTTAAAATTCTTATGTGATTAGACATTGATGCTTTCTCTAATGTGTATACCGGTTTGGGTTTTTTTTTTCATCTAGAGGTAACAAAAGGGCAATAAATGCTTCTCAATTCAGTGCATATATAAACCAGATTGTTATAAAAATGTCTTTAATTTAGGTTTATGTACCCAATTTCACAATATAGAAGTAATTTACAGTTATATGCATTTAAGAGTTAGGACTACTATATCCTGCTAAGGCAAGGTATTTCCATTTTTTCTATTTTTTGAGCAGGCTTCTTTTTCTGCCCTTCTTTAACATTTCAGAATATAAATTGATTAGGAATGCTCTGAATTGATGGAGATTTTCTATTTTACTCTTAAAATTTAGCTCTTAAAGTACATTTTCCTCTACAAGCTTTTGATAGATATGAGGCTGTGCGACTGTTAATACAAATAAGGTCTGGCCACTGGGAAGACATGTATTTATTTACAATAAAAACTGATGTATTAATTATTTCATTCAGTAGACAAGTATCATCATAAAAACTGGGCTTATACAACATAGCAGGCATCACAGCAAAAATCATAAATACTGTACTTCTGTTTAGCTTGACAGTGGCAGGTAATAGACTATAATTTCTGTTCCCTTAGCTACTGTATCCTTTTCTATTCATCATTCTTTATTGTTATTCTCACACTTATTTCAGCATTCTTATATCAGCAACATTTAGTGACATTGCAAAAACATGGTTCAGAAAGGCTGAACTTTTAATTGTTATGAGAAATAAGTTAGCTTAATTATTCTGTGTAAGTAGAAAAGATGTGGTTTGTTCTTCTTCCTAAGTCCTTCCTTCCTAATCGCAATTCAACACCCTTTTTAAGCATTGCTATGTATGAACTTCATGCTGCTAGACAAATAAATTCTTTGGAAAAATGCACATTTTTATTTGGAAATAATGCCATCTCTTTGTTAGATTTGCAGCAATCCTATTTTGCCTCTACTGTTTTTAAGTCGAAAATGAAAAATTATTTAGAAGATGTTTGTGCATCATATTGTGCTGAATGGTATGTAGGTCAGCATGCTGCACCATAGCAGATAAGGCACAGTGAACAAGTGTTCTATGTACTTACAAGCAAATATCAGTCATAATAGAAGTAGACAGATCTACAAGAGCGTTTTGGCTTAGGAAATGTTTCTTGTCATTAGCATTTAAAAAAAGCTATGAGATTCAGGCCTATCAGCACCGATTCACAGCAAAGCCTGGCTTGCACAGGTTGTTATCTGTTCAGTACAGAGGTGCAGCTGGTTAGCAAATGGATTTGCAGATTTTTTTTTTTTTAGCAGGGATGAGTAAAAAGGCAAAGAATCAGGTACTTACAACCCATTCAGAATGTAACAATTTTGTTTGTGTTATAAACCAAACCTTCTGTTTTTTGCAAACTGCATTATTTTTAGAAACAGAACCAAGAAAAAACGGCTGATTTAAAAAAATCTTTATTCATATTCCAGTTTCCCTAAGGGCTCCAATATCCATGAAGTAATACCAGCAAAGGGAGCAATGAAGACTGCAGACTTCCATGATTCAGTTTATGATGCTGCTTTATTGTGTTAGCAGTCAAGTCAAAAGGTAATATCTAATATTTTTAATTTTTTATTTCTTCCTCTATGTATTCTCAGAAATGTGAAGGGGAAAATATGACCGATTCACTCCCTAATGTTATGGCTGAAGGTTAGGGTAATTTTTATTTTATGTGGAAGTGGAATCATTCCTCATGGAGATAATAATCAGGGCTGATACTGAAAGTAGCTCAGTCATACCTGAGTTGCAGGGTGCTGTTCTGCACAGCTATTTGCAAGGTAGTAGGGATGGGTTCCCTTTATAAGGAAAGATGCTGTGCATAAGCTAATGGGACTACTTATCAGGTATGTGAATGCTGTTCTTTCCTGTATGGCAGAGAAAAAGGCTATAAAGTGCACGGAAAAGGTCCTCTCAGAAGGCTTCCTTGCTAGGGGGGGGTTGGTGAAAGGGCTGTGTAGGTGCATGTTTTCCTGCCAGGCCTGCGTGTAAAGGGAGTGACCAGTGCGGTGAGCCAGTGAGGACCATAGCTTCAGCCTGAGCTTCCATCCGAGTTTGAAAGGACTGTGGGATGATTTTTATCCTATCTCCAGTACTTGTTAGCTGAAAAACAGCTCCATAGTGCATGAACTTAAGGAAAACAGCAATACATAGAAAAAAAAAATAAAAGCATCGTTACAGCAATCATCTTTCCATCATAGAATCATAGAATCACAGAATCATAGATTCATAAAATATGCTACATTGAAAGGGACGCATCAGGATCATCAAGCCCAACTCCTGGCCCTGTGGAGGACACCTCAAGAATCACACCATGAGCCTGAGCGTGCTGTCCAAATGGCTCTTGAACTCAGACAGACTTGGTGCTGTGAACACTTCCCTGGCAAAACAGTTCCACAATTTTAACTTAGGCTGCTGGACTTGGAAGAGCTCAAACATCACAAACAGTAAACACAAAAGGGGCCAGTAAGTCACTGGTGGTCCTCCTCAGCTTGGTTTTATCAAATGATAAAATTGCTCCAAATTTTATAGCAGTGTTAAAGGAATTTCGCCTACATCTGAACCAAACATTAACGTTTTATAAACACCAGCCTTGGACAGTGTCCAAACAGGATGGTACTAGAAATGTGTACATTAAGGAGTCCACTGCTCAGTCCCTGCAGGCAGAGAACCAACGTTTAGAATGAAAGGAATAAATACTAGTGAACAAGTATGAGTGAAAGGATTTGATTGAATATGGAAGGACTATACAAGTACTGAAACTATGAGGTGAAATACACAGTAAATATTTGTATTGTTGACTTGAAAAAGGGAAAGAAGAGATATTTATGTCTGGACAAGCGAGAACAGAAAGGAATCATAAGTAAAGTGCCATGGGAAGTAGTGCATCTTAATATTTAGGCTTCGATTTTGCACAGAGAAGTGCTAAAACTAGACAAATAAATGGATCACAGGAATATAATTCCGACTGGAGTATGTTTTTGCAGTTCTGCTTTTTAGGGTACTGCTGTCTTATCAATGTATTTTAGATGTGAATCCAATGACTCACAAAATTTGGATCTCCTGACAACATTTTCAGGTGAAACTAGAAACAAGAGAAGAGCCTTCTCAAATTAAGTTACTTATGGTGTCTGCTAGTCTACTGCAAAATTAGCTTGAATTTGCCAAGTCAAAATTATGTTCTGTATTTCCTGGTCTAAATTCAGGTCACTGAATTAAATGGACATTCTATGGATGTAACAGAGAGCAACATTTGGCTCAGGACCTACGAAAAGAAACATCTCCAATATAATTTTATTATATTAATATCTTACACTGAGCATATTACTGTTGATTGTAGTAACAGGTCTACCTGTGCATACTTGCCATTGACTGATAAGACACATTTATAAGCTATAGCACTGATAAGATTCTCACACTTGTTCATGGAAAATGAGCAAGATTCCCTTACTTCTATGCATGTTGAATAAATATACATGATCTGTTGGATAGAAGGAGGTAAAGAAAATCTTATGCAGGTTTTTGAGGTGAGTATCCTATAGTATAACCATTTTTAATGCATAACCATATGGGAGTGTCTGTATTATGAATCTAAAATTTACTTTGCTCTTCATTTAATGTAAATTTTTCAATTAAGTATTTGTATCTCTATAGATTTTGTAAATTTTAATTTATTGCTCATCTTAACAAAGTTTATCTACTGATGGAAAGCAGACTTCTTTATCCAGAAAAAGCCAAAGTGGAAGCTATGGTTTTCCCAGACTGGCTGAAATTCATATATTAAACATAGGAGTGGCAAACATACTAAACCATCTCGACAGAGATGTCAAGACTTAGTGCAGGTGACCTGGCCATATATGTGAACATCAAAATGGGTCCTGCTCCATAAATACTGCGTATCCTGCATGTTCTTTTCATTTCCCACCACCTTTTACTTTGCCACTACTTATCTAAACAAGTGACAATATTTAAAAACCTAGAGGTGGGCTGGACTTTGCATGCAGAAATCCAGGGTCTTACACACATAGACGGCACCTTGCTTCAACAGAAGTGTATTTGTATCAGATCATCAAATTATGAAATGAAATTCTGTGGTAAAGTAAAATTTAAAATATACCATAAGAAATGTAACACTCCTCAGGGCCAATTTATGGATCTAATAATAAGTCTTTTTTTAGAGTAATGGAGATATATTTGGTTGTGCAAATATATTTATAAATAGTATAACACATCATTGAAAAATCAAGGATGACATCCTAGAAATCAGTGGAAAAATTCCCATTCATACAAGGGGTAGATTTTCTGAAGTGACATTACCATTTAAGCCAAAATTATCTGTAATGTGCCCAATTCAATGCAGTTCTTTGTCTTACCATAAGTTTGACATTTTCAGATTGTTGTGGAAAACATGTCTGAGGCACAGTAGGAGACAGTTTAGTTGTAAGATCTTGCATTAATTACAAAGTTCATGCTTATAACATTTATTACTTTAGCAAGAGACGTGACCAAACATCATTGCTAAACTCAGGGTGCGAATTAATGAAACATCACTTTGTTCACACTGTAAAACAGGTCCTACCCCGGGGAAATGGATGGGAACAGCAGCTGAAGGCTCAGGGTGCATTAGCAGAGCCCTGACCATGTGGGAACTGCTGCATGAAGTGTGGGCAGCAGCAGCAGCACCTGGTCCAGACTGCCATCCGTGCTCAGCCCTTGGCTCTGCCCACTCTCAAAGGCTTCCTGGCAGGTGCTGTTCAGCGATGGCAAAATGAGGGAATGCCACCTGTGAGGGGCAAATAGGACAAGCTCATTGCCTCAGCAGCTGCTCCCTGCACCGAAGAGATGCAGGTCTACTGGGGTAGAGTGAGGAAGTGTGGAAATAATGCAGGTCAAGGCAGCCTCTCTGGGGGACACAGAGGATTGAGTAGGTCATCATGTCTTTACCTCTTAGGACCTACTACCTGCAGTCAGACTTAAGTTATCCAGCCCACTTCAAATCCACAATATCCTCCATATCCCAAGGAGTGCAAGACAGTGTGCTAATTAAAGAGCAGCCATCCTGTCTGCTGAGATAGGTGCTTTTGTTCCCTGCACGGGTAAGTTTGGTAAACTGTGATGTAAAGAAGAGACATTGTTCTGTGTGTCAATAATGGTGTAGAGTGTTTCCTTCTGACTTGTCCCGCTTTTCCCACTTACCAGCGTAATGAATGAGGAAAACATTGTGGGCCCTGTTTGCAGCAGAATTTTAGCTGGCCGTGTTCGGAAAAGAGGGGTCAGATAATCAGCACTTGTAAAATATTGTTGTGTCACTGTGGTAGACTCAGTTACAGCAATTTACACCAGCTGAGGACTTGGAACTGGATTTTTAGGAATATTTGATTAAACAATATTAGAGCAAAACTCTATCTTAGGCAGTTCCATATTTGCAAGTAATAGTGACCTGTACCTACGGTATCAGAGGGAGAAAAATAAATTTATGCAACAAAAGCAGTACACAATTAATCTGATGAATCTCATGCATTGAGTTTCCAGAGCTGGACAAGTCAAACTCATACATGTAAATAAAAATCTACTGATTTTATAACTTCAAAAGCAGATCAGCAGAACTTGATCTTGCTTACATTGATGAGATGTTTGAATTCAGTAACAGGAGAATCAGGGCTTTACTCATCATAGGGCTAAACTCAGCCTCACAGCAAATAGAAGAAGGGGAGAGAGTTGATAAGGAAATACATCTAATAATCTCATTTTAGGTTTCATGTTATTTTACTGTAGCTGCTCTGAAGCGTGGTACTAAAAACTGGCAAATGAAGTAGTCCCACTAAGATCTGATGGAGGGCATCTGCTTTTTCTGGTATTATATTAAAAAAACACCAAAGGAAAAATTAATAATGAAACAAAAACAGATATAAAAAGGTAGGCAATGAAAAATGACTGTGTCCAGGGACAGAAAACAAGTGTCAAAGGGCTCATATGTTGTACAGATAAAAAATACTATACATATTGTTAGAAATCCAGCAAATACACCATATTATTCTTTAAAATATTATGGATCAAATTTGCACAATCCTTCACAGATTCCGATTGACTTTGAATATATTGTGATTTACCTAGCATCAGTTAGAAGTAGGATTTTTAGGATATGTCTGAGCTTAGTTCTATTTCCTTTCAAAGCTGATTCAGTTTCTTAAGTCTTCTCTGAGAGCTATTAGTGGAGATTACCACATTGAGCTAGTGGACAAAGAGGCCAATTTTGACCAAATAAAAGCACTAAAAACATGATGTGCAAATTGTTTGATGGCAAGGCTACAGTTATTAGCACTTGTAAAACTGCAGATACAATTAATGGAACACGGCTGGGACATCCCCTGAAAATGAGATCTATTGCTTTGATTTGACAGAGTGCTTCCATAAATATCTAAAAATAAGGAGTGGGTAAGAGAATAGGCTAAGAGAAGAGGAAGCAAAGAGCTTGAAGGTGGTGAAGAGAAAATGTGATTAAGTAGGCTAATAAATTTCTGGGAAGGGAGGTGGTGTAGATACCCTTAGCAGGTAAGATTTATAGGCAAAGATGTATCTTCTAGAAGCTCCCAGGAGAAAGACTGATTCCTATGCTTGTAACATAGCCTTGAAAAAATAGGAGGGTTTCAGCCCTTTGTTACTTTGCCTTCACTGGCATTTTATTCTACCCAGCGTTTTAGTCACACCAAAAGCCCCTAATCACAACCCCAGGATGCAATCTTTCTGTTTCACCAGTAGCAACATAGAAGCAACATAGATCACTTAGAATACCTTTTTCTCTTACTGTAAGACCTCTTACAGTAATCCCTTTAGGTCATAATCAGCATCTGGAGAAGTCCCCATTAGCTGAACAAGGCTCCTATGTTAAAAGACATTCCAGAAATGAAGGCCTCTTCAGTGGATAACTGGTGCAGCCAGCCCTTTTGTAGGCTTCTCCCTCATCTCAATTTCTTTTGGCCGTTTGCTCACATACGAACAATAGAATGCACTATCCTGATTTGACACAAAGTAATGCACTTATTTCAGGAAACAACAACATCTGAATTAAATAACTCTGCTGTATGGCAGATGTGGGAAAGCACATATATACACGTGTCCAAATACACACTTTTAGAAATGATCATTTGGCAAATTAATAGCCTAAAATCTTCTCAAACAAAATAAACATGCGAGCAGTGATTTATATAAAAAACATTTCCTTTGGTTAAAGTATCAGTTTGGTGTAAACAGGGCAGAAGAGGGTTTTAAAAAAGAGGTTGTGAACCCCTTCCTCTGTGTGCCGTGCTGCTCCTCAGCATGCAGTGACACAGGGGTTCGTGCAGCTACCTTTTGGAGTAATTACTCATGTTGTAAAACAGAGGCTTACAAGCTGGGGCTTTGTCATTTGGTTATGAAATTAACTGATTTGTGCATGTATTCCTGTAGATTCAAATATTTTATCAGTATGGAGCGCAAGGCATAAAGGCCATTCCTGTGCTGCAGCTGTCTGAAATGTATATGTGAAGCAAACAAAATGAAGTGAAAAAGAAATTTATGTACAAAAAAAATCCAAAAAAGAAAGGGAAACTGTCCTTGATGTTAGAGCTTGTCTTGCTTTATGCCGGAATTCTGCTGTTACTTTTGAAAATGTAAAAGCCATTCCAAAGCACATTGGCACGTGCATGAAACTGCAATACTCACTTGGCACTGCCTGTTCCCAATGCTGGCAGTGTGGCACACAGACCTCTTTAGCCTCTTCCTCTGTTGTTTTCTGCACAAGAGCCAACCATTGTGGCTACTCATGAGGCAAGGCTGGCAGCTGAAGAACCCAGATGCCAAGCTCTGGATTGTCTGTCTGTTCGGGTTGTGGTTGGTCTCTTCCCTGGCATCTGCCCTGGCATTGCAGCAGGCTGTGTAACCGTCTGTGGAGTTGGGTTCAGGATTAGGCTTCTGCTGGATAACATGCTCTCCTGGTCACTGTTTGCCTTTCGAATTACTCTTGATTATGAGGAATGTGTTTCTCTCCTGCAGACTCCACCGAGGATGAGTGTGCTTGTGCAGTGCTGTTTGGTGGAGAAAGCGTGGGTGCTCCCCTCCCTTGGCACCGCATGGTTTTAGCTTTAGAACAGAGCATGGGTAATTTCAGCCCCATAAACCCAACCATCTCCTCTCAGCCAGGGAAATTTCCAGGTTGATTGTGATAACACACTTGTATGTCTTTTATGCGGCTGAGCCCCCCAGGCCCCGGCAATGGCCTGAAGAATGTCATCTCTGGTTTGTGTTAGCCCACATGCCTGAAAGACTCTGCTTGGGCTCTGGCTGATTTTTAATCCACTGTAAGTGTCACAGCTGAGCTACATGAGGTGGTTGTTTCTCTTTGAGGGTATTTATCTTTGACACCCAGAAAGTTCAGCAGGTGATTTAAGCGGGGAGACTTCCAGGACAATAGAAACACTGCTAGTGAGTGCCTAAAGGGGTAAAGTGTCTTTTCTTGTGATTTATTAATGTAATATTGTTATACCTTTTGACAACAAGTCTTAATCATTAATATATATTCTTCTGCCTTACTTCTCTTGGATTTAGAGAATACCAGCTGACCAGAACTTATCATTCTCTTTGTCACTGCATCTGCCTGATGCTAGGGCGAGCAAGGGAAAGGTTTGCTATATTGTGATCAGGCTCTTGCCCCACTGACACAACACTCATCTGAAGCCTGATTTTCAAAGGACATTTCTTTCTTCTAGAGTCCTCTATAGCTTATCTATGGATTGGTATAGCCCCAGGTCACTGCACCCACCTGTGAGTACGTTGAGAAAGGCAGGAAATCTGGCTAAAAGAGCTTGATGCAAAACCTGTTTTGAACCCTTCTAGTATTACAAAGTTGCATTTATAGATGTTGCATGAGAATGTTTCTAAAAGAAAAAAAAGTTAGTGAGAAGATAGAGAAAGGGATTGTTTAGCAGTCCTTTTGCTGGTAAGTAAATCCGTAAGGGGTACAAAGAAGGATGTGCCTGATTCCACATTTGTAGATGCTAGGCCAGCCAAGTCAGAGAATAGGGTGGGTTGAAAGGGACCTTTAAAGGCCATCTAGTCCAGCTCTCACTGTGGGGTACAGGGACATCTTAAACTAGATCAGGTTGTTCAAAGCCCCATCCAGTCTGACCTTCCGTGTTGCTCTGGGTGATGGACACCCTGGGGATTCATACACTTTTGTAAATACTATTCATGATGAGACTTCTGAGAAGAGAACACTGGAATAGAGGAAACACTGCTTGTCCCAACTGGACATCTCAAGACACAGAACACCATCATGGCTGTAAGAGTAGCTGGGAATGAGGGCGATACCACACTACTTGCATTTGTTCTTTTCTCTTTTAGCTCATACTTCAGGTGTCTCGTACCCCATAATATTTCATACAGCTAGGAATGCAGAAGTGCAGGAGGGAGCAGCACAGTGCAGCTGTGTGACTGATGCCCCGTGGGCATAGCCAGTAGCATTGGTATGCTCTCACCACATCAGAGACATTGTCACACCATCTATCAAAGCCTGTCACGAGCACTGTGCTGCCTACCCAGGCACTTCCACCGCATCCAGAGCTACTACATATCCAGTCCATCTCCAGTTTTTACTGGAAGTTACTTTCAAAAACATTTCTGTTTGGAGCTGGAAACACTCTGAGAAAGGCCAGTGTCCATGTTATTCTTTCTGACTGGAGGCAAAGAAAAAGTGGCTTTTCGACAATTCATCAAATTCTGTTTGGACCAGGGAACTATACTGTGGTATTGTGCCAAGCTGCAATGCCAGCTTTCAGTAAGATGTCAGAAGATAATTTACACATAAATTTCATACTCAGAATACTATTGAACAATGCCTTTCACAATCTTCTAATAATTAAGATAATTTATAAACCTCAGAAATATAACAACACCTCACATAGTCATAACCATTTAACAAAAAGTCTATTCATCTATTTTCCAGTTAATACCAATTTTAATATTATTAAAAATAATTCTCTTTGTTTATACAATACATTTTTCCTATCAGGCGGAAATAGAAAAATTTCAGCCTCCCAAAATGATCAAGTTGTTTTAATGTACTTTATCACAAGAACCTGTTGGTGATTTCTAACAAGTAAATTGCTTTCAGTTGGAATGTGGAATACATCAAAAAATTTGAAATAAAAGTTAATTTTCTAAATATAGTTTGGATTCTATTTCCACACTTGACAGCAACTACAAATTCTGGCAGCAGTATGCACAGGTAAACATTTATAACTTTGAAACTGCATAAAATCCTTTAAACTAGTCATAAAACTCTTTTGTAGCCTGGATTGCTAAAGTTTTTTGTTTAAATCTTCTAACCTATGATGGTCTTTAAATCTATTTTTAAGGTGTTTCATGTCTGTAGCCTGTGCAAATGATCCCAGTCAGAGAACATACAGATTGTGTTGGCTATGCTGGTTGTGGGAAGCTGATGTTCATGCTCAAGAAGGTTGTGACCACTTAGCTAGAAGTGCCTTCCTGCCCCAAAAAACAGGGCGATGCTGCAGCATGGTTTCAGAATGCTCTGTCAATTGCTCTGAATGGTGGCTGGGAACAGAAACAAGAGATTTTCATCTTCAACGTGAGCTGCACTTATTTTATACCCCTTTCATTCTCTGGTATAAATCAGCAGAGGCAGATGCTTATCACTTCTTACATCAATAAATCCCTTCTCAAAAACTGAAAAGGTATATGAGTCATCATTTGTTTTGGAAATCCAACCTAAGGAACAAAATATGGAAACATCACTATTTGAAATTATATTTGGAGAACAAATGACAGATGTATGCTGGTGTTGCATTTACCTCTTCCCTTTAATCATGTAATTTTACAAAATATGTAGTTTTGGTCTCTCATCCCTGAAGAATTTAATCAGCAGTGGTTGGACCATGTAGAGAGTATGTAGTCAATTTTTTTGGTACAAACCCCTTTAAGAATAAGTTGGCAGAAAAAAAAAATTTAAAACCTCATTAAAAGGAGCGGCTAAGGTTTGGCACAAACAAATCTCAGTGTGGGACTTAATTATTTTTCACCAAATAAAATATATCAGTTTGTTTGTTTTAAAATGATATCAATGCAGCAACTCCCCCATACCTCCTCCCCCAGAATACAGCTGATCTGCTGTTTTTGATGCTTTTTTTGTACTTGCAGAATTCCTATATAGCTTCTACTTGAGATGAAATTTGGCAAGTGATTAGACCATAATATGTCTAAATGCTTTGTGTATTTTGGAGAAAAAAAAAATAAAAAAGAGCTGAGATAATAAAGCTCCAAAAGTTGCTGCTGCATGTGTACTGCAAGTGCTTTTCAAAGAAGTTTCATAAGATTTTTAATTAGGTGGCTAAGACTACACATGGTAGACTGGAACTGTTTGGTCTGTGGGGTAAATAATGTGCATTTTAAAAACATTTATAAATACATATTCCCCCACTTGACATTGCTATTCCAGTCTACTGAGTAAATAATGCATATTTTTAAAAATTCATAAATACATATAATATGTAAAAAAGCTGCCCAGATACTCTATGTGTGGGACCTAGAAACTTGGATGATGCTGAAACAGACACAGTCCCCAAGGATAATGATACATACTCTATAACCTCCCATGAAATTTTTCTTTCAAAATAAAGCAAGGAAGAAAATTCCATAGAATAATTACGCTCAAATAAGATGAAGGCTGTGACGCAAACCTTCAGAACTCCGCAGAGTCAAAGCAAAGTTTGCCTTTGTCCTCAGATCATGCTGCTGAGACTTTTTACTCCATTCCTTTCTTTTCCTTCTTGCTACCTTAAGAACAGCATGATTTAAGAAAAGAAGGTCAGCATTCATGTTTCATTTCTTGAGCCCTGTGAATCTGAACACATGGATTATTCAGATAGAAAGGTTTTATTTCTCTTCAATAGTTTTCTGGATTTGGATTTTTTTAAAATTATTTTTTTTAATGAAAGGAATATAGAAGTAATCTCAAGCAGCCAGAAACCCCTGGTGTTAGGTAAGAAATGCAGAAACTCTAAATAAGTATAGATGAATAGGTCAGGGCTTTCACCATTGTAGTTCTTTATACAACAAAATGCTGAAGCACACACCTAGTTTAACTTTAGGCACGTGCTTATCCTCACTTCTATTCAGCAAAAAACTTAAACACATACTCCAATCAACTTTAACTAGAGCATGTGTTTATGTTTTTCAGAGTCAGTGCTTAAAGTTACATCGATAAAGGAGCCCTGACTGAATTTCTACCAGCAAGATTAAACATTATTAAGGTATATAGACCTGCTGGGAGTTGTCTGTGTGGTGGTCAACAAATCTGCTCCCTCCTGCTCTGTGCATTAATTTTCAGGTATACAATAAGGTGTGCCCACTGGGAGCAAATTCTCCCCAACTGAATGGTAGCCCTTCATGTCATCCTGAATTTTATGTGGAACAGAAGAAAATGAGACTCCAAAGAGAGCTGGATAGCAAAATTGCCTGTAAAATTATAGGGAGTGAGTCTGACAGGAAATGTTATGAATTTTAACTTCTGGCTTTGTATTTTTTCCCCCACTTCCTTCTATACAGAGACCACCTTCATGTGATCTGGTTCCTTAGTGGAATTATTCCTCTGTGTATCTTTATATCATTTTCTTAGCTTCTAACCACTGTATTTCTGCACAGTTCTGTATCTGCTAGCCCCAGCATTTCCAGCCTATGAAAACCTCATAAATCTACTTCATTTTTCTAATAAGACATGAAAGTCCTTAATTGGCCTTAATGAAATGCACTTAAAGGGCAATAAACGTGTTTAAGCCCCTCTTTCAGGGTGAGCTACAGTACTCTCACTCTGCTCTGTTTTAGCCTTTGTGGTAATTAATCACTTATTCATATGTGGCACATCAGTAACAAGATCAAGCAACTACTGCACAATTGCATGATAATAAGCTGCTCATATATGTGTCAAGATTTAGCAATCCTTTTTAAAGCCTAATTTAAACTCATTTTACAACTAAGCAGGCTGCTTCTCTGAAGTATTTCTACCCAGTATCTTTTTTACATATTGCTACTGAAATGCCATCTTTTTATTTTGTTTATAGAGCTACATTTGCCTAAAATCTACTTATGGCACCAAAGTGAATTACAGCAAAGTGAGAGCCTTACCATTGTATTTTTGCAAAGGTTTTATCTTTGATCAAAGACCACACTCACCCTCACACAGAAAGAAAGGCCACAGAATTAGGATCCATTAGGATAACATTTTTAAAAAGTAATGAATTACAATGAAGTTTCATTATCCAGGCCTCTGAGGCTGTGTCCCCTGTGAATCTTATGCTGGTTGCCTTTGTCAATGGGCAAGAGCACAATCTGGGTGAGGAGAACCAAAGTTATTTTCTAGCAGTTAGGCAGATAAACCTGCTGGCAATGAACCTGCTCCTTAAATCTGAAATCTGATTTGTATTTGCTGTAAGTTCTGGAATTTCATTCTTCAGACACAGGGAAGTGTATACGTAAGAACCTGAGTTCAGTTAATACTGACAAAAGTTGATGTCTTTTGCCAATCCTGTGGCCTGAGATAAAAACTAGTAGTGTCCAAAATGTCTCTGAGGCACATACTTGCTTTTACCAGCCAGGTGTTGTACCCCACAGGGACATATTCATTGGAAGTGACCTATGAGTAGGAAATGAGGCATTTATGTTTGGTTTTCAAGCAAGTGAGGGATCATGTCAGTGCTTACTATATATGAAAAACCATGGGTGTAAAATGGACATGTCATTCTTCATGGATTATCTCAGGTGAAAGATCTGTTAAAAACTTTAGTTTCAGTTTTGGAATTGTGGAGCCTATTTTTTATGAAATTATTTCACAACAGCAGTAAATACAGACTGCAAAATCATACATAGATTTCTAATAGTTATTTGTTGTCCTTTAGGCAATCTGAGTTCTTAAAAATTTGTCCATTGTTGTATTTGACCTACAAGAAACAGTTTGTGTTTCTTCTTGTGAGTGGAGGCACTTAGAGACCAGAGACCATGTGAGTGCATCAAAATAACTTCTTAATCCAGCTCCACACAGTAACCTGCATATGGTAAAAACACAGATAGTTATCTGTGAGTGCGCTTGTGGGAATGCGTGTCTTGGCTGTGGTAAGGTTGTCAGTAAAGCTAGAGACATGCCCTATATTCTGGCAGCTCAGGATTGCCACCCATGTATATCTTCTAGTTTGGACTCAATTTGAATGTAGGGAGACAGGAGAAGGAAGAATAAAAGTCCTTTTCCTAGTCATACTCCCCATGCAAAGAAAATGGACCAGTATCATCTGCTGTGTTTAGGTGCTTGTGGGAAATGCCCTGACTGAAGGAACAGTCTCCAGAGGGGATGATAAAGTACATTGAGGAGAGCCTGTCACAAGTCACATCTTAAAGTTATGAAAGCAGCTTACGCCACATACTGCTCATCACCTAAAACTCAGAAGCAGAACACAGCAGGTTTTTGTCAGCCTTGAAATACCCCGAGTTAAGCAATTTGAGGAAACAGCCAGATTGGAAGAATGGAACAATTAAAACCCTATTAAAGTTTAAACTCTTTTCAAAAGTGGAAGATAACTAGGGAAGGTTTAAACAGTTCTTCAGTCTATAGCTGCAAGCAATTGGGACCAGCAGGAAAGAAGGCAGTTGGGAGACAGCCGTATTCCAACAGTTGCTCATTCTCCAGGAATTGATGTTGTCTGTACATGTCTAACCCAGGCAGAGGAGGCTCAGCTATGAAATAATACCACAGAAGTATGAAGACTTCTGCATCACAATTAAAAATGTGATAGAAAAGCATTTGTTTAAAAGAAAATCTCAAAAAGTAGGTGGAAAGAGTGGAGAGTTGGACTTGACTAAATCTGAAGAGTCCATTTCAGTTCTACCTTTGAGAGCAATGGGGATGGGGATTGAGATGGGGATGGGAATGGGGATGGGAGGAGAAAGCTTCTAGAAGTGCCCAGTACATACTTTGAGTAATATTTCTCAGCAAGAAGTGTGGGGGAATTTTTAAACAATCAAGAGCACGATTCCTAAGGTGTATTGTACTAGAAAGAATATACAAATGTAGTTTAGACATTGGAAAAAATCTCAGAGGATGACTAGAGTATTTTATGCTGGGCTTGTGTCTTTGAGACTGCATGGCATGAAAGCCAAAAGTGTAAATGGGTTAAAAAAGAGATTGTGCTACCACAGTCATCAGTTGCAATCTTTGGTTCAAGAAGCCATTAAACCAGCTTCTGATGGAAACCAGTAAAGGATATCAGGGAACCACGTCAACCATCTCATACTCTTTACTTTAGTATCCACTGTTATTCAGTGTTGGAGATACAATACTGGGAAAGATGGACCTCTGATATGACCTTGTATAGTGGCATTATAGTAAACTGAGGAAGCAATAAAATCTTCCTATGCCAGAAATATAGTGCAAGTTAAAAAATAAAAAAATAAAACAAAGTACTGGTGGCACAGGGAAAATTGGCATTAATTTGTTTTTATTGGCTGGAAAAATCCTTGTACTTTTCCTTAACTGTTATTTTTATTCTTATTCTTTCTCTGGGATATTCTACTAGAGTGAGAAAGGAGACTGCATATCAAGCCTGTACGCTTCACACAGAGTTCATAAATGCCTGATTCTGGGCATAGGATAGTTGTCAGGAATTTACACTGCTCAAGCTTTGAAATAAGGTTGTAGATGCAACTCTACTGGTCCTATAATCCAGCAAATTTGTAGAAAACCACAACTAAAAAATTCTAAAGATTCTCGATTCATGTACGCTGTAGTCAATCTCATCTCTATTTAGCACTCTAAAATTACAGAGCAGCACTAACAAATCAAACATGGGTTATCAACTGCTACCATTTTGTTCAGCTGAAAACTGAAACCAGGATACATAAATTGTCAGAAAGTAATTTCAGAATCGCCAAAGACTTGCAGAAATAAAAAGGGACAGATAAAGCAAAATAGGATTACTTGGAACTTGGGAATTTCCACCGTGTCATGACAGTGATTCTATGTGTAGCTACAACACAAGAAAAGAGGAAGAACTAGCAGTGGTGTCACAAAGAGAAGCCTCAGGGTTGCAGATCTTACATGCTTTTTAAGTTGTTCATCCCTGAGGAATGTGTAGTAGGGATGAATTGATAGCTGATGGGCTTAGTGCTGTCTGTCAGCAGCGCTGCTCGTGCAGTTACCTGTGGTCTGCAGTACAGCATAGGGCCATTGGTGCAAGCTGGTCTACTTTTCCTTACATTCTTATATTGTTAAAGGACTGCCTTTAGAAATTTCAAGTTCTGCATTATTTTGAACATTCATTGTTGTTACTGTCACATCTAGTAGGCAAAGGAAGTGCTGTATTTTCTAAGAAGTTTCAGACGGATGAAACCATCAATAGATGCTCTTGTTGCATGCTGCCTAACCAGTACTCAGGTGCTGAGCAAACACAACAAGAAAGACAAGGACACTGCTCCTTGGCCTTCTACAGAGCAGGCAGTATGTGCCAGATGAGTGGGCTGTATATTTGTGTTTTTGAGTAAGCACTTGGCTTATTTTCTGTAATGTGAGCTAGTGCAGCAAGTCCTGACAT
>WEKY01018658.1:9599-25014 GCA_013390045.1 Picathartes gymnocephalus | reverse complement strand
ATCATTTTCAAAACCAGTTATTAATTTTGCCCCACTGTTTTTGTAGGAGTGGTTCTCCAGAAGGGTTTCTAGGTCCCAGTGGATAAAAGACTATTAATGGAGTAAATATAATTTATTCATGGTCATTTATACTGATTTATTCCATGTTAAAATTACCTTTATCTCAAGTAGATGCTTTTTCTCTTTCCTTCTCTATTCCATACCAGCTTTAATTTTGCTTGGTTCAAAAAGAAATTCCTTCAGTGTTCTCTCAGAAGATGAATTCTCCTTTTTTTCTGACCATCCTAGTAATTCGGTGACTTCCTCAAGGTATCAGATGAAATTACTTTTAAATTAATACACACTCTGAATGGTAAAATTTGGATATGACAGAAGATCAGTCTAAGCATTGAGGAGAACAAAAACAACCTCTTTGGTCTATTTGTGAGTATACAAGCTAATAATACAGGACTCAGCTGAGTTGCTTTGAATTCATAGTGCACTTGATAATATTACTAGATTTTGGCATTGTCCCTGTCCTGGCCATAGAGCTTTTTCAATTCTAACACCAGTGATTCAATGTTAATATCTCGATCCACTCTGTTCCATATTGCATTCAAAATGAGCAGAAAAAAATAAAAAAATCAAAGATTGGGTTCCTGCTAGTACTATCATTTCAAACATTTTCAAATCACTGCCTAATCAGCTCCCTCCTTGTTTCAGATTGTCAAATTCCTAAGCAAGCTATTACTCTTCCTTACAATACTAATGTTTCTTTCCAGATATACAGCATCAGCAAATCCTTGGATGATGGGAATCATTTGTTCTAAGACACGCGTGGGGAGAATGTGAATAGAAGACTAAATTGTTTTTATTCTGTCCATCAGAGAATAATATTATTTTAAAAAGAGAAAACAACAAAAACAAACAAACAAAAAAAACAAGCAAAAAAAACTCCAGAATGAGAAATAGAAGGAAATTTATAATCTGTGTTACAGAGCAATGTACTTACTACTCTGCATACATCAGGCAACGTTTGGAGGTCTTTCTGATGGGAAAGAAGGAATTAAGTTGCAGAGCAGGAAGGTTTTTCATGCCTGATCTTGATTTTTTTTTCCCCCAGCAGTTACCACAGCTACAAGATGGAACATTGAATTATGGAAGAAAAATGAAAATCTGATACTTTTGAATCTTTCTAGCAAGTTTGTGGAGTGTCCTTGAGTAACACTGGTAAGCATGGGAGCAAAGGGGAAAGGACAGTGTGGGAAGAAAGAGAGGAAATTTATTGGTTAGGGTTTTTTTGTTTGTTTGTTTGTTTGTTTGTTTATCTTGATTTGGTTTTGTAATAACTGAAAGATCCTCAAGAAATATATCCATTTTGTATGTAAAGGGAGAGGAAAGGATGTTGAAGTTGTTTGCTCTATCCCCTGCCCCAGTCCTGGATATGTGGTAGTAGGCACCAGGCGAACGTTTCAATCTTCCTGTTCATTAACTTATGAAGATCTTTTAAAGACATGAGTTCAGAGTGTGCCAAATATATGCTGGGCTTGTAATGAAGACAAATGCCCACTTGAAGCTGAGTTCAGACTGTGGAATTCATTTCACTCTGGAACTTTTATCGCTCTCTAATTGGAGTGACATTTGGTCAGTCTCGTTAGATCTGGATTCAGACCAGGGACTTAGAGGTGGAGCTCCAACAAATTCCCTCCTCTAAAGCTGATAGTTACTTTAACTGTTGTGCTACTTGTACTGTCAGTTAGCCTTGCGTTACCGTTAATGTTTCTTTGGCTTAATATGGCTATATCATCTCCTAGAATGAATTCCCCATCTTGTTTGTATTTTCTGTGTTCTCCCAGAAAACAGAATTGTCTAAAACCCATGAGAATCTTTGCATTGTCTAAATAAGAGCATTACTGGAGTAGAAAATTCCAAAAGGAAACCCTCAGGGCTGTTAGGAAATTATTATGGTACTTGAATAGGATGCACAGTTCTCTTATTGCTGTAATACAGCAAGGAACTGGCTAGTTCACACACTACTGATTTGATGTAAAATTGCTTAACACTGATTGTTCTTAGTCTGATATCTGTGAATCTTGAATTAAATTATCTTACTTTTCTGGTCTCAGGCCATTGTGATATATGACACGGAAAAGATAAAAGAAGCTACTTCAAATAAGGATTTACCTAATCAGATATAAGTTATAAACAACTTTATCTGAACTACTCACTTACCAACATCCCTGTGTAATCAATGGAGAGAAATGGCCACAGCTCAGACACAAATTCACTATTCTGAAGTAGATCTCCAAAGCAGATGATATGTGAGAATTCAGAGTATTCCATTCCTCAGGTTTTTAGATCAAGGATATGAGCTGCAGATTTCTACACTGTAAACAAATAATGTAAGGAAAGATGAATCCCTCGCTGAGTATCATTCCTGGGTAATTTTCAAATAAACTTTGTTCTCTTTCGTGGTAGTATTCCAGCAAAAAGGAGAGTACAGATGAACTAAGACAATGGGTTTTTTTACAGAAATAAGTGTATCTTGAAGCTCGTTATACATGCAATACATGGATGGAATCGAGAATCATTATAAAACTTGGAGATAGAGGTGGGAGAATAAACTAGGCAGAATCAGTTAATGCATTGACTAACTATATCTATGGTTATCTTATGGAAAATATAAATAATTACTGCAGTTATTCAGCCAGGTATTCCAATGTCTGAATCTAATAAAGATCATTATACCATGGTGTGAGGGTGCGTGTGTCAATTTTTAGTCACAGATTTGATCTAAGACCTCAGGCTAAAATATATAAGCAAACAAAAATTCTGTTAATACATGAAAATCTGGAGTAAATTTCAGGTTGAAAAAGCCGTATTAAAAAAAAAAAAATCCATGAAAAAACAAACTAAACCCAAAAAAGCATGTTTGCAAAATCAAAATATATTGCTTAGCAAGAACTCAGGCAAATCTTTTTTTCATAGAACCTTAAAAGCTGTATTATCTAAAAAGTTCTTTGCTCTGTCTATGCTTGTTCAATCTTCTGTAAATAGATAGATCTGCAAATACAAGAATACTCATAGTAATTTTAATACTCTTATTATAGCCTATCATTATAATTAGTAAAGCAGTACTTAATAAGTTTTGATAAGACCTGATGCAAGGAAAGTGAGTAGAAGTTTGGAGAAAATTCCACTTAACAATCTCCCCAATATGCTTTACAGAGTATATCTGAGAAAATTCTCTAAATAATATAAAGTATTAAGTATTTTAGTATTTTGTTTATGTGCTCTATCTCAGGCATTTCCTAGAACAGAAGATTATATTAACTATATTCTAAATTTACCTATTTCCTTTCAGTAAGTATAAGGAAAACCTAGACAGGTCTCAGTGAGAAAAATTACATATATAACTGGTCAGATGAATTTCGCTCCTTAACAGAAAAACAGATTTAGTGAAGCACCTAAACGTGTTAAAATTTCACTATTCAAATAGTTGTAAATATGAATACAGTCTTGTTTTAAATACTCATATATCATTCATATAGAATGGAGTTGCTCTAGAGAGCTTCCAGTATAACCAAATGAGTAGCAGGTGTAAACAGATATTTTTATAGCTCTCTTATTTCTCGTCTTTTTGAAAAATCAATTTATTTTAATAAAATAATAAAGAAAATGATTTCTATTACAAGGAGTGGGGAAATGAGTTCGATAACTTAACCTTTCCCTCCTCCCTGGCACAAACTCATAAAAATGGCAAGGAAATGCAGTTAAAGACTCTGCAGACTACTCAGAATATTAATAATCACATCTAGTACAAATAAACAAGCAGTTACATTGTTTAACAATTAATGCCCAACTCATGAATAAGAACCCAGAACAGAGACAGAAATATTTAATTTTGTATTATGGAACATCATTAGGAACCATTTGATAAAATACAAATGTGGTAGAGTCTCTTAAAATGCATAACTTTCACGTATGATCAGTTCTCTCATCAACACACTTTATTCTTATGCAAGGAGTCTGATAATGACGGAACTGATGACATGCAGCATTTTAAAAATGAGGTTTATAATAGACGTAACTCAATGGTGAAATTTCCTTTGTCTTCCATTTTGCTGTTTTCTTGTGAAAGATTTTTGTTGTGGGCTCATGCAATTTGTTGTTTAAAGATATTTCTTCTGCACACAGCCCGTGCTGAAGGAGGAGGTGGTGGCTGATAAGAAAAGGTGGTGGCTGATACACTCTGGGCTAAATTACTCTACCTTTCCAAAGAGGGTAGGCTGGTATCTCTTCATGCCCTCTTTTTCCCCTTCTGTTGTTTACAGTAAGAAAAAAAGATTCTCTGCTCTGTTGTTTAAAGACTCAGGGAATTCTCAATCCAGCTGTTTGATCCATTGAAATCAGACCCTGGCAGGGTATAAACACTTAGGTAACACAGACCAATTTTAAAAAGTTAACTTTCTAGCAATGCATAAACCTGGTGTTAGCATAATCCAGAGGTTTCTCCATCTTGGACCACAAGAAACATGTGGGGAGTACACACAATTTATCTGACGGCTCAAGGCATTCCTCAAATGTTTGCCTCGACGCTTATCTTAATGATTTCGTTAATGATCTTTGTAAAAAATGTGATATTCACCAGAGGCACAGTATGGGAAGGAACTGCAGATGCAAATGGAAGCTGGAATCCTGTAAAGAATTCTGTTCTCTTGAAAACCTAATCAGTGGAAACTGGGAAAAAAATATAACTCTATCATAACAATGTATAATATCAATGAAAAATCTGGTATAAGGAGGAGTTAAGATTTGCCAGAATGCAAAAACTTGGACTACCATGCCCATAACAGGGGAACAGATGTCCTGTTTTACAAGAGTAAATAAGAAAATAAAGTCTTTCTTGCCCTAAAATATTAAATGAGGAAGTGACTCTCAACTACATATTGGTTATCTCATAATGGTGGCATAAAATAAATTCACATGAGAAATCAAAAGGCTTTACTGAAACATTTAGAAAAATAGAATTTTAGGTTAAAAAGTCCAAAGGCAATAGCATTGAGATGAAATGGAATTAATTGCAACAGAGCAAAATACATCCTTGCTGGAATAACAGGCAAATAGCATGGCATCCCAAGGAAGACTTAATTTCTAGAAGTGATCCCTCTTTAGGTTTGCGTTCTCCGTCACCAAAGTGGAGAGATTAAATTTTGATCCTTCATAGAGAAGTTGCAATTACATTCATTAGGTATAATTGTAAAATTTGGTTTTGCCATTAACTGAAGTACCAGAACTATTTTTTGTTGGCTCACTATGACCCAGCAATGTGCCCTGCAACCCAGAACACCAGCAGTGCCTGGATCTGTTGGGGAGAGTCCAGAAAAAAGGCACTGATTTGGACATGGGGCTGGAGCATCTCTCCTGTGAAGACAGGCTGAGACAGTTGGGGCTGTTCAGTCTGGAGAAGACTCACAGGAGACCTTAAAGCCCCTTCCAGTACCTAAGGAAGCTACAAAAGAGCTGGAAAGGGGCCTTTTGCAAGAGTATGTTGTGATAGGATAAGGGGAATGGCCTCAAGTTGGAGGAGGGTTGGTTTAGAGCAGGCATTAGGAAGAAATTCTTTTCTGTGAGGGTGGTGAATCATGGGAACAAGTTGTCCAGTTAATTTGTGGATTCCCCACTGCTGGAGGTTTCCAAAATCAGGCTGGATGCGACCCCGAGAAACCTTGTCCAAATGAAGGGGTCTCTGCCCATAGCAGGGATGATGTGATCTTAGGTGATGCAGCGGTTTTTATTGGTTAATTGTATTTTGGTTTGTTCCATGTACCCCTGTTTGGACCTTGTATGCTCTCCTTGTCAATTATCTGTCCCCTCCCCTGGCTGAACGAGAGAATCCCTCTCTCTCCCCTGTCATTCTCCTTTCACCCCTTGCCCAAGTTCTGGAAAGGTCTCTGTCATTTGGCCATGCATTGGCCCTCACAGGTGTAACTCCTCTCCCCTGTTCTCCCGTTTGCTGTGTAACCTGTCCCTCACCCCTGGACCACACCCTTGGGCTTTCCCAATTGGTCATGTTCGTGCCCCCACCCCTGGGGTCTGAGGGGTAGAAAAGCCCCTGTCACCTGTGTTTTGGGGTCTCCCGGAGCAGAGCATAGGAGGTTCGATCCTTCTGTGTGAAACTCCTGGTGGCCTGACTCAGTCTCTCCCCATCAACTAAATAAATCTTAGTTGGAATGCAGAGCTGCTGAGTCCTCCCTGCTTGGCTTCTCCTCGCAGTGGCCACCTGCTCTTCGCGCTGCTCTCGGCTCTGCTCGCTGTGGCTGCGATTGGGCTCTGGGGATCACAGAATGTCCCCAGCGAGGTTGCCTTCCACCGGCGCAGCCTTGGCACCCCGGGCAGCAGAGCGTAGCGAAACTTAGGGTTCTTTCCAACCCAAACCAATCTATGATTTCTCACAAAAGTTTAGTAACTAGAACCAAAAACCTAATTATTCTGTGCACTATGTGCCATTTCAATGAATAATTAGGCATCCTCTATTGAGACAGGCTCTGAATAAGTTTTTGAAAAATCCCAACTTGGAAAGGAAAAAATTGACCTCTTCTAGACTAATAAACAAGAATCCAGATTTGGAGCAATCATCTTCAGCTGTATGACAGATAAGTTTCTTGAAGCTAGCTTTATCAGTTTAAAAAAAGCCAATAGCTATATGCCAGCAAAAATCATAACAAAAAAAACCCCCACAAAGCAGCTGGGAAAAAACCCAGAAAATATTTCCCCAAACTCTCAAACTCTTTGTTACTTTTCAGTATGCAGTTTCAGCCTCTTTTGTTTCCATTTTATTTGCTTTGATTTATAAGAGATTTTATTACACATATATTTAAAGAAATTAATGTTTAATGTTGTTTGTACAATAACCCATGTGTCTGATGAAAATTCTATTGAAATAAAAAGTGAATCTTTCCATTATTTCAGATTGTATTGGATTAACCTTGAAATTCCCTTGTGTGCCGAAAATTTATTATTTGTTATTCTTTATTTTTTTCGTGTGTGTTCATTATTTCTAGTTCTTTGTGTATTATTGAATTCAAATCAGAAACAATAGCCATACAATGTGACTTGTCTAATCTATTGCGGGCGTCATGACTAATCAACAGAGAACGTTATGTGATTGCAACTTTCAGTCTTTGGATCCTTCCTGAATATAAGGTTATTCTTAACCAAAAAGATAACTTTTTCTAAGAAAGGTGATTTTCTTCCCTAATGAATTCTAACTGCATTTCAGATTGTTTTAGAGTTTAACAATAGTAGTAGTAATTTTGTCAAAATTTACACTGAGGAGTCTTGCTGACACTACCACCAGCGAATTTTGATGAACAAAGAATTCAAACCTGATTTCAGTTATTAATTTTTACACATAAAAGCAATGAGTGGAAAAGTACTTCTTCTCTTCTATTCAATTATTTCATTAAAAAATATGCACATCTGAATATTATACAAGTAGGAATATATTTCTTCTTACAAGAAGTCTGACAGATCCATTTTGAACTCTCAGGACTGAAATATTGTCATTTTGCACAACCAGAAAATACAACTCAGATTGACCTGCTGTAAACCCTTGGTAAAATCTTACCTGGTTTAAAGGTAATTTGTGTTAGGAACACATGAGTACAAAGGGATAGACAATCCCCATTCCTAAAAGCAAACATTCCTCTTTGGCAGAAGAGTGCAAGAGACAGAGGAGGGTAAGAGCAGTCGTACCCAATGTCATAAGTTAGTGATGTGCAGAAAAATTTGTATGACTATTAATTATATAGACAACAACTCCAATAGTGATGATATTGATTAACATTTATGAATTAGCCATACAGGAAATTTTATCAGAATCAATCTATGAAAAATTACCAATAGGAATTTTTAGTGTATGTCTGAGTTTGTTTTAAATGAAATAAAAATGTAGAATACTTGAATTTATTTTAAAGTACTTTTTTGTTTTGTTGTATTTCTATGCTTAAGCTGTATTTATGTAGAAATTCTACACAAATTATTGTTAATATATTTTGTTAAAAAAAGAAAAAAAAAAGATAAAAGGAAAAAAGAAAAAAGGCTTTCAAGCCAATCTAATGTTTTCCATACTTTCATTTTGTCCAGGAAAAATATCATTTTGTTGGTAGGACAAAATGATTGTTTCCTACTGAGAGGGAAAATTAGCTTTTCTTTATTTCATTGTTTTGTGAGAGAAAAATGGGAGTGTTAAACATTGTCTGAGAACTTTAACTCCTAAATTAAAGTTATTGTACTGCATTCCCTGTTGTAGTGGATACTTATTCCTCCTAAGCTGTCAGTAGTGGTGGTGAAATACATCTCTTCTTTGATGCCAACGCACACAAAATATCTGTTTTTACAGACTCAGAAGGTGGATTTTTAACCTATAGTTTTGGATCCCACTACTATTCCAGAAAAATATTATTATGGAAAGTTCACTGGCCGAAATACACACACTGCTGAATGTTTCATATCTTTTCAACATCTTTATAAATACGTTGATTGTGACCAACAATTCAATGAGATAACAAAGGTAGAATTATGTCCTCTGAACATCTGCTGACTTTGGAAAAGATTTGACAAAAAGAAGTCTGGAGTGAATATGTCAAGATCCAGGACAATCCACATACATAACCAGTAGCAGTCATCCAATGTTCCATAAAATTTTGAGATTCTCCTTGATTTAGATGCAGCAGGGTCAGATTTATTTTACTGCAGGAGACATAGTAAATACTTCATATTCCTTACAAAATATCAGAGATTTTTCACCACCTTAATGTTTTTTGTTTGTTTAAATGTCTACAACTGTTAAATTTGCCTTTTGTTACCTACTTTATTTGAAATCTAAGAATTCACTTGATTGATTCAAAATAAAACAGAAACAAATGAGAGGGAAAAAAAAATATATTACAATCTCTGCAAGAAATATTTTGTCCATATTATAGAGGGATGGTTAACTATGTCAAAAGAAAAATAATATTTCTGCTTTATATTGGCAAGCAGACCTGCAGATGAATCTGCTCCCTCTGACAATGGATGGTCCATAATTTGGGGATACACGCTTGAGTGCTCTTCATCGAACTCCTGTGAAGAACACGAATCAAGATTATCCCAAGAATTTATACCACAGCAGAAAAGCTGAGTAAGATTAACAATGTGGCTGCTCCAGGCGGGTTAGAAAAAAAGGAAAAAAAAAAAACCCAAAAACAAGTGTTCTGAGAAGACAGTGTTTGGTGTGGATCTAGTAAGTGCAAAGTGGAAAAGGGAGCAAATATATTGAATATGTCAAGCTCAGGGAGAAACTTCTGGACTGCTCCCCAGACTAGCTAAACTTCCAAGGCAGATTTCCTGGCCTTTCTGAACAGATCTGTCTGCTCTATAACCTAGACTAACATCAGAAAAAAATAATTTTTTTTTCAGCACCTGATTCCCTTTCTCTCTAGCTAAGGTTACCCAAGTACCAGACTATCTTGAACAATATTCAGTGATTTTTTTCTTCCTTTTCTCTGGAAATTGATCTTAGTCCCACCTAATCTACACAATGAGGGATTATAATTTGAGCCACAGCAACAGGAGACGTGTGAGCACACCGTCAGATACATGAGAAAGAGCTGCTCTTTCCAGAAATTGAATTCCTCAAGTGAAAAACTTCAGTTTATAATTTAATTAACCATTTTGTCATTTACTGCCCACATACACATGTATAAATATACATATCCTTACGTTCATGTATGGATATGTATGAATATGTTCAGACACAGAGTCTAAGATGAGGGGTTTTGGTGGTCAGAAACACGCCCCAGGCTCTGGACAGAACTGGACTTCACATTTGCTGCTCAGGCTGGAAGACAGAAATAACAAGATAATTATCCTGCCATTACACAGCGCTTACCTTGCACTGCTTATATAGCACGAGGCGGACAGCTAAAATATAGTTACTCAAAAAATATATGTAGCAAACAATGCACTTAAAATAAAGGCAGACCCTTTCTTCTGGCCTTTTTTTTTTTCCCTTTTTTTTTTTTTTTTTAATTTAGTAATTTAACATGCCGTTCCCTTTATCAGCTCTTTGTTCTGCTGACTTATGAGCGAAACAGAAATTGGTGCAACAAATTTGCGGTTTTAACAGGTTTATTATTGCATTATTCCTTTATGGAGTCTTCTACGTAATTGCACAAAATGATGTTATAAATTCCCACCGGAAATACTTATTCTTCTGCAGCCTGATGTCCGATGTCTGGAGGACATGAGCAGTGTGTCTCCCTTGTCTGCTATTAGCATGCCCACACGTTCCTTTTCGGTGTACTAGAGGGCAAAACAAACAGGGGACAAGGACTAAGCAATCCAAATGGATAGAGGGAAAGGGAGAGAAAGGGAGAGAGAGGATTTGAAAATAACCCAACAAGCACTTACAGAAAAACTAACTACCAGCAAAACATTTCCTTCACAACAAAGGTTGAATCAAAACCCTATTCCCCCAGCATATGAATTAGAAGAACAATCGTGTGATTATGATTAAAAAAAAGAGCATTACATTTTATGTTCAGCTATAATTGGTATTTATGACAATTTATGTAAACAGTAATGAAGCCTATGTGATTTTTGCAGGGAAATTGCATTATGACACCAATGATCGTTACTGTTAATTTTCCTGAAGATGATGGCAATCAGCAGGCATAGTTTCATTGTAAATAGGTTAATTTAAAATTCAAACGCTGCTGGTATTTCAAAATGAGTTCACATTTGATTTCCAAAAGCTTTGGCCCTGGCTGTCAGGATGTCAGGGAAAGAATGTTTCACAGCAGAAAGGAAGAAAGAGCAAATGAGAATGAGAAAGAGAGACAAAATAAGCTTTCTTCCAGAAATGTATTTTCCCCTGCTAATTCAACTATTTTTTCCTAGGTGTGATGTGATCTGTTGTTTTTTTTACCGATTGTTTACACACTTTTATAGAGAAAAGTGGACTCGCCAGGTCTAGAAATCATGGGCTAATCTAATAGTTTATCCATTTAGGTTGTGATGGCTTTGCAAAGGGTCAGTATAGTGTTATCCTCACCAGTGGAAAGCAGAGGTACCACGTTTCTTCACACACCTAGCAGCATGCCTTGCCTCTTGGCAATGCATTTCAACACCTAAAAATACCCCACTTCTAAATAAATTATTCTTCCCATCACTTGCGAGTAGAAGGGCTTCATATACATAAGTATAATCAAACTCCCAGCTCTGCCATGTGAGGAAATGCAATATCATCTCCTGTTTCACAGAAGGGAAATTGAAGTGCTCAAGTCTGAATTTTTTAGTTGCCAGCACAACAAAGAAGAGGCAACTACATACTTTAGGAATCCTGGTCAGACAGAAAATGGGGTTCCGGTTACACTTAGAACCCCTGAGATTAATGATTCCACAACCATCTCTCTTCACATGAATTATCACCAGATCCTTCTTTGTGCACATTTTTTAAAATTATTCAAAAAAAGCATTTTCTGTGTCTTCAAGCCCTTCTGCCAAAGCTGTTTGAAAGCATTCTATTATCCTAGATTGATTTGAATATGAATATCTAAATGACAGATTTCTCTATAAGTAGGCAGAGAGTGAGTAAACATGGAGGCCAGCTCAGATAAAGACTGCAGTGCAACCTTTTACTTGTCTTCAGCACAAGGTCACTTTCAAGGACAACATTAACAGCTTGTTCACAATCTAAATGACATATTTAGATTAGAGTTTGCAATGTACATAGCCAGCTTTCTTTTTTTTCATTCTCTCCTCATTGCCAGATAAAATGTTTGATAGGGATCTCTACTGTAACCTTTCAGATTTCATTTATTTAGGCGAACTAAAATAATGAAATGCCAAATGAATTAAGAATGGTATTTCTTATAATATCAAGTGAAGACAATTTAAATAGTCCATATTCACAAGCTCACAAAGATGAATGATCTGTTCATTTGTTAGTGTAAATGGGATGCATTTGTTAGCTATTATTTGTCGTGTCTTGAGAATTTTTTAAGAGTGAAATTTAGTCAGATGCACAAGATGGGCCAAAGAAATACGAAGTTGCACTTTGAGAATTACAGTTTCTTATTTTGGCTGTCTTCACCAGTGTGAAGCTCTTGGTCCTCTTGGTCCACTTCAAAGGAATTTTTGTTTGTAAACTCTACTAGTAATCCCACTCATATTTTCAGAGAGGCAGTCCATGATAAGGCTCAGTTGAGAGTTTCATATACTTTTTTTTTCTTTTTCCCCCCTGGGAAAGATAACATCTGTAATTAAATGCAATTATTGTAACAAATTATGTATCTGCCTGAAACAGATAAAACAGAGGTCTTAGTCCCTTCTTCTCTTTAGAAATCCTACATCACTCACTAAAAATGATCCTCTGAATTTTACTTTTTTTTTGTAATTTATCTTTGTTGATCATATGATCAATATTGATAGTCCAAGTATACAACTTGTAGAACCCTCAGAATATTAATTGTATTTTCATTCCATGTTTTCAAAATCACAGTAAAAGTACTTGAAACACTAGGGTAAAATAGAAACGGATGTGGAGTTTTTTCAGCTAATATCTTTGTGACAAATTTTTAAAAAAGAGCAATTTTAGAAAGCATGATTATATAATAATAGTTGTCTTGATTAGGGTAGCATTTAGGACCCTAAACAGGTCCAGTAATATAATGCCATGGAAACAAATAAAGGATTTTTTCGTCAGAAGGCCTTATTATTTATGCAAGTAAACAAAACAAAATATAAAAAAAAGGAAATAATGGGTAGAAAATGTAATGGAAACAAATCAACTTATTATAAGCTTTCTGCTTCCATTAGATACTGACATTACTTCCATTATTTTTTTGTCAGATACAGAACTTATGACAAACACCATCAGAAGACATGTCTCAAGAAGGAAAGTCTTATTCAGTATAGAATTATTCTGTCAAATATAGAAACAAATGGAGGCAATAAAGTAGTATGGTAATGTTTCTCAAAATATTATCCTATCAACTTGCTTGTTTAAAATTTGGGCATGAGCTTCCTCACCTAATTGACGTCCAGACGAGTTGCGTCCAGTGCCTAATTATACGAGATAGGAAATAATTTCCTGCTATAGTCAATGGAAATCAACAGAAGACTCCACATCCTGAGCCATCTCAGCTTCTTACTGAGACATTAGCTTAGAACTGGATGGACTTCATCCTGGGTATCCCTACTCCTCTCCATTAATGGCTGAATATGTCTACAGAACTACTTGAAATCACAACCCTGGGTTTCACGCAGTATTAAGCCCATTTTTGGTGCTCTAACAGTGGTAACGTTGTCAAGTTGTATTGGCATGGCTGGCAGCAGCCCACAAAATTTGCCATGAGTTTGCAAGGGACTTAAGCCTGGGGTTAGCAAGACCTCTACTGTTTGATCTTTTCTTGACCTGCCTGCAGATGTTTTACTTGGTTTAGCTCTAAATGTATTTTTCTTTCATTGACCAGGTGTCTGTGGAATACTTGTTTGCTTTTGTTTATCCCAATCTGGCACAACCACAGTTATATGCAGATAGCAGCAATAAGTAGTTTTCTTGTGTAGAATGAGGGATTTTTGACTTAACACAGTGACATACTGTAGAGAAATACAGACCTGGTATTGCAGCAGAGGGCTTGAGAAGTGGGGATATTGTACATGGGTTGTACAGAAGAGAAGTACAGACACGGACTGATAAAAGAGTCCAAAAGGATGTTAACAACTCATTCATGTCAGTTCGTGACAAAAAGACCTGAAGCTCCAAAGAAACTACTTTTAGGGGCAACAGAGAGAACAGAGAAAATATATGCAATTTTCATAAAAAGGAAAAAAAATATATAGTAGATTTTGTCTTAGCACAGCAGTAAAAGCAAAAAAGAGCAAGGTGTAAAAATATGTTTAGAAATATGTAAAAATGACCCCACATAGATCCTAGAGGGAGGAAGAAGAAACATAAAGGTCAGAATGACACTTTTCCCAGCTAATGACTTGGGATGCTGAAGATTTACCATAACCTTTGATGTGATCACCACCACACCCAGCAGATGAAACCACTGATCTTGGGATGCTGGGGAAGAAGGGAAGTGTAACATGAGGAAAAGAGTTGAAAACTCAAAAATGTTTCTTACAACAAAATATGTCATAAAATTGAGGACTTGTAGATCTGATAAATGACAGAAGATGGTATTTTGATTTATAGTAGGATTCTACAAAGATCAATGTAGAGTGTTGTGGCCTAACATCCTATAAGGAATTGCCTATATTACAGTAAAACCTAACCTAGGGTTGTGGCAAAAACTCTCTGTTAATTTCATTGGCCCTTGATTTTCACATACCCATCCTTGTTTCAAACAACTTAAGCACAAATTTTTATAAGTTGCTGGAAAAGAAAATGAGACCTTACCCCATAATGTAATTGGTATTGAATGTTGTGCCTGAATAATGATCTCCAACAGATAGCAAATACAAGTATTCAAGCAAAGCAGACATGTTTTTTTTCAAAGCTGGAGCCAATTTTTCAATCACAACATTCAATTTATTTTTCATTAATGCCATTACAGCAGCATGGTTCATTGCCAATGAAAGAGCAGATAAATAAAATGGATGAGAGTGACCCATAGACTCAGAAAGTGAGATGCTGGTGGTACAAGTTAAAAGATCAAATAATCACTACACAAGCTTGGATAGGTGGAAAACTTCAGTGATTAAGTAAACTTTATATAGTCACGCATAACATTTGTGTAAATCCAATGACCGTCATCTGGATATCAGAATTTCATCAAGAGCAACATTCTTCCTTATTTTGTTCAACAAGTTACTCTTTAGTTTAATACTGACAATTTATTCAAACTTGAATAGAATAAAACCCACCTGAGTTGCTCAAATGGCAATGGGTTTTTTGGGTAGAGTTCTTCCCTACTGATTATTGCTACACATAAACCCATATATAGATAATAAGCTCAAAATATACCTCTTTATAATCTCGGCAGCAACTTCATGGAAGAGGCATTGGAATATCTGGAAAAGAGTTAAAGGGAGAATAGTTTATGTTTTACCAGTCTCAGTAAAAACTCCCACTCTTATATTTTTTATCAAGTTTTGCTGATGTCTGGATTTGGCACTGTAGAATCTGCAGTGAAATGATCTCCCGCTCTGATCTGTCTTCATTTTGTTTTTCCCTGCCACTGCAAAAACTTGCCAAAGGGAAAAAGGAGACCGAGCCTCAGTATTTTGAAGGTGTATCCTGTGCTGACATAAAAACGAAGCTAACACTAATTGTCCTCATGTGAAGACATTCCCTCCATCCACGTGCATTGAGGAGTTCACCTTCAGCACCTACCATCTGCCCAGCATGAGCACAGGTGAACAAGGACATACTGCCAACAAA
>WEKY01018638.1:25327-38084 GCA_013390045.1 Picathartes gymnocephalus | reverse complement strand
ATTCCAATGAAACCACTGAGAAAAGAAAATACAACCTCATCCCTTCTTCTTAAACACGTAAAGCGATACAGAAACTTTAGCGTTTTCATGAAGGCAAAAAACCTAAAAAATATTGTTTCAACCCAAAAGAAATTTTAAAAATTATTTATTTCTAAAATTCTGTTCCTTTAGTATTTACATAAGAAAACAACTCAGGGAAATCCTCTGATGTACAAGCTACAAAAGATACATCTCATACAATTGGTAGCTCACTGCAACCCATTTAAAACAATACAAGATATAGCCCCTCTGTTCCACCACTAGGAAAAAATCCCACACAACCAAAACAAAGAAACAAAAAGACCACCCCACCAAACCCAAGTATCACTTTTAAATATGCCTACAAAACATCTGATTTGACTGATGATAATCAGTTAAATACCAAACCAGAAATTCCATATAAATAAAAATCAAATTAACTCTATCCAGCATTCACACAAAATGATCCTGTTCTCAAACAATCCTGATGGACTGCAACACAGGATCTCAACCATGAAAATAAAGAAAATGGAACTTCAAGCAAAGACAAGAAAAAGTAATATCGTATTCACCTGAACAGCATAGGCAGGAAAAGAGCAAATAACTCAGCAGTTCTTCATGCAAACCTCTTTATGATCTTCCATATAATGAGAAAAACGTTATCAGTGGCACAAACAATTAAAAAAAATACAGGTTTGTAATATTATGGCAGGCATAATTTGACAAATGACTTAGTAAAAGAAAAATTGTTGTGAGTTGCTTAGTACTATAGCTCTAAAGAGAAGTCTCACAAATAGAAAATAAAATATACAGCCTAAAAAAGTAGAAAATATTAAATGGACATTAAAAAGAACACAAAACTGGGGGGTACTTCCATATTTTTTCCTTTTCAAAAGAATCAAGTCAAAATTTTCCAGAAAACTTAACTCAAAAAGGGAAGTAGATACAAAAGCCAATATGGAGCCTCCAAGTTAGTTGGAAAACAACTGAAACTAAGTGGCTAGGACTTCTGGCATATTTAGAAAGCAGAAAGAACACAATGCAAAACAAAATTTGCCAATACATAATTTCAGGTCACGAGAATTTTAGACTGACAAATACCTACAATTTATTTGATTGTCTCAATCTGACATTGAGACTTAAGTAAAAATCACCTGATGGCATAGCTACCCAAACTGATCAGCTTCCTCATCCAGGGATCAAAAGGTCAAAGATGAGCCAAGAATTTTTTTTCCTTGGGAGGAAAGGAGAAGTGAGAACTGTTCTATCCTCTCCATTAAATAAACACAATAAAACAAAAACAGCAGCCCAACTAAAACAAAACAAACGAACGAAAACAAAAAACCAACACCAAACATCAATAACATAAACAGCAGCAACAACAACAAAATCCAAAACAAAACCTCTTCTTTTTTTCCCCAGAAACACAACTTGCATGTCTTTTCAAGTCAGGAATCTACTGCAGTGTGGATCTACCCTGAGGGAAATCACAAGGACAAAAACTCATTCTAGAAAGATTTGATCAAAACTTTTCTAGTCCTATAACAGGAATGCTCTTCATGTGAAAATCAATGAGTTCAAAACAATCATTCTCACAAATTTCATTCAGTTATTAATGGGATTTTTTTTGTTTCCTCTGGCATCCTCATATTACATTTATATGCCTAATATGCTTAATTTTGATTAGTTTCCTGTACCTCAGTTGTGAGATTTACAACCTGCAGTGCTTTTGGCATAAAGCTCAATTTAAGTTCATCATGAAAAAAGTTGGCCTTTTGCTGCAATATTTTCTCTCCTTGGGCTAATGAGACTAAATCCGTTTTAAGTATTTAGTGCAGACCAAGGTGATATGGCTCTAGACCTTTACATTATCAGTTCATTTTTAAAAATGTAGTGGTTTTTTGCTCTGCATTTCTGTATGCTATTAACTTTCCTCATAGTGACCTTCACCTTACAATATGTCTAAAATTTACACCAGCAGGTGTGCTGATACTTTTTTTTTACTAATGAAATAATACTCAGTTTTGGAGTATTATTTCATTAGTAACATACATTCTTGCGTACTCAGATATTATTTTAATTGAAACACTGTAATGACAAAAGGAATAACTACTTCTGCTTATCCTCATATGTGAATTACATAAATTAATAAATTAATAGAAGAAGATCAGTAGCTGCAAAGATTGTGACAGGTAATAGATTACTTGCTAGGATGAGGAATTTTCTTCACAGCTGCATTTTCTGATAAGGCAGCAGTACATTGTCATCATCACTTCTACTTTTAAAATGCTATCATGCCAATAACTGAAGTCTTTAATAAAAGTATTATCTCCTACCAGATGCTAGCATAATTTTTATTTATTTCATAACAGATTTATCAGAATAAAAAATTGATCAGAGTTATTCCATTTCTTCATTGGAATAATTTATAAACTGGATGGCGACAATCATTATTTCAGCGAAGAGCATCACATTGCACATATAGCTGTTACTTGGCTAGATAAATCAACAGTGCATTACATATATATTAAAGCACTATTTCCTTGCTACTTCCAACACAAATAGCATTCAAATTTAACAATGTGAAACTGTAACAACCAACCAATACATGGTATTTTTCTTCCCATATAAACAATATTTTACAAGACGGTAGCTACCAGTATGCAATATATAGAGCACAGACATTAACATAAACTCAGGTAATCCCAGGTGATAACATGAAGCTGTTGACAGATTCCCTTGGTGCTATCATTGAACGTACTATTTTCGCATTATCTTTTCCTTTGAGCCAGTAGTTCCCTCTGGCACTACCAAGAAAATCCTGACAGAGAAGCTTTGGATAAAACACACCTAGTTAAGATGCCCTAGCCCCCCTAATTCCTATTTTATGCCACTGCAACTGTGGATGTTCCTGTGGATTTTTCTGCTCTCAGATTTAGATGCTAAATTCAATGCACTCTTTGTCCATATCTGAACTGACCCTGTCATGCTAGAAATTACTGTGACTTTGCAATTTGAAATGCACTTCCATGGCAGTCCTGAGAATCAGAATGACTATAAATGCTGCATATGCTTGAACAGTGCACAGCACTGTGCAGTGAGCTAGGATTAATTAAATTTCTAAGCCAAAAGATGTATTTCACTAAAGCTTTAAATTGCCCATGCAGTCATCTACATTAATCATCTCATTTCATATCAAAACTGTTCATTTTGGCCACAAGTTTTATTGCCTGAATATTAATTTCTCATTCAACTGCTTCTGACCATAAACAGAGCACAGCCCATGAATACCACTAACTTTTAATTAATGTTGAATTAATGAATTAAGCATAAAAACCTAAATTAATAACAGATGCATCCAACTCAGTAAATCAAAACATATGATATTAAGAACTAATTAACAAAACTACAATCTCAGTGGTTTCTGTTCTATATTTAAGCTAACCATTGGTTATCTCTCCAGTGTTCAATCAGCCATTGTCTCTTTTCTGTAACTATATCCCAGTGCAGAAGTAAACTTCTTTCCTCATAAATGGGAGAAAATATCTTCTTTTTATTTTGTTCCATCCATACAGCAGCTGTTACCATCATTGTTCCAATGAACGGAAAGAAAAATTACACTAAATGAAAAAAAAAACCAAAACCCAGAAAAAACCCAAAACAAAATAAAAGAAAATACCCTAAAGCCTAACTAAACCTTTTCCTTTCAGAAACAGACGTTAGGCTGAACTTGTTCAGAAACAGGTTACCAAAATAAATAAGGGTCTGAAACACACACGTTTCCCAAGTGTGTGACAAGATGCCTGATCTACCTCACTAGCACAGAGCTGCATGAGAGAGAAAAACGAATCTTCCATCCCACGTCTTCTTTCTGCTTTCCAATTTAAAGTCAATGAAACAGATTAAATAATCCAATGTCAGAATTAAGAATAATGGATCAGAATAATCTTCTGTGTGCTGCCAATACACCTGCAGGTACTGGTGAAGCTAAGCAGGCTTTTTAATTACGTATTTACAATAGTACTAGGAGGCACTGTTATAATGTCTAAATGGAAAATTTTTTAGATTACTGCATTTATCAGTTTATGACACCCATTTAATAAGACTTGCTAGTGGCAGCTTCAGAACCAACCTTGAAAATTGCCCTGAATTCTAAGGGATTAGGAAAACACTAGTTCTCTGTGAAAATGAGCAGGTCTGACAAATGTCAGACAAATGCAATATGCAGCACAATAGAGTCGCACATCACATGGGTTATATTCATCCATACTCCCTCAAATTCATGTAAGATGCTCCACTTCTCACAGTATAAAGCAAATTATTTCAGTCCAGATAGACTGATATGAAGAAATTTGCAAATAGCTACCTTTGCTTATCACTGAAAATGCAGACTTTTTTTAACACTATGGATGTAAAGCTAGTTTAATATTACACCATTTTCTTAATTTTTCTCCTTTATAATACTCTCCCAACTTTCTGCAATCCCCTCAAAAAGCTATATAAAAACACCTTTCTGCCTGTTAAACAGGTTTCTGTGAGTCTTTGTAAACACTTCGTCCATTACATGTTTATCCTGAGTAAAGTTTACTTGTCAAGCAAAAATAACTTGACATGTGTAATGTGTCATCAAAACTTCCTGTTTTTTTTTTTGTCTAGCTGGACCAGGCTGGTAGATGCTGGGTAAACATGTCATAGGTTTAGTAGAGCCAGGGAACGACATTTTCCAGTTAGCAGTATGGAAGTGCCCATAGTAAAATAATAAATGTGTACAGAACTTCCCTAAGTTACCTATAGCTCTGCTCACATAATACATCTGTGAGTAACTCCTCCCAGATTCCTGTGGCCTATTAGTAGTATGTGAAACTACAAAATCTTACATTTATATTGTTCCCTTATATCAAGACTTCTCATTCTGTTTAGGGCTGACAAACCATTGAAAAATGAATAAGACTAAATGCAAGCAAGAGACTTTATTATAAATGTCAGTAGATCATAGTATCCTGGACAGACTTTTAACTACCATTATAGCTGTTGCTGAAAAAGCATTTGCATGAAGAGAAGATTTTTAAAAACTTACATATGTCATATTCATGTGTCTGTTCTAGCAGTGACTCTGTATTATTCCTTCGTGTAAGCATTTATTGTATAACATTGTATAAACACCACTCTGACTCTGCATCAGCTATGAAAGTAGTGGTATTCCATACATTTGAAACAATCATAAACTGATAGCTCAAACAAGTGAAACAAGTGTGTACAGGGAGAGCTGATGCACCCATCACTAGAAAAGAATTACATCTGCAGTAAAATGCAGCCAGAGCAGATTAAAAAATTGTTCTTGTTCCATAGTTTTCAGCACTGACACTCCCTTAAACAAGCCAAAGGTCTGGAATAAGAAGCTATTTCAAACTGTTGCTATAATAACATACCAATTTTCTTTCAATTCTTCAACATACTGACAGTGTAAGATAAAAAGACAGATCAAACTTTGACAGGTTCAAAAATCTTAATTGATTAAATTCAATGATTAAATGCTCAGGAAGATATTTACTCAGCGGTGACATCAAAGCCATTAAATAATGTTTGGTCCATATCTTAATGAAGTTCATTAACCACTTTCTCTGTGAAAATATTTCTTCTTCTTGACAAGGAACTCACACATTCTGTTTTATTTCATAGCTCAGCATTTGATGCAAGATGCAAAATTCAAAGCTATGCAAAAAAAGTGAAATCTTGCAGATTATAACTAAATTCTGCTGCAGAATTAACAAAACAGAGACTTGGAAGAGAGTGCACCATCATATTTTAAATGTTCTGTTTGGCTAAAAAACTCTATTTGACACATTGATTTAAGAAGTGATGTATTTTCAACCAGGGATCCCATGGCAGTTGAGAGAGGGAGGAAAAAGTGAAGGCCACAGCCAAATTAAATGTGTGAAATCAACACGGCCCTCAGGCTTTTCCTTTGGGAAGCATTTCCTGCTTTTGGCCACCTTTGTAGGACTATAAATTTGTGTGATATAAATGGTAAAATTACTGATCTGTGACAGGATAGGCAGAGCCAGAAAATAACCTGTCATGAGCCAAAAAGAAGCCCAAAGATTTTAGATTATTTTAGACCAAATCAATCTCTGAGACAGAGATTTGAAAAAAAGACAAGCAATAATTATTTAATTTTAATTTTCTACACAAATAAATGGTACAAGGGGCTGGAGAGTAGCACCTTGGAAAGGGATATGGAAGTTGAACATGAGTCAGCAGTGCCCAGGCAGCCTGGAGGGCCAAGTATGCCCTGTGGTGCATCAGGGACAGCATCACCAACCAGGCAAAGAAGAGGATTGTCCCCTCTGCTCTGCACTGGAGCGGCCTCACTTCGAGTGCTGGGGGCAGTTTTGGGTGCCACAATAAAAAAAAAAAGACACTGAGCTATTAGAAAGTGTCCAATGGAGGGCAATGAAGATGATAAAGGGCCTTGAGGGAAGCCTTATGAGATGTGGTGGAGGTCACTTGGTCTGTTCAGCCTGAAGGAGTCTAAGGGGAGACCTCATTGCAGTCTACAGCTTTCTCGTGAGGGGAAGCAGAGGAGCAGGCACTGATCTCCTCTCTGGTGACAAGTGACACAACCTGAGGAGGTGGCATGAAGCTGTGCCAGGGGAAGTCTAAGTTGGATACCAGGAAAATGTTCCTCCCCCAGAGGGTGGTTGGGCTCTGGAACAAGCTCCTTAGGAAAGTAGTCACAGCACCAAGCCTGAGAGAGTTCAACAGGTGTTTGAGCAATGCTTTCAGGCTCATAGTGTGATTCTTGGGGCTGTCCTGAACAGAACGATGGATTGGACTCAATTATCCTTATGGGTCCTTGCAGTAAATCTGCATGCAGAAACAACGTGAGAGAGGAAAAACATTTGAAATGGATCTGTCCACCTTCTTAATACTGGCTTCACTAAGGTAGTTTGGGAACATAGTACTCAGTAAAGGAGGCCATGTATGACCCTCCTTAGATGGTGGCTTACAATGAGAGCCTGCACAAGCACAGAGGACGGAGTACACTGTATTTCATTAATGTTCTAAATCTGTGCTCTCAGTTCCTGTCTCATGACAGTCCATGATGTTCCATGAGGTACACATTTAGTCCAGTTCATAACAGACAAAATCATATTGCATATTGCCTATATGCACTGTCCCCTTTTTCCCCCCAGAAAAGGAAACCTGACATAACCACCGTTCTCACAGGTCTATATATTGTAACAGCTTAGAAATTACAAGGATCCGTCTCTTAATATTTCTTCCTCAAAAAACTGTGTTGGAAGGCAAGTGTAAAAAGCACTGCTGTAGGAGGACTTTAAAAATGTTATTGCAAGGGAGCTGAATTGTACCAAAGGTGAACAGAATGCATGATGGCATTTGTATTTCTGCTATCCCTTCTGAAGGAGTAAGACATTAATCCTACAGACCAGTTTTCAGCTTGTCCTGGAATATTTAGAATGCATTTCAATGAGTGCAGCTCTATTTCTAAATATTTCTATTGCTGCTAAAGATTTATTACTACTATTAACTGCAAGTGCAACAGAGTCTCCCTGTTATTTCAGTGAGATTCCTCACAAGCAAATGTCTGATATGGCTCCAGTAAGTACTCTTTATCTGGATGCTGTTACTGTGAATATATACCAGATCATATATAAGTACCTAACTTTTTTGTTAGGTACTTACGTGCTTATTTGAATTAAATTTATACCTTGGCCAAGTTACACATTAAAAAATTAGATATGAATCTCTTTCCCTATCCCTGAAGTATAAAGTCATTTTAAAAAATCGTCAACATGCTTTCCATAATAAGAAAAAGGATTTTCCCCTAGAACTTTCAAATGTCTAAGAGTGCATCTACTAGGTCAACATAACAGTAAAAATAGAGTAACAGAGCCAGGGTTTCCTTTATTTTATGTCACGTATGGTGTATTGTCTCATAAAAAATCCATTACCATACTGATAACTGGAATATAACCAGAAGACACTCAACTCCCACTGTATTTTATGCAGTAACATGCAACAAATCTCATCTGTGTCTAATACCTATTACTAATATTTAACAAGAGAAAGCTATACAGAGATAACTACTTACAGCAGCAGAAGGCGTTTTACTCACTGTGGTGTAAAGACAGTTTTGTGACAATCTTTTAAAATTCAAACTTCTTAACCAGTAAATAATCCCACCAGGCATGTAGATGCATGAATATTTAGAAAATACTCCTGTCAAACTCAGGTCCTGCAGCCCTTTATTCACCAACATTTTGTTACATGCTTCCAGGTTTCTGCCAGATCTCAGGAGAAGAACAAATAATTAAAGCTATACGATTTTGCCTAAATTAATTTAGACACTAGTCTGTGTTGGAAACAGCAAGCCTATATACAATTCATGAGTTCTAACCCTCCTTTCCTTTAAAAGTTTACTGAAGTGTGACAGCTGCATCATATGTTTTAGTCATAGGTTGGTGGAAGTATCATACATTTGCAGACAACTATTTTTCCATTTATGAAATCAGAAAAATTTCTTTTGGGAGGGACTTTTGAAGAGCTTTATTTTGACCTCTGCTAAAAGCACAGTTGCCTTCAGAAAAAGATTACTTTGCTTCAGGCCTTCAGTCAACTTTTGAAAATCTCCCAAATATCCCACAGCTTCTCTATGCAACATTCCAGTGGTTGACCACCTCACTCTGGACTTTCTTCATTGTACTAGATGATTCCCAATTGCAACTTCGGATCTTTGTGCTCCTCTGAGAAAAATTTTAATCCACCTTCACTATAGTTTCTCTCAATTTTGTTGCCCAAAACTACAGAGAGATTCAACTCACAGACCTCTTTCCTCCATGCTAGACACAGCTGGGTCCTTTAGCTTCTTATATGCTGTGTATTCCACTCCTCTTGTCACATTACTGATCCTCTACTAAATTTACCAGAATTTGTTAATCTCTCCTTTTCAGGTGGCTCCACAACAGAACAGGCAATCCAACACGTGGGCTCACTGTGTAGGGAACGGAAAAGAATTACTACTCTCTGCTTACTGGTCACTTTTTCCAATGCAGCTGCAAGGCACTGCTGTCCTATGTCAACTTACTTCCTACTGAAAGCCGCAGATCCTTCTGTCAGCCTGTTTGATACTCTGCATTCTGTGACTAGCCCGTACCAGTGATTTGGGTTATTCTGTCCCAAGGGAATGACTTATGTTTGTCATTGACTATTTTCAAGGAAGGTATTTGTTGAATATAAAGTTGTTGAAAATTATGATTGTGAAACCAGAATCAAACTGAATAGCAAGAATCTGGAAAGTCAGTACTTCTTTAAACTATGAAGTGGAAAAATTCAGAGATCATTTGGTATTCTTAGCAGAGTTATAAGCACATTGCGTCAGCTACCATACCTCTGGATTGCACTTTTCTTGTAAAGAGAAAGAACTGTGGATTAGAATTATGCTAGTTATGTTTGGTAGGTTTTAAGACAGACTAGGCAAGGAAAGCACTATTATTAAAGCAGCTAATGTACAAGTTAATCAATGCAGAAATGGCAGGCTCTTGTCCCAGACTGAGAACTACTTCTGCCCAAAAGACCTAGTTATGTCTATGATATTCTTCTTTCTACAAATACTACAAAAAATTTGATTATTAGTTACAGAAAATAACAGAAAAACCCCTTAGATCAAGGTATTATTTGACACTAAATGTAGAGTTTCAGAAAATAATTTTATTCCAAGTTGAGCTGTTTGTTGCTATTCATATTCACAATACCTGCATTATCAATCCAGTGATTTACCACAATGTCCCTGTTTTTTAGATGGAAGAAAATTTCTCTATGACTGACTTAAGAGCTAAGAATATCTTTTACATATAAAAATTATTTCTAGGTTTGTTATTGTACTGTCTATGAACCTGTATCACAGTCTTGACTAACAAATAGGTTAACACAATGGAAAGACAGAGTAGAAGACTATTCACCCTCAAGAGATCATTCAGTCTAAACTTCATACAGAGGATCATACAGGGATTCAAAACAGACCAGAGAGACTATTAGAAATCATTGAGGAACAACTGGCTTCTGTAAAGTATGTCAATCACTGGGTAAGAGTGCCTAATCAGTTGTCAGGTTTTGTTGGTACACATGCAAAAGCTAAAAATAAAAGATTTAAAAATAATCACTAAACCCTGAGATGTTCAGATTTTTTCTAGTATGGAGGTGGATGGGCCTCTGCCCAATCTGATTTACTTAAAGCTGTCCCTGCACATTGCAGGAGGTTTGGATTTCACAACCTTTTAAAGGTCCCTTCCAACTCAAACTATTTTGTGATTCCATGATAAAGTACAAAAAAGGGATGGAGGTGTCTTAAAAATGTGCCAGCTGATGCTGTGAAGGGTGGCCTCATGGGCCAGCTGCGAGGGAGTCAGCCTGTATGTACTGCTAACAGTGGTGACAGCAGTGCAGCTGGCAAGGGTCCCGCACCAGGGTGAGCACTTACAGGTGCCAGGGGAGAACCATGGGCAGAAGTGGCATGGCGTCCTGAACAGATATAGCTGGGAAAGACTAGCTCTGCCTAGCTTAGGAAAAACAATGTTTCAGTATTTTGGATACAGACATGCTGAGGAAAGAAAAGGCCATAATAAAAATTTTACTATAAAAAACGAACCAACCAAACAAACAAAAAAACCCAAACCAAAACAAAACAAAACAAAGTTAAAAAAACCCAATAAAACTTAAGAAAAATCTGAAAGCAAAGACAAATCTGAATGCAAAGAACTATTTGGGTAAAAAAGTATATCCAAATCAGAGCCCAGAGAATTAACCTAAAATCAGTCTGTTTCTGACTGATAAAACCAGAGAGACAAGACGCAAGCAGGAAAACAGTTAAAATAACATCTTTAGGCCTGAGCCTACCACCTGTCTCATGAAGGCACAGTTTTGCCTCATCAGGGCCAGAACCAGAGAGGTCAGTGTGAATCCACTTACATGCAGGAGTTAGCAAGTATAGCCAAGTTATATATACAGCAGGGACACTTTTCTTTCATGCTTAGTGACATGTCACTATAGTCTTGGATAATTTAAGCTAGTCAGCTTCCCTTTTCTTAAGAAAACCACTTATTTGAGATGAAAAATGTATTGGTTTTTCATTTAATTCAAAAGACAACTTGAAACTAGTTCATGACTAGTTCATGGTATCGGCACACTCATTATGTGACTTTATGGGCTCTGAAATGTTGCTGATGATCAATAAACAGTGATCTCAAGCTCATGCAAGAGTCAATATGGAAGCATTTTGGGAAATTTTGCTCATGAAAGTGAAATTTTAAAAAATAAAAAGTGCAACAGGGAAGCTCAATAAATATTGTCGCATGTTTTTAATTAGCTCATGTTCCCTAGTAAACTGTCATGGCATGATACATGAGAAATCAGTATTTACAACCGAATCAATGAATTCTTTTTCAAAGACAAATTAAGATGTTCTTAGTGTGTATCTTGACAGTCTAGAAAATTGCCTGGAAAATAAATATTGTGTATATGTACTAATTTTACCTTATAACTCTTAGCCTTAGTCCCACGACTTTAATATTCTAACAACATTAGTATCCTCTGGATTATGGAATTCTAATCATGAAAAAAAGAATTATGCCTGTCTGAAGACCCCAGTCAGGAAGTAATTATAAGGTGAAATCTCAAGCGCATAGTAATTGAAATGCATGGCTGTGAGGGCCCAGTTATGGCAACATAAAAATGCTTTCACTAAGCATTCGCTGCTACAATGAATATTTTGTATCAGTGGAACTAAGGTTATGTTGTCTGCAAGCAGTATATCTACTCTGTTTATAAGCCATACATACATTGGTGTACTGATGACTTGCAGTTTATGATGTATTTCTAGTAACAATGGGCAAAAAATACATTTTTTTGATGAAATTATTGATAAAACAGTCACGTGTTGCAATGCCTTCAAAACACACTGGGAAAGAAATTGCTTATCTCTGTTCTTTCCTGCTTTTGTATGTTAATCTTTTATCACATAATTATTTGTTTGTTAATACCACAACACAGAGGCCAATTTTATATTATTGTAAAAGGAAGATACATTACGATTTCTATATTTTAGGCATGTGAATACATTACTTGACAGTTGAGTTTTCCAGAGCTGTTACCTTACTTTTGTCAACAAGCATCATTTATAGACATACACACACACATACACGCACACACACACACTATATTTGTAACTATGAGGTACTTAACAGCTTCTGTACTGAATTTAGTTAAACATTTACAGAGTTATTCAAATACATCTGCAGACAGCATCATAAGAACTCTGTGTCAGGGAAATCCTCAACCTTCTTGACATGGGTCAGACCCTAACAGGTGGGTGTGAATACTCATGGCCCCTACTACTGTGGGGACAATACTCCCCACTCCCAATTCCAAATATCTCCATAATGTTTACTGTAGTTGTTTAGAATTAATACTACTTGTAGAAAATACAATGCAAGATGAATTAATTGGAGATTTGAGGTTTACGCTTATATTTTATCGTCCTGGAGAACAAAGAAAACTTTGACCGTTCCATTTGTTAAGGAGGGCACATGTTGTAAAATAAACAGATATAACAGTAACTTTAAAAAATGGGTGTGAGATAAACCATTTTTGTTCCAGCAATATAAAAATTATAAAAATTGAGGTGTAGATTTTAAAGTTATCCTCAACTGCCAAAGACTAA
>WEKY01018638.1:0-25322 GCA_013390045.1 Picathartes gymnocephalus | reverse complement strand
TGCCAAAGACTAAATGAAAAAACCATGTTAAAAAAGCAAGTTGAGCATTCATTACCTTTCTGAATTGCATTGTATGTTATTATCTGCACTGACTCATTGACATTTATCTAGTGATACAGGTTTGCATTGCTTTTGTTTCTCATTTTCTTTAAGAAGCAGACTTGAAAGCTCACGGGTCCAAGTATGACACATATAATGTTGGCATTTTGTGTAAACAAGCATACAGAACAGATTATATGCATTCAGCCTCTTCGACCATTAAAACTTTAATAATTTATTTCCCCCATTTTAGGTTTGATCACTGCGCTGTACAAATAGGAAAAAGTAGTTAAATAATAATAATAATAATAATAACAATAACAAATTATCAAATGGCAAAGAATAATACAAAGGACATAGTCATCTGAGAACTCCTCACCTGTTTCCACTTAAGCTCCTGTCACCTGGAGGGAGGCTTAGAGGTATGATTGAGGGAGACTGCAGTCCACTATATTGAAACCCACAGAGCCAAACTGCTCGTATCAGTATGTCAGAAAACTGAGCAAAGCTACAATGAGATCTGTTGCAACAGAACCACATGCTGCAAAGATGGAGGGTACACCCAGAACATCTGCTAGAAAACAAAGGCTTCTAAATATCTTATAAGAAGTCCTCGTTTTCTGTGATAGTCTTCAGGCCCAAGTCACCCATCTACACACATACATTCCATTTCCTGCTCTGTCCCAATTGCCCAGGCTCCTACCTCCCCTCTTCCTTGGGGCACCATTTCTACAACTTTTCTCCACAGCCGTGCTGTGAGCTTTGTTTTACCTGCTGTGCTCAGGCATGTCCAGGGAAGACAAGCATGGACCTGATTGTAGTGCTGCTGCTCTCACCAAGCCACACAGGGCTGGCTCACACTGCCTGTTTCCACACCACAGCAGGGAGCAGGCAAGGGGATGAGACACAGCCCATTCCCATCCACGGAACGGACACAAAAAGCACACCCCAGGCTCTTGTTCATTCTTTTGCCACCCTGATCCTAAGTAAACCGTATTCTCTTTGGATGGCTAGAGAACAGTCATTGGTATAAAAGGACTAAAGACAAAAAGAGGGAAAGGCTATAACAGATAGCATTTTCACTGGAATTTTTTTTAATTTTCCAGATTGAATTTCACCTCACCATTGCAAAGGTTCATATGCAGAGTGAAAATGTTGCCAAACAGTTGTATCATCTGCACTTTATTACACCTATATAATTTCAGCAGGACTCCAATTCTCCATCTGTGGGCTGGTTTTGTGGTTTTGCTTTTTTTTTTAGATTAGTTCATTTGGACATCTCCTCTTGTATATGAGAACTGAATTCATCCCTCTCCTATTAAGTTTTACTGTGCAGTCTTTCTCTTTAGTGATATATTTACTGACTGAATAAGAAAACATTCGTCTAAAAAATGAAATCACAATATTAATTAAATTCTTAATTGATGTTAATAGCAATACAATTAATTTTATTTTAAACAATTGTGTTTATATTCAAGATGAATCTATTTTTATATAAGCTTCTGTGTTGACAAATACATATTTAGTCTCACTGTAAGCAAATCTTTTAATAGCAAAAGGACAGAATGAAGACTTTACTTACCAAGCCATCCTGATCCAGAATTTGGTATACACATATCTGTTTCAGCACTGGGCAACACAAATCCAACCACAAACACTTCAACCCCATCAGCCATTAGGGCCATTCCTAGCACAAAGAAGAGGGCCCACTGGAAACGACCATGGCCACATTCTTGTATTATCAATTCATATTGCTGTGCTAGTTCTTCTTCATCAGCTTTCCTCTCTGTTTCCAGTTCATGACGATCCTTGTATTCATCACGCATAGACTGACCTAAGGCCACCATATCATCCTTACCCTGCCCCATGCTGGGGATTCCCTGATACTCCCCTTCATAAATTTCATCATCTTCATCATGTCCTTCAGTTGCTTCACTTGATCCTTCATCATCATTAGCTTCTACACCATAATTTCCTCCTTGCCCATAGTAATCATCGTCATCTTCCTCATCCTGGAATCGATTGTAGGACCTCTGTGTGTAGCCATCCTGGGCTTTGTCAACTGCTTTATTCACTTTTTTCACTGCTTGCCTCTTCACCTCTTTAGCAATATCTTTGGCCCCTTTCACTAGCGAAGTCCTGTCTTTGTATGTATCCTCCATCCTGTATCAAAGAAGGACTCTTGTCCAGCTGCAAAGGCACCTGCCAAATATTGTTTGGAATGTCTATTGAGTGTTGGACATCAGTGGAAAAAGTCCAGGTACAAGTGAAGCTGTAATATTCAGCCTGTAAAATATAAGAGAAAAAGAATTTATACTTCACTATTTTTAGATGCCTCTTCACTCTGATACAGAATTATCCCAATCTTTATTTAAGCACTGGACATCAGAATACAGGGTTTTGAATATAAAAACCTGTATTTTCTTCAGAGATACAAATATCATAGTTTACAAGGAAAATATGCTGAAGATAAATGTAATATCTCTATCACTCTTCAGAATTCAATTTTTTACTCTTTAATCTTGGATACCAGGTTTTATTCTGGAATAAACCAAGCAATTCCATGCATCATACATCATATTGATTCTGTCTGCAGTATCCTTTCCCATTTGAACTCTCTGGTTTGTAAGAAAGGGCTACAAATACTAACCTTTCTCTCAGTAAGTTACCATGAAATATTTCTTCAGCCTTCTACTTAACAAAAATCCTGCAGGAAGTTAGTAGTCCTCCAACCTGTACCAGTGTCTCAAAGCTGACTGAATTTGGGCAGTGCATCCACAGTGCATTCACACCGAGCCCTGGCAATATGAAATTAGGAATATGAAATCCCATTCTAAAAAATTCAGTGTGCAGAGCTGTGTGGGTGGAAGTGGTGGCACTCACACTTTGGAGAGTCCCAACACCTAAGCCATGGACAGACAAGTTCCTTTCTTCCCTATCTATACTGACAGTAAGGGTAGAGCGGAACAACTGCATATTATCAGCTAATGTATCTCCAATGAGCACGAGTTCCCACTAACCAAGTTGCATGAAAGCACCAAGAACTTTGCCCCAGTGCTCCTCCCTGCCCCCCTGCTGTATCTTTCCATCTTGTGCAGTCCCAAGGTCACAAATGCAGACACAATGAGTCAAGAGCAATTTGCTTATTAGGCTGAAGACTAACCATTGCCTAGTTCTCCATGCAGTTTTCAGGCCTATCTGCAAGGCAATTTGCTCACCACACACATGCACTATGGCTGGGGGCGGGAGAAAGAAATGGCAGCAGCATGCAAGCATACAGAAGGAAGAAATGCAGGATCATTCTCTGGCAACAGTCTGTAGTTAGAACAGCTAAAATCAATTACAAAGCTGCACCATTACTCGTGTGTCTGAAGTTAAGGGAGTCTGTGTGTGTGTGCGTGCATGCGTGCGTGCGTGCGTGCGTGCGTGTGTGTGTATCTGGGCGCTGTAACAAATTGTAGAAGGTTCCCCTCTGGGAGAAAGCAGGCTACAATTTTTTAGCAGTGCTTCTAAGAAAACACTGCCTGCTTCCAGCCTGGGGAAAAGGTTATTTTTAACCATGATCATTTTAATAATCTATTTTCCAGCATTACCTCAGAAAAACTGCAGTAATACAACTAAGGAGACAGTGAGATATGATGCAGGAGCAAAAATGGATGGAAATTTCTGAAGCTAATCCTATTACCCTTCCTGAAGCAGTGTGAACTGCCCTCAGAGCTTTGTGGGAGAAGACCAAGGAATGGCTTTGTGAGGTTGTCCTTTATTAATTCTGTTGCATACACTGTCTCCAGAAGTATACTCCAGACATGAATTTTAGGACTGATAGTGTTTTGAGGGATAGGAAAAATCACAGTCACTATTAGATAAACTAAGGACATGATGTACTTCTGATACAAGAAAACAAACCTACAATCCCACAGACATGACTTTAGAAGCTGAAAGATATTTCCCTAGCTTTTTAATAATAGAAATTCACCTATAGTAAAAATTGTCTTTGTATTTAGATCTTGCTCTAGATTAATTTCATACACTTTGAATGTTTCTCAAAGAAATCAGATGTGATGGCACTATTCAACTATTAATGGGAACTGAAGCATTTACTGGAAGAGAAAAGCAGCCTTAAAAAGCCCTGATGTAATATTTATGACTGCAAACTGTAGCCTGACTTTAGGTACATGATGATCCTTTTAAGTAGGTCATCCTGGTGAATCTTTCATGCCAAGGCAGTTTCTCTAGCTACAGCTTTTCCGTTTTCAAGGTGCTCTGTAGAGGTTACCCTTTGTGTGCTGAATTAGGTATTTGATCCTTACCTGTGTGTGGCTGCAGTACCTACTAGATGTTAGTGAACATGCAATGCATCAAAACATTCACTGGATCTGATGAAGTTTTCTACAAATACTTTCAAGAACTTCATAAACTCCTAACAGGTACTTTTCTGAGTGTTAATGAGTACAGTTTGTTCCTAGATTTTAGATAATTTTACAGTGTCCATGCAACTCATTTAACCTAAACTCTGAATTCCTCTAATTCTTAGGCTTGTTTCTTTTTGCTTTTTCCAGTAAGTACAGTCTTCTTTTAACTATTTTTGGTTGTCAAATTCCCTATTACTGCAGGATGTATATATATATATATATATATATATATATATATATATAAAAGAAAAAACATNTAGTGAAGAAAGCAGAAGTTTAGGAATACCAAGTGAACAGAGTCTAAGAGCCACCACTGATAAAACCATGCTTTACTCCTCTGTAGTACACCTACCTCATTAGTTCAATGGACTCCAAAAAGACAAATTTGCAAAAGTAGCTGAACTTATGTTGCAGTTTGTGATAAACCAGGTACATCAACAAGGAATTTAACCTGTTCAAACTCATTAAAAGCATAACTGCCATCAAAATACATGCAGATAGACAGAGCAGAATTTCTGTCTGGGCAGAAATTTCTCTCTGTCTTACTTAAGTTTCCAAGCAAAATGCTTAATCTGAACACTTTTTTTAAACAGCTTTGCTTTCTCAATGAACTGAAATCCCTGCCTTAAGGTGATAAGTACAAAGAGGAATAATTTACAGCCCATGCATGATAGCTTCCCACCCTTTCAATTATGTTGGACTGATTACTACAAGTAAGTAACTGGAAAGTCTGAAAGAGTAAGGATTAATGACTACCTGAGTAGCATAAAGCAGCAAAAGCAGAGATGATAGTCTAGCCATATACTCTTCTTCGTACCGGGCAATTCATCCAACATGTCTGCTGACTTTCACTAAACCAAACACCACATTCCTGTTCAATTCCTTCAACTAAAACCAAAAAAAATTCCAGGAAACTAGTGTTTCCACCAGAAATGGAAAGAGTCCTTCAGGAAGTATCTACAAAAACATTTGGTAAAAACACTCAAAGATGCATAAATAGAATAAAAATCAAATTGTTCTTTTGCTCTAATATTTATTGTTGTCCATTCTATTACATTCACAGATTTCAGTGTATTTAGCATTTTGTATAGATTGTGCTACATCTGAAATAAAGGTCAGACGTTCCAAATTAAATCAGTGAGATACCATAAAGGTATAAATCTATGACAAGTCACAATTCATTTCCAAAAAATGCTTAGGTCTTTGTTTAACATAAGCTGTGAGAAGACTCATTGGGTACTCCAAAAAGTGATATTAACGATATGCATATCTTGAGATAATAAAGTCTTCAGAACAGATCTGGAAGTCACACTCAAATGTGCATTTCACGTACTGTTGGGCATTTCATATAGCATCTTTTCTGCTTTTCTCTTGAATACATAATGCCTATCCAAAGGGAAAAAAAATAGTAACATTACTTTCTAATCAAAGTTGTTGTCTTTATAAATGCATATTTTTCTTGACGTTTTGATTCTGGTGTTCTGCTGTTGTTTTTTATTATCAAAGATGGTGGTTTGTGTTTTCCAAGTTTATGAGAAGATATAATCTTTGGTTAGATTATAACTACTTCCAATTTTACTACTTTGTCAAATGATTTTATATCCCAGCTTAAATATAGGCATCTGAACGATGTTAATTCACAAACAGAAGATGCTATTGTCTTGTAAGTGTTCTCAGTAATTAAGAAAATAGAACAAGCCACCCTTGAATTCACCAGGATACCTTCAAACTTCTTCCTCATCTTTTCATGTGCATAACCTTTTGTTTATTTTTCAGGGTAGTATTTACCTCAGCATGACCTAATAAAGAAAATATTCCTCAATAAAGGGTATTTATTTATAGAGGTATTCATTCATTTAAAATTAATAAGAGCTGGCGTGAAAGCTGGTGTGAAGCAGATTCATTTTGGGTAATGTTAGTGGATTAAAAGTTAAGTTTATATATTTTAAGCAAATTTTCTTTCTGTCATGTTGAGAGTCACACACCCAGGCCGCACTCTTCTAGCTCAAGCTGCAGTAGACAGAACTGTATATAATACTGCACGGCTGCAGTGCCACCACCAGCGGCAGTCCCCAGCACTCCCCCTGTTTGGATGGTGTTTTCACCACTTGTCCTGTACGAGCACTTGTCACTGCATCCTCTGTGCAGACACAACACACATACACAAGATGAGCATGAGAATTCATTTATCTAGTACACATCAACGATCCTGAGCTCAGCAGAAACAGGATCTTCATGGCAACACTGCAATCTCCTTTTTCCCCATTTTATTACTTTCTTTCCTCATTAAACCAGCAAAGATAACACTTTCTGCACCATATGCTCTACCTGCCCATTTCCTCTTAAACTATTTAACTAATTTACCTAATTAGAACAAAACAAGTGGAATTGCTTTTAGCTTGTTTTTGCTTGAAATTTGATAGCCTTTAGTAGAAAAAAGGAACATATTTACCTGAAAGCAAAATGTATGTGGACATCCACCTTTAACAAAAAATATTATCTTTATCTGCCCCGTAGAGCCTTAAAGTATCACCAAAAACAAATAACTCTAATAATTCTTTCCTTACAGTGTTTTTGATCAGAGACCTAATTCTTCCACTTATATATCCACTTACAGCTGGATATATAAGCAATGAAACCAGGATCTGCAAAAGCTCTCCTTAAAGCAGTAAAAATCGAAAATCTAACAGTACAATGAAATCAGACCACCTAAGACAATGAAACTACACACGTAAGACAAAAGCTATAAAGTCTGTCCAGTGAAAATCAGGAAATATTAACTGAACAATGTGTGAAAAAAATTCAATAATATTGTAAAAATAAATTCTCCAACGGAGGCAGTGTGGAAAATTACGGGTGCAAAGTTAAAGGTGGATACATTCTTCACTTTATGCTTTCACAATATTAGTCCTCAATGCATTACTTCTCTCCTCTAAATATCTTTCGAAGATTATCCTGAAGAAGGGTGATACAATGCCGCTAAGTTTTATGAGCACCACCATCCTTTTAACACTGACATAGTCGTGTCTAATTCAGCTTGCCCTTATTACATACTCTCAGCCTTCTAAACTCCTTTGATCCACAGTTCCACCTAAGGTCACAGTCTGGAATGAAGATTCATCTGTGCTCCACCCTCTCTTATTAAGCTTTTTTCATGCTTTCTTTTGACCTACAGGAAAGGTTTAATACTGACAGCAAGTGAAGATATTACCTACTCTCTGGTTGTAATAACATCTAATTCCTTGGAATTAGACTCAGTTCAAAGCATCCCTAACAGGCTAGACAGTGTAACAAAACTGAAATAGCCATACCTACTAATTAAATTATAGCAACAAAACTGTAAAGACTCTACAGAGGAGTGGTCCTTTCCTCCCTGTTTTTTAATCAAAGCTTTCTTTTCTAGGAAAAGTTGACTGAAAAAAGCATAGGACATGCTTTGAGATGTCTTGCTGTCTTTCTCACAGTAAATTGTTAATGGAGAATAGCATATACAAAGAAAACTTTATTAGTCTGTTGTTTTTAGTTTTGTTTTTGTTTTTGTTTAAAAAAATCTAATGCTTGTTAGTCATTTCACCTTACAGGATGTAAATACCAGAGTTTTGGTTGCTTGTGTCAGTTTTGCAATCAACCTGATCACTATTTGGCTACTTCAAGTTTCTACATATTTTTACCTGGCAAACACTAAAAAAAATCATTCTCATTAAAGACAAAGTAGGATCATTTAAATGTTCTTCCAACATTATGGTTTTAATTTGTTCTCTGAATACTCTACTGCGCTTCCTGTCGATTTCTTTAGTGAAGAAATGCTCCCTTCCAGTCACCTTGTTATTACTCAAAGCATATATTATTTCCAGGATCTCTGTTGAGTGGTGGTTAACACAAGTTGAATGCATCAATTTGTTCAACAAGAATTGACAAGATTCAAACATCATCCAGCCTGAATGACACAAGCTAAGTCTCATCAGTAAAAGTTAATGAGATTTCGTACTGTAGCCGCATTACCTGAATGACTGCCCAAATCTTAAGAAAGTTAAAATTTCATTATTTTTAAAAATTTCTTTTTGACCAAACATATTCAAACATATCTCTGTACTTTGAAGGCTTCATTAAAAGTATAAAAAAAATGGTATAAGAAAATTATTCTCTTTGAAGCCAAGGGCTATCTCCCTTCTCATGCCTACTTCTGAAAATTCACTTTCATCATCCATGCTTCCAATATGTTTTGCAATTTTCAGTTGTCAAAATCACAGTGGAAAGCATCATCCTGCATTTCAATAATGAGGGAACAGCACAAAGCAGTTGGACAAGCAAGTTTTTTATTGTTTAATGTTAGCAACCACGAAAAAAACCTACAAAAAGTACACCAACTAGAAATTTCTGTCTTGTATCTGCCATTGTCATGTTTGCTGCTGTACAGAAAGCAGACAATTCTCTGAAAGTAAAGGCCCACCAGCAGTCATGAATCATTTGAGATCAAAAGAAGGCAGAAAAAAATTCCACTCACAAGGAAAACAGGGAAACCTGGGGATAGGTATATTTAAAAATTTGTATTTTAAAATCACCAAGACTGAAGTTCCAAGAACAATAGCCAAGGAGTCCTAACCGGGAAGTAAAATAAGAAAATAATGCACTGTGGAATTCTCCAGGGAATAAAATCTGCAAATGCAACAGGACAAGCCTCAGCCACTGAAGCAGCCATTTCTGAATTTGCTTTGTACAAATCTGTGATGTGCAGATACTTTGAAACAGCAACTGCACAAATACTAGACAGACAGATGCCACAGAATAGCACTGGAGCTTAGGGAAAATTCCAGAAGGTGGAAGGGCATCTTGTAGGGCAAGCTGTATTACAAGGTGGAATTAGGTGTCTTTCCTTTCTTCCTGAAATAAAAGAGGCAAGCATTCTTTATATTTTAGGAGTAAATACAGAGTCACAGTCTCAGATACCACTGGGAAAAACTTTCTGAAAACAATTAGATTTTCATTCTGCTGGCTTTCTGCTGGGGGACATCATCCCCATGCCTGCAGAATGAGAGTCTAAAGACTCTTCTCAGTTCTGACAATTCTGTCTTTATCTGATCCTGGTCTATATTGGCCTCCTCTGGCCATCAGCTGCTGTGCTCAATAAACCCTGGTAAGAGAGTTGTGGCTGCTCGGCATAATGTTAAAAGGTACTTTGACATCCTGCTTTTTTCATCCATGCTCCCTTCCAGTCACTTTGCAATTCACTCAAAGCACTTATCATTCTTGCTTTATCTTTAACATCTGTTACTTTTTATTATGTGTAACAGGATATGAAAAGTTGTGGGGAAAATCCTTTTTTAGAATTCCTCAAGTCTCATTTCCTTTGCTACATTTTTAGGATGGTGGTTGCTGAACTTTATACTTCAATTTTATTTTTCTGTTTCACAAGCTTGACACTAGACTGATGTTAGATCTTAGAACCCTGAGCATTCATGTTGACCTTCTCCTCTTTCAGTGTAAGATTGCCTTTTTTCATCAAATAAACTATATGTAATGCTTTTTATGACTGAAAGCCTATTTCCTCATTGACCCTCAGACAAAATCCTTATCAAAATAAGTTGTGAAGACAGATACATACTAAAACAAAGAATAACAAAATAAGCTTTTCTGGTGAGGGACTCCTTCAACTATGGAATCTAAGAAACCAAGCATACATCAACTTGACCTAAAAATCGAGGGGGAAAACAGAGTAATTCCAGGTGACAATTAAAACAAAATGGAGACATGAAATACACCAATCAGTCTAGCTTAAAAAAACCCAAAATCATACAGGTAAAGCTATGTTTAACTCTATTAATATGCATGTGTAGTTAATATATCAGGCATACATATGCTTACATAGAAAGAAATCACAGAATCACAGGATTGGGTCAGATTGGGAGGGACCGCAGTGGGTCACCTTGTCCAATCTCCCTGCTGAAGCCAGGCCATCCCAGAGCACATGGCACAGGGTTGCATCCAGGTGGTTCTGGAATATCTCCAGTGAGGGAGACTCCACACCCTCTCTGGGCAACCTGTTCCAGTGTGCAGTTACCTGCACAATATAGAAGATTTTCATATTCAGGTGGAACTTCCTATGTGCCAGTTTCCGCCCATTGCCTTCTGTCCTATTGCTTGGCAGCACTAGGAATAGCCTGGTCCATCCTCTTGGTACCTCCCCTTCATATATTGATACACACTGGTAAGATCCCCTCTCAGTTCTCTCCAGGCTGAAGAGGCCCAGTTCCATCCATAAGGGGAACCTCACTTGGAGCATCTCATAAGATCCAGTCTCCTCATCACCTTTGTAGCCCTTCACTGAACGCACTCCAGGAGCTCCATGTCTCTGAGGAGCCCAGAACTGGACACAGCACTCCAGGTGAGGCCTCTCCAGGACCAACTAGAGGGGGAGGATCACCTCCCTCCTGGCAGTGCTCTTCCTACTGTCCCCCAGGATATCACTGGCGTTCTTGGCCACCAGGACACTGCTGGCTCATGGACAGCTTGTTGTCCAGCAGGACCCCCCCAGGTCCTTCACCTCAGAGCTGCTCCCCAGCAGGTCAGCCCCAGGCTGTGCTGGTGCCTGGGGCTGTTCTTCCCCAGGTGCAGGACTCTGCATTTGCCTTTTCTGAATTTCAGATGGTTCTTGTCTGCCCACGTCTCCAGCCTGCCAAGGTCCTTCTGCAGAGCTGTACAACCCTCCCGGAGTTCAACACATTCCACATGTTTCAAGGGCAACTCCACCACTGTCTCCCTATTCTGTCCTTCCTAAGCAGCATGTAGCCCTCCATGACAACATTCCAGTCATGTAAGCTGTCCCACCATGTCTCCTTTAACGCAGTAAGATAGATCAAAGCTCTGCAATTGCACACAGACCTCTAATTGCTCCAGCTTGTTCCCCATACAACACTGCTGTAGTTTAACCCCAACCAGCAGCCGGCCCCACACAGCTGCTCACTCACCTGCCACTGGCAGGCTTGGGAAGAGATTCAGAAGAGCAAAAGCTGGAGAACCCATGTGTTGAGATAGGGACAGTTTAATGAGGAAAGAAAAGGCCACAACACAAGCAAAACAAAATAAGGAATTAATTCACTTCTTGCATGGGTGGGCAGGTATTCAGACACCTCAAGGAGACTAGGGCCCTTTCACATGTAACAGTTACTGGGGAAGATAAATGCCGTCAACTCCAAATGTTCTCTCCACTCCTTCTTCTTCCCCCAACTTTTCATATTGAGCAAGATGTCGTGTAGTCTGTTAGGGTCAGCTGTCCTGGCTCTGTCTCCTCCCAGCTTAGTAACAAATAATAAGAAACCACTAACTCTGGATAGAATAAAATCACAAGTTCATTAAAAAAATAAATACTTGTGCTTGGTGGGTGTATTGGTTTTGCGTGGCAAGGTTTTCATAGCTGGATGGTTACAGGGTTGCCTTCTGTGAGAAGCATCCAGAGCTTCTTCCATGTCCAACAGAGCCAGTACCAGCTGGCTGTAAGATGGATCCACTGCTGGTCAAACCGAGCCCATCAGCGATGGCGTTAGCACCTCTGGGATAATGTATTTAGGAAGGGGGAAAAAAAGAAAAGTGCACTACTGCTGCTGGAGAACAGTGGAGTGATAACCTGTGAGGGGAACAGCTCTGCAGGCACCAGGGTCAGAGGTGAAGAAGGGGCAGGAGGTGCTCCAGGCATGGGAACTGAGATCCCCCTGCAGCCCATGGTTTAGACCATGGTGAAGCAGCTGTGCCCCTGCAGCCCATGGAGGAGCAAACATCCATCTACAGCCCACTGAGGAGCCCACACTGGAGCAGGCGGGTGCCACTGAAGGAGACTGTGATCACATGAAGAGAACCTAAGCTGGGAGAGTCTCCTGGCAGGACCTGTGGCCCCATGGAGAAAGAAGCCCATATTGCAGCAGATTTACAGCAGGATCCGTGACCCCATGAGGCAACCGTGCTGGAGCAGTTTGTGAAGGATTGTAGCCTGTGGGAAGGATTTTTATTAAGGAAGTTCATGGAGAACTGTCTCCCATGGGAGGAATCCCACACTGGAGCAGGGGAAGGGTGTAAGGAGCCCTCCCTCTGAGAAGGAAGGAGTAGCAGAGACAACACTGACTGAAACTCTCAGTCTCCATCCCTCTGCAAGGAGGAAAGACGTAGATAAAACTGGGACTGAAATTGAGTCTGTAAAGAAGTGTGGGGTGAAAGGAGGTGGTTTACTATTTAATTTTTTATTTTTGTAATCTGATTTTATTTGCAATAAAGTAAAATTCTCAAGTCAAGTCTATTTTGTTTGTGACAGTAGTTGCTGACTGGTGTCTCCTTATCCTTATCTCAACATGTTAGATTTTCTTTACATATTCTGTCCCCCAGTCAGCTGAGGATGGAAGTGGAAAAACAGCTTGGTGGGCACCTGGTATTCATACAGGGCCAAATCACTGGAGTGGCATAGCTTGGTTTGTTTGGACTTTGCAATCACACTAGTGGTAGGAAGCAATGAAGGAAATGAACAAACAAAGCATTTCTCATAACTATTTTAATAAAGAGGTACGTTATTGCCATATCTCATAGATCTGGCTACACCAAAATGGAAATTTAAGATGGGGAATATGTTCTTTGAATTAAATTAATATTTACATAGTTTAGATTTAAGTCACTTCCTTAAGTCTGCACACATGGCCCTAAGGATTCAGGTGAATAACAGGCAGAACACATTCCACCATGACAGCTGGGTCACTTTAGGTGGAATGCTTTCCGCTGGTTGAAGGGAATATTTCCCGTCTGTGTGGCCACACTGACTACCACATCCAACTTCATGCCCCTCACCGTCACCACAACCTGGAGAGCATCATTGGAGTGGTTAAAGGTCTGGGATGCATGATGCACAAGGACAGTAAGTCTTTTTTGCCCAGTCTTCAGAGGAGAATTCTTAAGCAGAAATCTGTTCACCATCTCCCATCATCTAATGAGAGATTAAGAAGACAATGAGGACAAGTTCTTTTCAGAGGCAAAGGACAAAAAGAAGAGGAAACAGCTGCAAATTGGTGCAAGGAAAATTCCAGACAGTTCTAAGGAAGAAATTCTTCATGTTGAGTCTCCAGGCATGTACATGGCTACAGAGGAGCACTGGGGTTCTCAGCATTGGAGATACTCAAAACTTAACTGCACAACACTCTGAACTATTTAAACACAGATTTGAGACTAGACAACCTCCAGATTAATTCTCCACCCAAATTACTCTATCATTCTGAAACATTAAAAAAAAAAGTCAATTTTCTCACATTAAATGAAGAGCTCTATAAGTTAAAATTAAGCATCAAGTGCTGAATATGTTAGCATACAAATATATCTTTCACAGAATAACAAAAAAGGTTTAGAATCCCATCTGGTAAACTAGAGAGAGACAAAAAGATACCTCAGCAAGCTGTAGAAGACGGGCAGCAATTTAGGTCCCTAAACAGTTAGCTAAAACTGGTTAAGCAACCACAGCCCGTATGTGAAATGAAAACAGTCTTCTGTTTTCATACAAATTTCATTTTGGAGAAGCACTGGGCAAAGATGAACTGAGCACATCTGAAGTATGTATCAGATTTTTGTCACATCCCTGTCACATGCTATAAAAATGCCAATGTTTTTATGATTTTGCTCTAGTTCAAAATGTTTGATCTCTAGTGATTTTGAAATGCAAAAAAATGCCACTATTTCTGCTATTTTTGCTCTGGTTTGAAAAGCAAAATTAGATGGTAAGTAGCATTTATGTTTCTTACTGCAAATTAGTTAGGGTATGTAGGAAATACGTAACAAATGCTATAGACTATTAATGTTCAAAAGTGCAAGTATTTCTTTAAGATGAGATCCTTGGATAAACTACACAGAGTATTTAATAATTTTCTCTTTCCTACTTTGAAATAGTGGCAATTTAAACACAGAAAAATTAGATCCCTTGCCAAGCTTGACATGCGCAGGCATAAAAATAAGGTTTTTTATTAGTTTTTGTTAATTTCAACACATTGCTCATTGAATTGTTTTTTTCCATAAACTTACTACCTCTGAGAGAAAACAGGTCAGAAAAATACAGACTCAAAATAGAAAGCTGTGTAACTACAGAAGTAACAGCTGTATGTGTCAGGAACAGATCATTACATGTAATAAGGCCATAACAAAGTTGATAAGCAGTATACTTGCACATGAGAAGTAACAATGACTCTCAGATTCTGTGATATGGGAATTCATCAATATGGGAACTCAGCTATAATCAAGAATGACAGAAAAAACATTCATAGAAGGCTGTAAGAAAAGCAGCCTGATAATATGCAGCCAAGAGGTATCTAGGCAAAAGGTATTTTCAGTGTTTTCAAAATATATGTAAATATTTATAAGATACATAAATAGCAAAAAAGTCCTAGGAGTTTAAGTAGAAAGTGAATTTAAAAGTTTTACGTATTATTTTTCCTTCTGAAGCAATTAAAAGTTTATGATCTCTCTTCAAATATCTTGGCATCTCACTTAAAAGGAGGTAAATGAACAGATTACTGTACTTTGAAAGTAGCCCGCAATCGTACATTATTTTTATTTTTGTACATGAACAACCAAGACCCCTAGACTTCTTTTTGCAAAGTGATTTGGTTTCATATCTGCCTTAGATTTTCTCTGTTATTCTTAAAGAACAGGATACATTGTAAGTTATTTGGCTGAAAAATACTGTACTGTGGATATTCCAAATAATGTACACCAATCTTTTCTAATTCATCCTGTTTCTTTGGAATTTTCCTAGTACTGTTTTCTGCACCATGTTACATGCAGGGTTTTTACTGGAGGGCTGTGATGGCAGTAACATATTGCTCATCTTCACATATACCCGAGCTATTAAAGATTATGGAACCTGATACTCAAATAAAGTGTTGTTCTGCTGCACTAAAAAAAAAGTGATTCTGCACACTCATAAAATCTTACCTCTCCCTGTGGGGAAATGCAACTGTTTGAGGTGGAAATTACTTTTTCACAATGAAGGTTGCCTCATTGTCTACCAGGCCTTAACTAGGTAAGAAAGGAAATCGCGACTGCTCTACGCTCCCTAAATACAAATGATGCTGCTAAAAACCCAACTGCATTTTACTTAAGTCTGCACTGACTTACAGTTGAACAAATTGTTTATCTCATTTTATGCCACACTGGGAAAAACAGACTTTGTAATGCTTACTATAAACTCATATGTTAGCCAGCTTCAAACTGCATCATATGCTGACTACACATCTTCAGTTTTTTATCCTGAGTCACACTGTTATTGCAGGTTGCACAGTGCATATGTGCCTTAGCACACGCAGTATTCCCGCAGGTGTGAGAAAACTTCAAGTAAATGAATCAAAGTGCCTGCAGGTGTATGGCTTCCATTAAATCACAAATAGAATGCTTTAGCAGCTTGTATTTTACACCACTACTTCGTTCACTGAATTCCATCAGCCTTTGTTTTGTGGACTTGATAACACAGGTGAGAAGGAGCCACGAAAAGAGACTAAAATAATGGACAAATGAACAGTCTGTACTGAAAATGCAGCAGTCCCAAGCTTTTCAGATTCATTAACTTAGACTTCTAACAAAATGGGATTTATCTGTATCTCAGAGTACATTATGCAATCTGAGCAGTACCTCAGTGTAGCTTTCTTCCCTTGGGTAGAATATGCAGAGATGGATGGCACAACTGAATAAACACAGTGCTCTGCCATTAAAAGCACAAAATAAGGGCAGCAAAATGAAGATAGAAGAGCTAGTAATTCTTTTTTCAATTTCAGTAAGCTTTCTGCAGCTTATTTTGAAAACAACCTACTTAACAATTCGAAAAAATGTTCTGTTACCTATATTTGAATTCGCACAGCAAAAAGGTGTGGTGAGCTGAAACATCTCAGAAATAAATTCTGTCATACAAATCATTTCTGTATTATTTTAAAGCAGAATGGCACCTGGCAATCTTTATGCTTTATGGACATGAACAATTCTCTGATTCACTGAGATCCTCAGTATTCCATGTTATTCTTAGCCTAATTCTTAGTCTGGTTCTGAAAATGTTTCACATCCAGCAGTGAACTTTACCATCTTCCTGGAGTTCCCTGCTTTGAAACTGATTGTCCTTCTTCTCTTGTGAGGCTGTCAGGGCTCCTAGTGCCTCATTAGACCTAAAACACCTGCCCAGCCTCACCCAGCACCCCTTTCAGACACCCAGATCCTCTGCCATGGGCTCAAGTTCCCTCTTAAGCTCAGACTTGGCCTCCCCAAGTGCTCCTGAGTTTCACTATAGCTTCACTATACAGCTTCATCTGTCTCCTGCCCCCTGCTGTTCCTGAATCTCAGACTGGATTTCCCTGACTGATCATGGATGTACCACTGCCCTACCTTGTGTGATGAGCACCAGGCTGCTGATGGAAACTGTCGTTGTCACCATGCTCTGCCTCAGGACAATGTTCCATCAGTGAAAGCACTGCTCTGCCCACACTGTGTTCCCCCTCATCTCCTCTCCCCTCTTCTCTCCCAGAGCAGTCTCATGGTTGCTACTCCCTGGCAACTCTCATGAAGGCTGAAGCCTGGTCTTAATTAAAGGTCCTGAACCAGCAGACAGAAGGTGCTTGTCTTAGGGGTTCAGTGAGACTCACAGGGCAAACAAAGTCCATCAGGACACGCAGCATCCTCACAGACAAGGTCGCATTCCTGATTTGCAGTCTACCCTTAGGACCATGACACTTCACTAAAAGCAGACAGTGAAGCTACTGCCAGCTGGCTAAAACTCTCTATAAACAGGTCCATCCCTTTTCTGGAAATTCTGAAGGCATCTCTAGACTCTAGACACCTTAAATTTGAAAACAGCTTTATGCATACAGAATGGTAAATGCAAAATTATAAAGCCTCTTGGGACTAAAACTACAATCTCGAAGAGGAGCAGGAATAGCCAAAAAGAAATATAGCAGTATTTTTCATTAGTAATTGCTGACTACAGCTGTTATCAGAATGGCTAGTTAGAAACCTCACTTTTGATACGTGTAGCAAGTGTAGTCTACAAACAGACATTCTCAGTTCTCCTTTCTGGCAAGACAAGGGGAACACACTGCATTTCATATACTGTGCTGCACATTTTAGCGTCAAGCCTCTGTTACTTCTGTGATCTCATTTTTCTGTTCTGCCGCATGAAGCAGCAGCGCACCCTTCAAGTCTGAAAAGGGTGTTTGCAAGGAACATTAAGGATGAACATTTCAGGCTGGATTAGAAATCATTAAAATGATCACACTGAAGCCAGAGAGATTTACAATGAACAGGTATCACCTTTTATAGAATGATTATCTTCAGTAGTTTGCTAGGAGTTCATGCTGAAAACACCTGAGAAACAATTCAAAATTCTGCACAACCTTTAACATTGACTGAGATTATGAATTTATAGCACTTCAGCATTTTTTATATTATGACTGAATATTCAAGAAGAAAAATGTCATTGAAAGAAACCCTTGAAAGTACAAAGGCTGAAGCAATAAAATCTCTGTGGAACTGTTGCACTCAGGGGCTGTGGGCTTGAATTTCTGCACTGCCACCCAAGTAGCATATTAGATATATTATCAAAGCAGCACCTTCTGTCATATACAAAGAGGGGACTAGGAGTCATTAGACATCTTCTAGAGTGAGTGATGTCAAAAGTCTTAAATTGGTTGAGTCTTTGGTACGGAGCACACCAAAAAAACCTGTTAACCTCACAGTTCTGAAGGGAGCATAATACGCTGCCTCTGCCAGCTCATGAGATTGAATGTATGAATTTCTTGATTCACATTAAAAGGGTTTTCGTTAAAAGGAACTGGAATAAAAACATGTGGGAAAAAAAGTCAAAATCAGTAACAGTTGCTTAATCATTAAAAAATACCTTCACCTCATTGTATGTGTTCCTGCTAAAAGGCGTAGTTGTTTATTACAGCAAAGTAAACTATGTGGAGGAGATACACAGTCATATTAATAGTTTCTTCTAATCCCCAAGGTTCAGTATAATATTATAAATCAAACCATTAGGAAAGAGTATACACAGCAACCTTATTTAATTTTTCATGTTATTTACATGTTTTAAAAGGCAGAGTCTACCCTCACTGGTTCAATCCTTAAAAACCATACATTCCCCAAGAGGTAAGAATTACTTAATGTTTTCAACAGCTTAGTTTTAACTTTTGCTAGGCAGTGGTCTCTGATGCTGCAGACGTCAAGAAGGTACCATCCTGACCTGTCTGTCTTCTAAAGCAATTTCCCTTGAATTTATGTCTTCTATCTGATTAATCATTATCCCTATTTTCCACTCTGGCTCTTTACTGATATTGCCCTTGAACAAAACCAGTCATGACTCCTCAGCAGATAATCGAGAACAGGAGCCTGCATAGTGGTACCATGTTCACAAGAGCTTTTTGTTTAATCAAAGATATTGCTACTATTAGTCACACAGAGAAGCAATGCCACATCAATAACATCCCTTGACAAGGGGATCATACTCTTATCAGCACCTCAAATACATTCACAGAGCATGTAAAGGACACTATTTGCACTCTCCAGTGGTTCTAATTCGCCCTCATGCTTGGGCACACATTATTTAAATGTTCTACATTACTAATAGGCATTTATAAGCATTTCCATATTTCTCCTCTTCAGACTTGGCCTATAATTATCACTTTTATTTTATTCAAAAGAAACAGTAAGACCCTCCTTATCCACCAACAGTGGGGGCCCTGAATGACTCAAATCACGTAATATTTTTGATTCACAGACAGAAAATCATCTGCATGCCGCCAGTGCCAGCTGACTAATGAAAGATATTGGTAATGCACTCCAAGAAGGTCTCTTGCACACTCCGTGGCTGGGGAATCTGAAGAAAGCATATGAAGAAACAATACATGTGTGTGTAGAGGTATATGTCCAAAACAGGCAAAATAAACAGCACATTAAGTCCAAATTAAGACTCAATATACCATAGCAGCCAGGGTTTAAAAATAATTTTTTTTTTCTAGGGAAAAAAAGGAAAACACTTAGATGTCATAAACTTTTAAATTTAATAAGAAAAGCTATTTTAGAAGAGAAATTTTTACTTCATCAGCTAATTAGTTATTGATTATTGTTTACAATCAGCTTTTGAAAAGTAACACACTTTGGTGGTCTCAGGATACAGGTCATATTAAGTGCTTAGTTCCTTGAATATATGCACATCAGCTTTCACTGAAAAGGTTTTTGTACATTGTATACTTGATACAATATTCGGTGTTTGCATCCCTAGAGCAAGGGACCACCCCTTTAAGGAAAGGTATTTTTTAATTGAACCCAGAATTTCACAGGAAATTATATCAGTGTATCTTTTCTGTCCACTGCTTTTGCTCTTCTTGCCTCTCTGGAGTTTTCACACACACAGCGACACATAAGCCTTGCATTCTGTGCTGTTGTAGCACTCTTAGACCAGCAGGTAACAGGTTTTCTTAATAGTATTTTTAACACTTACTCACATTTTTTAAAAAACCTCTACATGTTTACAGAGCCCCTAGGAAATACAGTAACTCTTCCTTTTGTATTAAATCTATTCCAGTTATGTTATACATTTTCTTAGGAAATTTTATTGATTAAAAATAGCCTCCTAATTTAGAATCCACATTACTAAAATATCAAAACCAGAAGACATCACCAAATTACTGCTTCCACTATTTCAAAATATGAAATAAAATTTATTGTAATATTTTAACAAAAGCAATAATTTAAAGAAAATTGCTAGCATAACATTCAGCCAATGAAAGAATACTTAAACTCACAGTAGTTTATATTCCCAGTCACAGGAGTGGAGGAAGGAAGTGTATTGGAGCCTGTAGCTCTCTCCTGTTCCTAGATACTGAAATACAGATATACATAATGGCTTCCATTTTTTTCATGTATAAAAGGGACAATGTAAAACAATTTTTCCAACTAAGGAAAAAAAGTTTTACCCAATAACCACAAATAAAGTGGACCTAAAGTACATTATACTTAATAAAGAAACATCAAAATTTGACCAAAAAAGTTTTAATTGATAATACAGCTCCATTTCCTACGCATGTCCTGGCAGAAACTTTCTCTGTCAACACTTATTTGCTACAAGATTTCCACTTAATCAGCCAAGTGGTCTTATTCTCAAGAATCTACGCCCTTGAGTAAGTAATTCATATAAACAACCCCATAGCAATATATAATATTATGTATATTACATATCTCTGTGCATATAAATATATATTTGTACATATATGGGGAACAACGTTCACTGGATATTTTTTAGAAATTACATTTCTGTGTTTTGAATTCCCACAATCTACTTCTGCACAACATTGGCCACAAAGCTAGAATTTTTTTTTCTTTTAATTAAATAGTGCATCTGACTGCATTATTTTTAAGATAAATCATATGAGAAAGTATTGAAGAAAATATGCAAAACCTCTTATGCCCCTACAATCAGGAAAAACTTTTCAGCACAGGATGCAAAAATCCTCATGCATTTCTAAGAGAAGGGAAGAATTGACTATGGCTGTCCCACATGAATTTGGATAATGAAGGTAAGCTTTCTATCCCACCCCAACACAAAGCAACTTGGGCTGCTAAAAATCCCCAAAACACTACAGTCTTCATGTTTTCTGAGACCATGTGAGGAAATTTATTCAGCATATTATTTCCCCCTCAGAACTACTTATTTTACTATGAAGTCCAGTAACTTCTACTCAAATTCTTTCTGTGTACTTCTAAGTACAGTTCCCTAGGAAGACAAAAATAGCCAAAAAAGCAGAATAATGGCCAGCTATGAACTGACACTATATGGTACATCTCCATAAATAGAGAATTAAATGATTCCACAGTTCTAAAATTTGGCCTTTAAACAATAGAACAAATAACACAATTTTTCAGCTAAACCCATTTTTTGATTAAGGTTGTTATCTGGATTTTGTATTTCAGTCCATGCCGGTACAAGCATTTCTACCCAAATAAGGGAAATTTTACAGAATACAGGTTAAAAGGGTAGAGTATTTTGCTGTTAACAATTAAATTCCCTCTCAAATCATAAATTCTTTATTCCTAGGTGTACATATTCTGAATTTGTATACAATTGTTTAAAGAAATGCTCATCTTGGCCAGATATTACTCTGATGGCTCACAGAGAAGGGAGATTTAATAACTTTAAATGCTACATGGTTTTTACATCAGTTGTCTCTTATATCTGTAGAATTATAGAATAGTGAAGGTGTGAATGGACTTTTGGAAATCTACCCCAGCCTCCTGCTGGCTAGCCTCAAAATTAATCAGGCTGCCCAGAGCCATGTCCAGGCAAACTTTGAGCATCTCCAAGGACAAAGTGTTACAACATGCCTGTGCACCAACTCTGCTACTTCACCACCCACAGGGTGAAGGAAGAATTCCTTCTTTCTGTCTTATTGAAATCTCCATTTTGTTGCCTGACTCCATCGTCTTAATAATCACTCATTAGATGACAGAAGACAGCAATTAGAATTCCCTCTCTTCCTTTGGCCTTCTCTTCCAGGCTGAGCAAGTTCACAGCCTCTCCTTACTCTTTGTGTGTCTCACCCACGAGACTGTGGGTCTGTCAGGGTCTTTCTTCACTGGTTGCCATCTGTAGTCATTCTATTCTGAAACGCCGCACCTGAAGCATGAATATGGGAAGCCTAGAAGAAAAATTTTAATCCTCGCTCTACCACAACATCCCCTGAAACACCAAGAGGGATGTTACCACATTTCAAGTCATACCCTCGAGTTCTTCATATTTCAGCAAGTATACACAATAAAATGACTCCTTGGTGATTTCTACGAGCAAAACCTACTTTAGAGAGCAGTCAATATATTGAAAGATGTTGGTTTGCAATAGTTTCCCAAATACTGGAAAATATATTTTCTTCCTTTGGGCTACAGAGCTGACAGTCATCATGCTCATTTGTTATTTTAATACAAAAATTAGCAAGTAATTTCTCCAGTGAAAATTTGTTCTTCTGAGAAATTACTTCTTTCCCAGAAAGAAACAGTTTCCCCACCTGCTAAGATTAAGTAGAATGGCAGCAGTGTGTCATTCTACTTAATCATTTTGTACAGCTGATTACAGCAAGGAACCTTCTATACTGTTCTGCATGACCACATGAATGATAAATATTTGCTAAAGACAGAAGATAAAAGAACTGAAATCAATTTTGTGACTTCTGGTATTTTTCTGCCATGAAGCTGTAGCTGAAATTGAACTGAAACATTTAAAATGAGGAGGAAAATGGTAAGTAACATTTAAAAAATTTTCATGCTATGTGGAGCAAAAACAACTTACAGGAGGCAATCCAGTCATCCTCCTAAACAAATGGGTGAGCCAGGTATGAGAAATAACCATTACTCACAGGTAATTAATTTCAATCCCAGCTGAGGATCTGAAAGACATTTTCTGAATTTTCACAAATCGAAGTCCACTGATGTTTTCTAAAGCAACTGATAGGCCAAAAAATGAATTTTATGTAGTAGAGAAAATCACCCTGAATAGTTTACTCTTGAATTGTCCCTTAATCACTTCAGTCAAAAGATGTCTCAGAGCAATTCTCAGTATTTTCTTTTCAGTGACTGTAGTCAGTTGTTCCAGATTAATAATCAACACTGTAATGTTATTTTACAGCAGAAAAAAGCACTTTTTTTTAACCACTTAACAAATGTGAACTGAAAGAGAATTTCCAGGGGTCTCATTGTACAAATGAAGTCAGTACAAAACAAACAGCACTCCACACAAAACTGCCTTGAGGAGGTAAGGTGTCCAGGACTAAAGCCTTATGGTTGCTTTCAGACTACTAATGAGTAGTGCCACATTTGGACAGCCACAATCTTCATGAACAGACATGGTCATGGACAGACAGTGGATAGCCAAGCCACAGCTACAGCACATATCATATGGGAAATTTGTATTTTGTTAATCTGGATTTTAGCTGCCAAAATCCTTACGGAACAATCTTTGCTCTGTTCAATATAGGACCTATTAAATAATGTTCTTCTATAACAGCTACTTTTATCTAATTAACATCCATTTTCTAAACATCCCGTTCTTAAAATGTTTTGGTCAACTGGCTAGAGGCTTTTTTTCCTTACCTTTCCTTCTAGTTTTTCTGAGCAAAGACACAGAAACACCCTGATCATATATATTTTAACCTTTGGGTGTTTGTGATTGGTTGTTCAGGTACACGAGGACTGATCCCTTAATTATTTTTTAAGACAAGTATCTACTGCATTCAACTGGAATATGTCTTCTAGTAAGAATTTTTGTAAATATGGACCTAAATATATCTGTTAAGATATTGAGAGTTTAGGGAGTGTATTTATGAAACAGAAGATGGCTCATACCTAACTACAGGCTTTAGACACCACTGAATACTTGGAATCTCAGAAGGCTACACATTTTCTAGTGAAATGCTTATTTATTGATCAGTGTAGCTAGGACTATTTAAAATCAGACAGAAAGTAATCAGACAGAAAAAAAGATCAACTACTCTCATAACCCTTTCTCTCCAGCAGACCTCTATATCGGCAGATTCTAAGCCAAATTCCCATTGAATGCAATTGCATTAACGTAATTTGAATCGCAGTGAGATTTACTGGGATCTAAACTAGATATGTACCGACATGCAGTAGGTGTCCCTACTCTCACAGCTGAGGAGAAGCCACCTAGGGAGAATATCTTTGTCAACTGACACTTGAGCCATTAGATAATACTTGATAGCTCAATGGGACACTTATCTCCATGCTCTTTATAGGCAGCCATGTCTCAAAATACCTTTCATGGAATACTACACTTGAAAAATCACACACAGTAACATCTTTCTAAGAGACAATGGGAGATGTTTTCTCCAGGAAAAATCAGGTCCTCTGTACTGACATCAGTCTTTGGGCAAAGGAGCCCCATTTTGACTTACACTGCTGCACAGCACAGTGTACCCTGTGGTAATGAAGGATAACCACATTCTGGAATGCATTAGCAAGAGTTTTACCTGAGGCAAGGTTCCCCTCTGTTTGTTAAGATACAGTTAGATTACTATGTCCAATGTTGCCCCCTTGCCAATATGTAATTATAAGGAAGCAAGTCCTCATCATGAGCCCAGTGAAGCATGGGAATTGTTGCACAGAGAAGCCTTGAGGTCCCCATCCCTTGAGCTATTCAAACTTTGGTTGTGAAAGGCCCTGAGCAATCCAATCGAACTATAAGCCTTGTCCCTGCTTTTAGAAGTGGACAGGATAAAATAATTTCAAGGAGTACCATCAAATGTACATTATTCAATGATTCTTTTGCACTGCAGTAGTGTTGTGCAGAGACCTTCCTGTAAGTTTTAAATTAGTTAGCTTTGAGTGAGGACAATCTATCCACATCATGATCCACACTATAGGATAATCTCAAGTATGCCTGTAGTTCATTCAGAGCATCATATTGGTGTATTGAACTGCCACAGAAACTAGCTATTTTAAACACCTTCATAATGTCTGCAGTATACTGCAGCCAGCGATGAGATGGCATACCAAGGGAAAGAGCAGATTACATCTGCATAGCAGAGACTCCCACGAGCCTTAGTACTCTTTTCCTTTTTTTTCCTTGCTTAACAGATCACCCTTTAAAAATTTCCAGGCAGAGTAAGAAATTTGTTAGTTATACGTCTTTTATTGCTAAGGGCATTTTCATCTGTCACTCTGTTTCTAGAATTTGATTGATTTAATGAAGAAAGTAACGGTTGAGTTGTTTGGACGTATGGCACAGCTCACAGGCTGAGAAAGAGTTAAAAGAATAAGTGAATGCACCTCTCTTAAAAAAAAAAATATACAGGTAAAGCTATGTTTAAC
>WEKY01018636.1:0-13670 GCA_013390045.1 Picathartes gymnocephalus | reverse complement strand
CAGCTATGTGAGTCGTCCCACCAGGTTCCTGTGATGGTGACTACATCATAGTTCTGCTGTTGCACCGTGGCTTCCAGCCCTTCCTGTTTGTTACCCATGCTGCATGCATAGTCTACCTACTATATATGTTACTCTGGGATAATATCAACTCTGAATTTATACAACATATATATGTATCTACTGTTCAAGATGCTATTACTAACTACATTTCATAAAATATCCTCTTTCTGGCACACAGTATGTTGTACCTGTCTGATAGGTCTAAAGCTGGCGGACAGATGTTGCAGGTAACCCATATTATACCCATCTCTCTAGAGCCTGTGTGTGCAATAGCCAGCCATCTGTTTTCTGGACTCTGATCTCCCCATTCTTTTAAGGCCAGCCCTATGGAGAATGGTGGCAGCAGTGGCTTGTCATCCAGTAAACAAATATGACACCAGCTCCTCTACTTTTTCATACTCCCTGCATAATATTGCATGGTTTATTTTAATTATAAGCCACCTTGTTAATTGCATTCTGTTTGTTGGGTTAAACCCATGTAACCTGGAAGTTCTCTAAAGAGATATAATAAATTTGGATTCCATAATTATTTAACTGTTTTCCAATTATGGGAAAAGAAAACAAAGACAAAAAAATCACAAGTCACACTTATGGCTCTAATCATCTTGGTAGTAAGTTTTCTGCAAGTTAGCTAGAAAAAAATAATTAGTATATTATTAAATGCAGTACTTAACAATAATAGTGATAGAAATGCTTTAGGACACTTAAAAAATGTCATCCATAGAAGTCTAGGTTGTTCAGTGTACACCTGCTCTGTCTCACCAGTCTGACTTTGCTTTGATTTACTTTTAATTTCTTTATTCTACCCTAACTCTAAACTTTGGAATAGACCAAAGAAATAGAAATACTGTAAATATTTCATCAATTATACATACTATTTTAAGATTTAAATATGACATCTTAAAAGAGAAAAGCTGTTTGGGATTTACACAGAAACATGTTCTTGCATCCAAATGATTGTTCTAATGATTTTATGGACGTCAGTGTTTTCTTTCAGCCCTTCTTAACTGTAGAATAGAGCGCTGATTTGATCAAAACCTTTTACAACTAGATATCTTATAAAGACAGATGAAGGCAGTGTCTTTTAGCAAGACAGTGAAGACAAATTGAAGATGGGAAACAAAGAAGACAGTTAACTGCTTTACTAAGAAAATCCTCTTAAGGATTCTGCTTAAGATTTTTATCTTCTTTTAGTTGATAATCTCTAGAATTAATTAATTACAGACAACAATTAAAAAAGGAAATCTCACACAGGTTCAAATAAACTTTGTTTCTTTATGATCTTAAATATTAAGAAGGAAGAAATCAGCCAGGAACTTACGAATTTACTTTTAAAGAAGGTTAAAAAAAACTATGAATGTTGAACACAGAATATTTTATTTATCCATATTCTATTCTGAATATAAGAAAGGATAAGCTTTTCAGTACACTAAATATCATAATTCTACAGGTGTCCAGAATGTACCATGAAGTAAATCAGCTTGTCTGCTGGCTAGGATTTAGACTGTCTTGCCAAAAGCCTGCCAGTTTAACTGAATAATTCATGATGTTTTATGATGTGGACTACTGTCCACAAAAGAGACAAACAGACTCATTTTCCTTATATCCTGAAATTGGACTAAAAATGTGATGTTAAGAAGAGAGGAAAATATGGTTTTAGACATCCATTTAAATAAGTTTCTCACCTTGTGAGAAATGCACTATATGTACTATACCAGTCACGTCCTATGGTATACTTGCTCTGATGAAGATATTGAGGAACTTGAAAGAATGAGTGTTTTCTGAGGAACGTTTTGTTAAAACCCAGGAGGTAAAACGTAACAAAAAAGTGGCAGAAAACAGACCAACTTTTGTAACCCACTATTTTTGGGTCTGTTATTCTACCTAATTCCTACAATGGAATAGTTATAATGGTTTTGCATTAAGCACTACTTGTGCTTCTAAAACTTTTCTGCAGGATATAGCATGGGCATTTCTTCGGTAACAACCTGATTCCCAGTAATTATTATTTTTAAATTCTATGGCAATTTGTTTTAACAAATGACACATATTTGGTGTCAGGCCTCTGTAACCTTTGACACATAACTACATTCAGTATGGCATTTTCTGTAGAAGAGAATGTTAGTATAATGTCAGCACCACCAATGTTTTCATCTCTGAAGTGCTCCCATCAGAGCTATGGGGTGACTGGTATAATCTCATTACTTACAAATAATTTCAAAGATGTCTATAACTCTAACCCACTGAAGCTGCAGTGAATTTCACTGAGTTAAACCACCAAATATGGAATTGTATGTAGATGAAAAGCAAGATGAGAAGTAACATTGCAATTTCTAAATATTTATTATACTTGTTACTTTCTTTTAAATAACTTTAAAATAACTCACTACTACATAAGATATATTCTTATGTAATTCAATGTCTGTGAACTTTAATGCCTTATGTATGTACGCTCATATGAAATTATTTATTATAAAATAATAAACACAAAACTTGAAAAATATGTTGCTTATATGCTTTCAAAATAAAAATATTCATATTATTCCTTTCATTTTCTGAACTCCAGGCTTCAGATTTAAAAGCAAAAGATTTGTCACTTAGCTATGCAATAATCAGAGTTTAAAAATCTGTTTTCATACTTCAGCATTACAAATACTTTAATGTGTATTAACAGAAAAGGAAAGAAAAAATATATTAAAATGCTCTGAATGGATTACCCTAGACTTTTACTTTCTCTTTCCTCATAAGATAAAATAAGACAGAAAAATTCTTATTCAGAATGTCACTTAAAATTTTTAATGCAACTTTAGTTTTTAATGGTGTTCAAACTGGTGTGGATGGGTCTTTTCATTCAGGTAAAAAGCAACAGGATAAAAGGAAATGTCCTCAAGTTGCGCCAGGGCATGTTTAAATTGGATATTAGGTAAAATTTCTTCACGAAAAGGATTGCGAAAAATTGAAAGAGGTTGCCCAGGGAAGTGGGCATGCCTGGAGGTATTTAAGAGACACGTAGATGTAGCAGTTAAGGAAGTGGTTTAGTGGTGAATTTGGCAGTGTTAAGTCAATGGTTGGACTCGATGATCTTAGAGGTCTTTTCCAACCTAAATGATTCTAGCACTGACCCTCTCAATTTGGTGGAATCTGCAAACTTGACCATTGGCTCCTCCAGATTATTAATAAAGGTGTTAACAAGACTGCCCACAGATAGCTGCACTTCATGACTACACCTGGTGCTCTGATTCCTCCTGCCTATTCACCAGCTTGCATGTCTTTCTGTACATATACCTGAAGCACATACCCATTTGCTATTTTTTGTCATTTCTAGGTCCCTCTTCTTCACGTAACTCAGAAGCATTTGCTTTCTACTCTTAATCACCACTTCTTCACTTGTCCCCCAAAGTCCTGATTTAGAAGAATCTTGTTACCATGTTGGCCAGACTGTTGACAAGGATGTTGACAAGGATGTTTACTGTTGACAAAGATGTTCTTGCCCCACTTTCTCAGGTGGATCCTGTCTCTCTACCCTGGAGTCCTCAGTGTTCAGAATGAATCGCATGGTTATAAAAGCCAAATCTCTGTTCTTGACACAAACTGTTGAACTAGGTATTATCCAGCAAGATTCATCTGCTCCCATCTAAGCTTTTCTCTTGTACCAGCAGGACTGAAGAGAGAACATCTGAGGCCTCATGTCCTTCAATCCTAGAGATCTGTAGTTATTCTTGGTGTGCAACAGCCCTTCCTTGGCAGAGAAATTTAGACAATTAAATGTAGAAAGTTTCCATATTAGCTATTTTCACATTGCAGATACTGCAGAAAATCTTTTAATAGAAAGTGATTTCTGAAATTTCATTAGCAAGGGTATTTACTATGTGAAGTTTTTGCCTTATCTTGATCATTTTTTTTTTCTAGCTTTACTTCTTTGAAATTACTTAAGCTGATCATAAATTACTAGACTGTTAAGGAAATACTGTTTCCACATACAGAAAGTCATAAAACAAAAAGCTAACTAGATTTAGCCTGGTTTAGCCTGATTTGCTGAAGTTAACAATACTTAAATGTATATTTTTACCTCAGTCTGAGTTTACCATCCAGCTATGAAGATATTACAATTACTTAATCCAATCCTGAACTTCTGTTCGCATCATGGAATGTGATTCCATGGAGAACACATTAATAAAATTATGCAAAGGGACTATTTCATTCCTTTTAGGAAGTATGAAATTCAAGATGGATTAAAGTAATAAAACCTGTCCCTCTGTAACTTGTCTGTAACAATCTTTTTAAGAAACCAGTGGTGTTATAGTATATGTAGTTGCTTCACAGGACAATATGTGAAAAAAAAAGGAATAATAAATATTTCATTGTAGCTTGAGATATATAAAAAAAGCTCATTTGTTTTCTCATAAGCACGGTGAATGAAAATTACCTTACACTTACGGTATACTGGACATGGGAGGAAATATTTTTTTGATTCTTATAACAGGAATTCCTACTTTAACTGAGTTTTGTATATGACGATGCCTCTGAATAGCCATTATATTATCAATGATATGTAAGAAAATTGTTAATATATTTTAGTTTTCAATCACAAAGCACAGATGTTAGGCATAAACATTATACTAAATAGAATCAATATTAAAATGAGTAAAGATAGCACTGTACAAGTCCAATGAAATGGCTGTTTTCTCATGCAATCTATAGTAATCCTACTCTCATTTGGAAGCACAGCAATTTTTACATTCATCCCTTGTAGATAATGTCATCAGTGGTGTGTAAAAACAATAGCATTGCTGCAGACTTCAGAAATAAACTGTTTAAATAGGATTTTGTCATTCTTCTTACTCTTCCCAATTCTATTCTGTTTATGAGGCACCTCTGGCAAAGGTTGGATGAGATGCGTTTGGTTAAATGGCTTCAGCTGCCTTGCTGCCTTTGTTGGTATTCTGGTCTGCAGCAGAAGAAGCAGCAGGGTGCACTCTACTGTCTTCAAGCAGGATAGGAGGTGAGTTGTGTTCTAGTCTGGACAATGTCAGGAGGGGCAGCAGCGTGTTGTACAAAGGAACTTAGCTGCAGCTTTGCTTGCCCCTTCCCCCAAACTCCCTTGATTTCTTCTTAACCCAAGCAATATTTCTGAAAATCAGTGAAGAGTGACATTTCAATCTACCCAATGACTCAGCTGACTAACACAATTCTCCCTATGCTTCCTAACAAAATAGAGTATTAAAATCTGAGATATTTTTAATCACTCATTACTAGCTGTGACAACAAAAAATCCTTGCCCTTGCTGCAGCCTGTTTTCTAGCATAAGTGTTGATACTCCATAAGTGTTGATACTGTTTCTAGCATAAGTGTTGATACTCCATTTAGACATTAAGGAGCTGAAACAGTATGGCAGGACATGAAACACACCTACTGCTTTTTGGGTAACAAACCTAAATTGTGCAGGCAGAGCATGTGCTATGGTAGTGTTGAACACCAGTGCAGCATACATTAATAACTGCAAGTAGGTGTTCTTCTTGTTCTTCTACACTGACACTGAGATTCCTTCACTCCTGTTTAAATAGCTCTTTAGAGAAATGAAAATTGAGTATATGACTCCTGCCAAGTGTTTTGAGTTGCTGTTCATTCCACCTCCTGCTCAGAGAAGTGAGGTATCTGCTGTTATCAAATATTTTGTTCCAGTATTGTAATACCAGCACTGGTAACCCCAGCAGAACAATGTCAGCTACAAGACACCCACATTTATCTCAGCTACTCTCATCTCAACTGCTGAAAGTAACTGATCAAGAAGAATTATGTTCTATACTCTCATGTCCTATAAACTGTCAAATCCTAAAATATAGAATTCTAAAGCATAATGTAGCAAAATGAATAAAGGCTGTAAGTGCTGCACATGTACAGATACAATTTGTATGTGAAGGATTTGAGCACAGAGTTTCCAAATATAGGTACTGTACCCGCAGAAGCAAATATTATATGTGATTGTATGTAATGTAGGGTGTTAAGCTCAGTTCTTTGCTACACTTCAGTATGCACCCTGGAGCAAACCATAATTAATTTGTTACAGAAGCAATCCCAAATGTTAAATCTGTAAAAGAAAGATAAAATATGAAAAACATTAAAGTAACTCTAGCTTTTAAAATTTAGCTAGTATTATTTTATGCACTAAGAGGTCTGATTCATTTTACCTGATTAATTCTCATAACTCATTGATTGTTATGATCTCACAAACAATCAATGGTAGTAGTATTGTAGTAATCAATATTATTGGCAAACCACAGTCTGAGACAGCTACCCTGTGTTGAGATTCAAGGGAAAGTGACAACATTCCTGCAGCTGACAGCCATATAGATCTTACCATTCTTCAAAGAATACACCATTCATCTTCATATAAAAAACATTACAGATGTCTCTTCAATCAGGAAAGTCCTACAAACTGAGCAAAATTTACAGAAGCCTCAATCTTTAAATGCTATATTTTGCGTTATTTAGAATTGATAATAACATTTTTAACCTAGTTTTTCATAAAATGGAAATGTTATCTCATAGAATATGGTCAACAATTATCAGTCTGATATTTGAACAACAGCCCAAAAAAAAGTGGTGACCAGAAAACAAGTCTCCATTATTCCTACATATGAATTTTAGATTCCATAGGTTTAAGAAAAGGTTTATGTATCTTACTTCACAGGAAATGGGATTTGCATATAACGATCTCTTAATTATATATGTCCCAAAAAAGGAAGCTTTGCTGGAGTGTAGGATCTGTCCTGGCTTTGAAATTTTTGGTAATAAGGTTACAGTCTATAAGGAAAGCTTATCATATAATTTGGGAGACACTACACAGTAATTTCATTATTCATTATTTTCAAAGATCGAAGATTATTATCTTATAGAAACATATTTCTAGTATTTCCAAGCCAGTAGTCCAGCTGTAAGTCTTCTTCAAGTGACAGAATTGATAGAAGAATTACAGAAAGCAATGTTTTCATTTTATTAAAAAATGTCATGAGCTTCCTCGAATGAAGGTTTCCTGTAACAAAAATTCTAGCTGAACTGGACTTCTACTGATGAAGACATTTGTTATCCAGACTTCTGATTCTGAAAAAGTTACTGGATCTTTGAAGGAAATTAAACTAGTGAAATCTTTAAAATCTATTCATGAATTTTTAAAGATAATGTGAAGACAGGACTTTGTTTTTCCTCCCTGAACTAAAATATATATTTTAAATAAAGCTTCTCACTGCTTCACCACAAAACTTAAAAGTAATAATTTAGTTTGAGGACATTTTCTAGGCCATAAATTATATGAGAAATAAAGAATTAATTGGGAGGAAACTCTCCTGTACCACTGCCTGAAGTGCTGACTGTCAATCTTCAGGTGAGATTTTACCAAAGAGCAGACATGAATGTGTCATGAAAACATAATACATTACAGCACATAAGAAACTGCAGTGGTTTTTGTTATAATGTAGAAAACTACAAGATAGCTCTGACTGACCTTCAACAGCACAGGCACAGGAGTTCACTCTGTGGATGCCTGGACTATCTGAACACTCAGAGGGGACGGTGCAGAACCTGGGTCTTGTCTCGGACGCAAGGTTGGAACAGAAGCCAGAGAAACAGGCATGCCGCCTGAAGTAGGCTAACTGCACAGGCAACTTGTAAGTAGAAAAGATGGTCTTTGGAAAATTTATGTAAAGTCTAACTGCAAAAGAAGAAGTACTAAAAGCTATTACACTATGAAATACGGAATGAAGTCTTGAAAAATAACTTCACTACCAGTTCTTTTGATCATGCCTCTAAATCCATATACTTAGCAATTCACAGAAACAAAATACCAGTCTTCACCATATTATGCTTTTAATTCTAATACATCATCAGTCTATTTCTTATTTGCATACTCACTGAGCTCATATACATCTGAAGAATGCTAACACAAACACTCTAAAAAGAACAAGCTTGGTGCATATATGTGACATACTACATGCTTTTTGAACACCATCATTTAACTATTAACTTTTGTAGTAGTTAAATGATGTTACTTTCTCCACCTGGTTACTTTCTCCATACTGGTTTTATTGTGCCTTCCTCAACAAACAATCATCATCTATTCATACTCCTCTAAAGAAGATCTAGAAATACCACTCATCCCCTAAAAAAAAAAAAAAAAATTCTCTAAAATAAAAATTGCTTGAAATCCAGACAAATGTTCAGGCAGAAACTTAACTGTATCCTGTACAAATCATCCTCACTGCTGGAAAAATGGGATTGTGAAGGGGGATTTCTACCAGGACACAACAGTTGGAAGAGAATTCATAGGACTAATACGTCTTATCTGCTATAAAATGTAAGCTATTCTAATAATGCCTTAAGAGACTCATATTTTCTTACTCCATATGTAAAATTAAGATAAGCTTATAGAGATATGTGATTGTTTTACTTTGTTCATATGGATAGCAAATGTAAAGCTAACTGTTGAGAAGTGAAATCCCTTGGAAATACTTCATAGATCTACTTCTGTGAATTCTTTTAAGCATAGCTTAAACAGAACCAAGAGAAAGTATTTGCATGTGCTGATTGACATAGGGATGGTCCTGGAGGAGTTTGTACTTGAGCATACAAATGTGAAATAAAATCAAATTAGCATGCTAAGGAAATTAACACTAATATAAATACATTCCTGAATAGTCCCAGATAGCTAATCCCTGGGAAGAGTAACTTAAATTCTGTTTTTATTTATGAAAATGGATTCTAATAGAGTTCCACTTGTTAAAAATGTTCAGAGCCTTAGGCTATGCCTAAAGGCAGAGACACTATATGTGCTGTGAATCCCAGCTATTTCAAGTATTTCTTCTTAAAGCTACCCTAAATGTGGGAAACATTTAATACCATATAACGAGCTTGACATTCAATTCCATTAACTGCATACATAATGAACTAATTTCCTGTTTAAATTATTTGATAGATCTAATTAAATTACAATTCAAAATACTATTAATCTTTGCTAATCAGCAGCAGTGAATGAAGATACCTCAAAGGTAATAGGTTTTATATTCTCTTAAAAAGCTTCAAACAAAACTAAACTAACTTTTTTCTAGCACTAATTCAGTAGTGAACATAAAAGCACTGAGCACCTAGACATCTGCAAAAGGAGTACAAAAATCCAATAGAATGAAGAATGAAACACCTGTACATCTATAAAACTTGCATTTTACTCTAAAAGAATTAAAATAATTTTCTTCTACAGATGTCAAAAACACATAATCTAGTTAAAAAAATACATAGCATAATTAACAATAAACCAAAAAGATTTACAGTGCCAAGGAAGGATAATTTCTTAAGAATATGAATTCCCAAACTGAACCTTTTTTCTGTCTCTTAGCCCAGAAATTATTTTAATGTTTGACTAATCCAAAAACTTTGCTTATTTTCTGTACAGATGATCTCCAGAGAGTTGTTACATGTTACACATTACATGTTACATGTTAATATGTCACACACAAAACCCAAAGTAAATAAGCTGACAAAACAACTATTCTCTTCAGCATGTAACAAACACGACAACACGCCATATTAGACATATGAGGTCATAAGTCATTTTGGCTAGAAGCTCAGATTTACAGTCAATTATTTTATAAAGGCATGTAATAGATTGTGAGATTGTTTATAACTTTGCTGATGGCAAAATATCCTGCTGTTTTAGTGTATTTTGACTTAAGAGAAAAGAAACAATCTTGACACCTAAGAGTTTGAACTAAGACTCATGTTATAACTAACAAATTGCCAGGTATAGTATTTTTATTAAAGGTAAAGGATTCTTGTAAACAGGCAGTGCACATTTTTTGTGTGCATTTGCATGAACTTTTTCTGGATGTAAAAGGCAGTCTCAACTACATTTTCAACCACTCGATAATCATAATAAGTTTTCAGCTTATTATGAATGAAAACTATTATGAATGAAATTAAAGCTTTCATTACAGAAAAAACCTCAAATGACAAGGAAATTTTTTTTTAAATATCATAATGTGGAAAGCAATTAGGTTAAGTGCTGGTCAGCAAAGTCAACTGATAATTCCACAATAAAAAGAAACTTTCCAAAATCAATTGACTGTTGACATCAGACTAGAAAAAAGACACGATATACTGACAACAATTCCCAACCCAACAGAAATTTCCTTTTCCAAACAAGTGATTGATATTATTTCTTTATTTTACATGAATTAACTCATCATATGTATGTTCTGTCTGCTTTTTGCATCCCTACAAAGCGGCATGGAGATCAGAAAGAGTAAATTTTAAAAAGCCACGGACAACCTGGAGTTTAGTAGTCCTACTCGGAGAAAACTGCAAAACAGTAAAACTTGTTTAGTGTTAAATTTGATAATAAACAACACAAAATGCAGATGAACAGGAATCAGAATGTCCAAAGCCAGGAAACTGTGATGCTCGCTGCAGCTTTTGCTGAGCTGGAACTGTGAGGTGTATATGCTGATGTCAATACATTATTCTGAGCAGTAGAAAGAAGATTGTGAAAGATGCAAAGAGATCTTATACTGCTGTGAAATCAGATGATAAACTGGTAGCTGAAATCCAATGTCAACAAAAACAAAGCAATGTACATGGCAAAAACTAGCTCTAGCTATGGATGTACAGGAATGTACTCTAATTTAGCTATTATCATCTCAGAGAGAGATCTGGAAATCAAACCAGAAATGTTTCAAAGCAAACATCAAGCCAGGGCCCAGTAACTGTCAGAATTGGAAGCAGAATGATACAGGTTACTAAGAAAAGAACAGAGAACAAAACAGGAAAAATAAAAGCACACCATTGTAAAGCTACATAAGCCCCAGTACCTACCTAGGCAGTTTTAAAACTGAAAAGATGCAGTTGAAAGAAAAGTGTTCAGAGATAGGAACAAATAAGGTCTTATAACTGGAGCACCTCATGAGGATATGTGTATATATGTACACATACACAGTTATGAGCACCACAGGAAAAGTGAGCCATTGCTTACAACAACAGACAATAAAAGAACAAAGGACTTAATACAAAATTTACCGACACAACAAACTCTGCACACTTTGAAGAGACAACGAGGTGGCTGAAGGCCTAGCAGAGGATGCAGTGTCTTTACCAGTAAGTTGTTTAAAAGTACCAGTGTTAAGAGAATATTGCTAAATTCTTGCTGCCCTCATTAGCTTCCTTCTCTCCAGCACAACAGAATAATGGACTATGGAGAGCTGCCATCCCCTAACTTTGCCTTCTAAGCCAATGTAATATGGCCATTACTGGACACCCTTCAATCCTCACCAATAAGACTTCTGTGAACTTAGTTGTAAACTCCTGACAAGAGCATTAGTCAGTATTATAACGGGGTAGAAGGATGAAGAATGATAGATTTTTGCATTTGACTAAGTATTCTGGAGTTATCAGCAAGCAAACACTTAACTCTGAAGCAGATGTGAAATGTCACTCCTCTCTCATTATGGCAAAACTGCAAATAATTTTCTATTAAATTACCTGTCTCTTCTTATGAGATATTTAGTATCACATCTTCTATTCCACCCATCCTGACACTGAGCATACTTCAGTCTTCTCCACTCTAAACAGTCCATCCACTCACCTTGTCTCATGAAGCTCAGGAGCTATCCATATTTTTTAAACCAAAAAATTATACACATATGTATAAAGCATACACTGAGGACAAAAACAGGTCAAGAAGATAAATGTCTATGAAAACATTATCTATACTGTCCTTGTTCTACTACACAAGCAAAGAGGACCAGATTTATTAATATTTTAATTCACATTATATTTAGAAATATGATTAACTACTTTGCAACAAAAGAAGAAGGGCACTCTGGTCTGAACAGTCTACCCAAGATAAAAGTGAGAGAAAAGTAGCTGAAGAAACCTCTGCACAACAGTTACTTGCAGGAGAAAAGGTTTCCTCACCAAAATGTTGAAGATACTTTATCATTGAACACAAGAAGAAAAGAAATGCAATTAAAAGTCCCACACCAATCTGGATGTCAAGTAACTCTGGATGACAGGCATATTTATCTTGTGTTTTAGGTGATGGCTGGTATTTCCGAGTTCTTTTTGTAAGAGGATGAATAACTGATGAATATCTGTTAATGGGTTTGTGAGAAAAGTGCTGAAGATTGAGGAAATGAGCAACATGACTAACTCAACTCATTCACTAATGTCTTCCTTTAGGAGTTTCATTAATCCATCTGATCAAATCATGCATTATTAGTAAAAACAAACACTATTTTTCTTATAGTAAAAAATTAAAAAGCAGCTCAGGGGAAGGCAAGAGTAAGGATATATTCAGAGATATATAGCAATATTAACTTCTCCTATTTCACCTTCCTGGTTGAGGTTCTACCATCCTTCACAAATATGAGAACAAAATGGGCTTCAGTTTCTATCTTCAGGTGAATCTGTACCTGTTCATTTTATTTCATCTAAATTCAGAGCTAATTACAGCTTTTACTCCCTTGGAAAGGCATGCTATTACTACTGCAATTATTCAGTTCCTCTGTATTGCCTTTTGATTCACCTCATTAGCCAACCTCTAATTTTACATAACCAGGCCACAGTGTTTAGCTTCTTGTCCTTGACTCCACCCTCTCCTCTTCCTCTGTCCCTCTACGTCTTCTTTCTTTCTTCTACACTTCTGCTTCTTGTTCTAAGTCTAGTAGTCTAGCATCCAACAACACTACTAAAATAACAAAACAAAAAGAAAAAAACACCAACCAACCAACCAACCAATCAAAAACTAACAAAAACAAAGCAAAACCCAAAAAGTAAACATCACGAAAAAATTACAGTCTATGGTCATATCCTAAAACTAACACAACTATATATATAAACAGCAAAAGAAAATACTTTTAGGCATTCGAAAATGTTGTTAAAATGCTGATAGGACTCCCTCTATTCCATGGTGACTTGCTCTGGCCTTTCACTCTTTCTCTTACGCATGCTTGTCTGCACATTCACACTTCTCAGGGTCTTTTCTATGGTTGTATCCCCTTCACACCTTTTCCCTTCAGAATCTTTTTCCATCATAAATTGTTTTTATCTGGCTCTATCAGTTCTCAGCACAATTTAATTCCTCTACATGCTACAGAATTAACTAAATGCAACAAGCATGGAACAAGATTACTTGGTCTCATATTTTTTCTGGTAAGTTTTTGGCCCTTTTCTTATTTCTATTTACTTTTTCAGGAAGAAGATCAAGTATTATTTTGAGTTTCTACAGCATTCAGCATAATAAAGGACAGTGATTGTCCTTGCACACTACTATGGTAGTCAGGAGGAACAATAACTAGAATCTTGCCAATCATCTTTTATAGATTTATCAAATTTTTTTGTAATCTTACTAATTTTGATTGACCTAAGAAGTCAAAACCTTTGACATGAGCCCAGTCTCATTTTGCTATAGAGGATGTAATATACTTTTGGTGATGAAGGAATATAACAATGGTAAACTAAATTATGAACACATCATTATTCTTCCTAAAATGCCTTTATGAAAACCAATGTAAATAGGCTACTGAACAATGTCAGAGAGAATTTTTTTTTTTCTGTCAGAGTATGGA
>WEKY01018633.1:0-14879 GCA_013390045.1 Picathartes gymnocephalus | reverse complement strand
TTGGACAGGACTCTGAGCAACCTTGAGTGGCAGCCAACTTGCACAGAAGACTCTGAAGTTTATCTCAGTAAGCTACAGTGCTAAACGTAGGAGTTTGATTCACAGTGTACTAGTTCTTTTGCTTTAAGTCTCAGTGTAGGCAACCTTATTGCATACTAAGGAAGTATACACATGGGGAAATAGGCAAAAGCAGCTACTGTACTGATAAATGCTTACCTTGTTGACTGCAAATTAACTTCCTTACAGGTACACTCTTATTTCCATCAGTGGGAGTGTTGCTGTCCTTTTCCCTAACTACAGCTTCATCTTTCACATAGAAATCTAATTATTATGAATGCCCAAATCATATAACAGTGTCCCAATCCATAATTTACAATACTTTTAATATAGCATTTAAACATAATTATGCAATGCAGCAAGAATTTTTCTAAAAGAAAATGTTAAACTGCTTTGAACAGCAAGAACTGATTCAAGTGCTTGTTTTTGCCTCATGTTAAGCAGAAAATATTTGTCATATGAATTCTTTGATGTCATGAAAGTTCCTTTCAACTCTGTGGGCTAAACAACTCATTTTCCCCAGTCACCAGGGATGAGAGCTCAAAGAGAAAATGTCACAATGACCCAAGTTTCTGGAATAGCTTCTTAGGATTTGCTAGTAGCAGCCATAAATCAGAGAAAGCCAAACCAGAAATGCTAAGATAGTGTAAAATCTGTCCTTTCAAGTGCTCCACTACAGAATCCATTTGGAGTCCAGAATGTGTGCCAGGCAAGATGTATTTTCTTCTCTTCTTCAGGCAGCCTGATAACAGAAGACTATAATATTACCTGAGATTTCATAGGAATATTTAAGATCTTAAAGAAGTTAAAGGATGATTCTTATTCATACAAAACAGTCCAGGGGGTGCAGCAGAAAAAAATAACTGATGTTTTATAGTGGTGCAAATCAGTGAAATCGAAACACTGAGAAAACCTGATGGTGATGNATGGTGATGGGATTAGAGAGTAGGAAGTAATTAGGGAGTAGTAAGTAACACTCTGTGTGGTATGGCTGAAAATGAAAGCTGCTGGTGAAACTTCTGACAAAGGCATAAATTATTTCTTGTTTCCTACAGCATGCAGTAAGTCTTACTGGTAGAAGGCAGTACAACTTTGCATCAATTTTGCATTTACACTATATTAGACCTATGTAAAAAACTTTTCAATAGAGTATGATCAGTTGCTTAATATAAAAATATATTAGAATTAACTTGTTAAAAAATTTGGTTTGCAGACAATATGACAGTTTATTCTCATGATCTTTCCTGAATTTAATTCCAGACCTGAAGTTACATCTGCAGACTACAGACTATGGCAACTTCTTGGCTAATGAAACCGGCCCTCTCACTATTTCCACCATTGATGAGAAACTGAAAACAAAACTACTCACAGAATTTCATTACTTTAGAAACCACGCTTTTGAACCACTTGCCACTTTTCTGAATTTTATCACGTAAGTAATATTACCACATAGCTTATCACACAGTGGTAGAAAAAACCATTAATATAGTATAAATGCAACATATTGGAATTTCTATTAAGTCTTAAAACTAGCAAAATTAGTTTGATACTGCTACATTTGCATACTTTATTTGCTAATGTAAGTTCTGAAACTGTATGTGTATATGAAGAGCTGTTGTCTTTGCAACTAATTAATCATTTTAAAGAACAGAAGCAGATTTTTTATGTGAACAGTGGCAGAAGAAGTGGTAGAAATAAACAAAAATTGTTAAAATTTTCAAACACCGTTTAAGTCAGATAACTTGCAAAACTGACATTTGAGAGGGGCGTGATTCATGCAAGATTAAAAATTTCATGATGTACAGGTAAGTGATTTAATTCCTAGGCATGTGGCAAGTTGTAGACCTTTATTAAAAGGGGGAAAGACAACACATCCTACACCTACCATAATTTTTTGTACTATTTGAACCAAATAAATAAAAACCAGGAGGACTTTATGTGACATATTGCAAGATACTTAGATCCAAGTAGTTTTTTTTTAAAGTTCAGCCACTCTTTGATGCCAGATTAAGAGAAAGCTCTGGTCTCAATACCATCATAAACAGATGAAACCTGCAAAGGAACGGCTTAAACAACTATAAGAACAGGGATTTGCTTTATAGCAGTATAACAATATGGATTAGCAAAATACCAGCAGAAGGTTTTACCTATTTACTCCCCTTGACCTTATCCTTCTAGTATATTTTAACAAGAACAATAACCATTCAATTAACTTTCAATGAGCATTTTTATTATAAGAGTAAAGAAGAAGGTATCATTATTTTTTTTTTTCTGGTCATGTGCAGCTGACCATTTTTAGGCTAATATATTAACAGGATCTTAAAGACTGCCCCACGACACCTGTGACCTATAGGGATACAACGTTCATATTTTGTTTCAGGGAAATAGAAGTGAAAGCATGAAAGTTATGGCAGCTTTTTTCTCACACTCATTGGCGTGAATGTATAGATGTGTATGCACAAACTTTGCACACTACTGGTTTTTTTAAATATTTATACACTGGTTAAAGATATTTTCCACAAATCATTGTACTACATTCCAGCAGATCCTCAAGCCCTCTTCACAGATTTTGGGTGAGAACATACTGATCTCTGTATGTTTCTAGCTGTGTTCTTAGTCAACAATGCAAACTCAAGGCTGGCATTCAAGGGAATAGTGTTCCCATTTCCAAGTCACTGACAAGACTCTTATCAGCCTTTGACACAAAAACTAGTACAAAGCTGATAGAAAACTTCTACCCAAAAGAAAACTTTAAATAATAGAGTAGAAATCTGTAAGAGCCTGTTCTTTGCTCCCTCATGGGAGAATGCTTAAAGCTGAGTAAGAAGAAAACCCTAAGTTTGGACCATCTGAATGAACCTTGCAGTTTTAGTGCCGAGATTCCTATGTACTTCTTTGTCCAGATGGTGTATATGAAATTAAAAAATCCCAAAGTAGAAAAGTTGGTAGCTCAGGTGATTTGCTTTGGATACCACTCATTGTCACTTTTTACAGTGAATCTACATCTCTCAGCTGTTATGTTTATTATAGTCATATGTCATTACCACCTTCTTGAAAAGTGTTCATTTTCCAAATCAGTCATGTGGTTTAAAACTAGTGCTGTGTTATCTACTTGCTATTTAAAAACTCCTGTTGATTTTTGATGAGCTATTGATACAGAATGAACACACATTCTGATAATACTTTGATATTATGGCTAATTTTCAAAAAATTTGGGTTCATATTTTTTCAACTGAAAGTTGATTATAAAAATAATTTATTTTTACTTTTTCTTTCCAATACAGATACAGCTATATGATTGACAACGTAATTCTTTTAATTACCGGCACATTGCATCAGAGACCCATAGCTGAACTTGTTCCCAAGTGCCATCCATTGGGGAGCTTTGAGCAAATGGAAGCAGTCAGCATTGCCTCCAACCCCACTGAGCTCTTCAATGCAATTTTGGTTGACACACCATTAGGTAAAAACACTGAATTATTTCTTTTTTTTTTTTCTGAAAACTACTAATCCTGTATTCTTAAGAACAGCATGTTTTCCACTGGATATGGTGTGTTTTGATAACACAAAATTTAAACTGTGGATCAAGCACTTCTGAAGCGGTGTTCAGGACATATTCTATTAACACTTATTAGCAGCTTTTATGTCTACCTTGGGTAGCAGGCACAGAGAAAGCATGCTACTCAAGAAGTGTAATGTATATCTTTTATATGCAAAGTAGTCACTGTTTTAAAATGTCAATATTTTTATTTCAACATCCACATTATATTAAAATCTGTATCTTCACTAAGGATCAAGCAGACATCTAGTAATAAATATTAGATGTTGTGGTAGAACCTAGATTCCCTCTTGAGATTTGGGCATGGTTCAAATATAAAGTCCCATTTTGAAGAACTAAATCTAAGAGCAAAACAGGGTAAAGTTTGGGAATGTCACCTTATGAAATTAAGATGAAACTCTGCTTAATGTGGTGCAACAGCCAACACAAACAAAACCTAATAAGCTGTGAAGGGTACTGAGAATAAGATGGAAGTGGATGGATGTGAATGTATATGAAACCATTATGTGCCTTCAACTTCAGTACTGTGAGAGGTTTTGGGTTCTGCTTCTCAAGAAGATGTGGTAGGTTAACCCCAGACAGAAAAGAATTTCCCATACAGCCACTTGCTCATCCCCTACTCTCAGCACAATGAGGAGGGAAAAAGGATGGAAAAAAGAGATTGTGGATTGAGATCACCCACAAAGTAATGTCTCAGGCAAAGTGGACTAAACTTGGGGGAAATTAACTTGATATATTACTGATTAATATATGTATGACACAGTTAATTACTGATCCAGATATAAGGAAACAAGCAGAAAATAATGAAACATTTAGACATTTGGGGAGAATACCTTTCCTCCAGCTTTTGCTGTTCCTTCATGCCCTCCTGTTATTCCTGCAGGTTACACCGCATCCCTCCAGAGAGGTCGGGGGTGTCACAAGGAGCAGGGGGAGTACAGAGCCATAGAATCACAGAATGGTTTGGGTAGGAAGTGAGCTAAAAGATCATCTTGTTCCAACCCTCCTGCCATGGGCAGGGACACCTTCCACTAGACCAGGTTGCTCAGAGTCCCATCCAACCAGGCCTTGGACAATTCCAGGGATGGGGCACCCACAATTTCCCTGTGCAACCTGTTCCAGTGTCTCATCAACCCCACAGTAAAGAGTTTTTTCCTAAGGTCTAATCTAAACTTACCCTCTTTCAGTTTAAAGCCATTATCCCTTGTCCTATCATTACATGCCCTGGTGAAAAGTCACAATTTGGTTTTCAGGTAGGACCCCTTCGGATACACCTGCTTGACTGAGGAGCTTGGCTGTGCCCTGTGGTGGATCCCAGATGGAACTGGCTGTGTCCAGCATGGCACAGTCCTGGCTTTCCCTCAGAGAGGCCACCCTGCAGCACACTCCCACCAGTACCTGGGCACTGGCACACTGTACAGTGAAATTAGAGAAAGGACAGAGCAGGACAGCTAAAATGAACAGTGCTGCCACACACTAAAAAGTCCAGACCGCAGTTTGGAGTGGACAAAGCTGATGAGAGATATGGATATGGTTTAGAGAGTCCTGAGAGCAGTGGTTTGTTCACAGTGAGTTATGAACTGTTGCTAACTGAATCCTTCAGAAGAACAAATCTCAGCAGAAAACTAGTTTTAAAAGGTAAACTAAACTAAACTACATTTTTCACAGAGCTGATAGTAAATTTCTGGAATTTTTTTGCTAAACTAGTTCGTAAAAGAAGAGCGTGGTTCAATTCTTTAAAGTCATGGGACAAATATGTGGGCAATTGATCTATAAGGAGATACTCAAGGGAACTCTCAGGGCTACACTTTTTGATATTCTTCACTCAAAATCTGGATGCTGGAAGAGTAGGAAGGGATAAGACCACAAAACACGACCAGGCTCACATCCTCTCTGTAAACACCATCTTCCACTGCCCTTGCTTGAGACAATTCCCTGTCATATAGGACTGCTCTGCCCCCCAGGCCAGGAACAGTAAGAGGCACCCATTGGTTGGTTATGAATATCATATTTTTAAATGGTCCGGCTGCACAAGTGAAATTCATCCACTGCCTCCCTGCTCAAAACTTGCTCTTTGGTCAATTCTGCAGAGGACCCATAAGCACAGATGGTCAGGGTCAAAGCACGTGCCCTTTATCAGCCGCAACCTGTTGCCTTTCCCACACTACGTATGCAAAGAAGGGAAAATAGGAAAGAGGATACTCCTTAGTAATTGCAGAATACCTGTATGATTTCAGACAAAAATTATTTTTCATGCTCCTCACTAGAAAATCTCCATAATAACCAAACTATATATATACTTCAGAGAAGATTAGGGCTTTCATTAGCATTCCCATCTGATTCTCTCTGGAGACATGGACTCTGGCTGCAGCACTGATTGATTCCCCTCACTGCAGATTCTCATTAGAATGAAGGGGATAGGAGGATAAGGGGAAAATGAAGCAGATTTTTCTTCCTCTCTGTTATATCACCCTTTCTTGTATAGCAGAACCCTCGTATACTTGTTCACACACTGGTGAGCAATAGACAGGAGACGCATACTATCAGCATGCAGATTTATACTGCTATTCTATAAACTCTGCTTTCAGCTGCTTTCTTTCAGGACTGCCTGTCTGAAAATGACCTGGATGAAATGAACATTGAAATAATGCGCAACAAACTGTACAAGGCAAGTTTTTGCAACATAATGATAATATTTGGGGTTTATCAAAGTGTCTCAGCAAAGCAGGTCAGGATCATTAACCCTGTTTTATGGATGGGGAAACAGAAGTATGGTGAGATAAAACAAGCTGTCTGAGGTCATCTGGTTGATTTCGAGTCCAGGAATGAAACCCAGCTGCTTTCATTTCTACTCCAATGTTTGGGGAGTTTTCAAATTTTAGGTCTGCATCCAAATTCTAGTTTAATATCTCATTAATGAAAATGGTCTAGATGTCAGGATAATATCCAGATCCAGATTTGTTTATGAATAACTCAGTTATCCACCAAATGCCACAGAACTCTTAGCTCCTGAGAGAGCCTAGGCAGGTTTTTGGCTAACATTTATCTTTATTTATCTAAGGAAGATGTGATTTGAAAGGGTCTAATGGTTTTGAGTCTAATTAACATGATTTTTACTTAAGGATTTTATATAATTTTCTTCCTTTTCAAATAATTTTTAGCATTGTTACAACACAATGCTGCAAGGATATGAATCTGACATGTGCCTTGCATTTTCAAAGTACTTTACAAATATTAGCACATAGGTCACTACTCTAAAGATGGTCTCTTTAAAGGCTATACATACTCCAATCTATTCATGATTCCTCCTGGCAAATTCTCCCCAAAATCTTTATTATCTTTCTTTCACAGTGAATGCCCCAGACTGCAGGAAGTATTTTTACAGTGGTCTGATTGAATTAGGAGGAAAGAAAGAAACCTCTTCTGTTTGTCTTATGAATGATATTTATAAATTCCCAAGCCAACTTTTAATTCTTAAAATTTTTGCTATTCTCTCATTCAATACAATATCAATTATGCCCAAGCATTTTAATTTTTTCATATATTTTAATTCTTTCACAGTACTACTATCCTAGGCACTCTTTCCAATTTGCTAACGTACATTTTTTTTTTATATCCTGTGTGGATTACCGTATATTAATACTTATTAAATCTATTTTTTTTCTTGTTCATCTGAATATTAGGGGGACCATTCTGCAAACACTATTAAATTATTAATAGGTAATTTCTCCTTTACTTCATCTGTCAATGTGATCCATTGCTTTTGCTCTACTATCAGATAGCACTATGCAGAACCTAATGCATAATTCTATATAGAATATCCCCCTTGAGATGTCTCTACTTAAAATCCACTTAATTGCATAGTTAGTGACAGCTCCTAACAAGATTGTCTGAAGAAGTAGCAAATGCATTTTAACATAAATATTCCCTAATACAGTATTTTGGGAAATGGAGAGGCAGGGAGAACAGCATCTCTGAGATATTTAGTGTTCTGCCTGTGCAGGTATTTTGAAATAGGTGCATATGTCAGAATCCTTAAAAGACCAGAGGGCTCTGCAGACCAGTATTACAGGAGCTTTGTCTGCTGTTCTGTCCTAATCCAGGGTTTAGGGTAGAGCAGCAGGGATTAGTTTGTGTATCCTCATCCTGCTGGCCCAACAGCTGTGGCATATGCCCAAATCCCCTCCTCCACACACTATATGTGAAGAGTTTCTTCAGCCATCTGCTTATTATGCAGTGGAAGCTCAGTGGGGCTCAAAAAAGTTCCTTCTTTAGAGAGCAAGTAAAAGATAATATTTGTCTTATTACAATTTCTGAAAACATTTGATCTCAAATTGTAATAACAAGACATTTACATTTGAATATTTCAACTTTCATTTGAACTAAATAATTAAGCTCATACTTAAATTTAAATGCCATTATCCAATTATCAAAGTTAATGGCAGTATTTGAAAATTAGGTTCATGGTTATGTGCAATCCTGGTCCAGGTCTAAAGCAGCATTTAAAATATTTTTCTTCTTCTTTGATATAGTCTTACCTAGAGGCATTTTATAAGTTTTGTGAAAAACAAGGTGGTACTACAGCAGAAATAATGAGACCTATTCTTGAGGTAAGAAACATTCAGTCTTTATACATTAAAGTACTCCACAATTTTGTCATAATTATCTCACTTAGTTTTTCCTGTTCAATCTCTCTCCATTTGCAAAGTTCTCTGTCAAATGTTTGCTTCTCCTCTAAATATACCTGTTTTTCTAAGATGTAATGGACAGTGTATTCGAGGATGACTTTTACCTTTTGACTAGAGAAGTAGCTAGACCTTAACTAGGGAGGAGCCAGTCTCAGTTAATATGTTTCTATAACAGAGAGCAGAATAGAGTAAATGGTTCGCTGATCTCAACCTGTTGCCCTATTTAACGTTTCTCTCCATTAGGTAGGAAAACCAAAAACGTTGATTATTGAGTTTGAGATAGACAAAGCCTGGCATTACTGTGTGTTTGCTAATCAATAATCTTCAAGCTTCATGGCACTGCTACGTTTGTTTACTCTCCTATTAAAATTAGTGGTTGAGGTTAGAGTTGAGTGACTTTTGGAATTAGTGTCGTATATAAAAAAGTAGAACACTCTGTGTTATATTTTTATCTCAACTCAGAAAAGTTTAATATTTATTTTTTCCATGGCATACAAAGTTCCTGCTGTCCTCCCCCCAAAGCATAAATGCATCTAGTGAATTATACTTTTGTCTCTGTTATTTTAATAGAGGATGCAGAAATTTCTAAAATTAAATTCTCAGCATTCAGGTCCCCTTTTCTTTTTTTTTCCCACATAGTCTATCAAAATTCTTTGCAGAGGCTGAGAGCCAGACCACCCACTTTCTTCCAGGAGCCTTTTTTTCTGGATAAGCAATTTTACATCCTGGAAACCAAAAAAATTCACTGAGGTCTGATGACATCATACTGAAAGTTTGCATTTAGAAGAGAGATAATAACTCTGGGAGTTCATTCCTGAAGGAAGAATAAGTCTGAATGACATTTTACAAAACAATGTCCTGAAAGGGATTGCAACTTCCTGTTTTAATTAACCAGGTCACAATGTTTCTAAACAATGCTCTAAACAAAATACTCCTAATCAAGTTACATTGAATAGAAAATAAGTACTTTGACTTTTGACTTTTCTTAAAAATAAAAATCAAGAGATTGGCTGGCAGAGATAAAGACATTTTCCATAGTTGATTCAGATTTTTCAGAAAGTTCATTTTAAAATAGAAATTCATGTTCAGAGCAGATTACTTACTGATGTTAGTTTAAGCATATTGTAAAATTCCCTTTACACAAGTGGTAACAATTTGGCCTATGATAAGCTTCTTTAAAATCCCTATCTAATATCAATCAGCCAGGAAGATAAATTTTCTATAGATTTCCTTTTCTATAACATCTTATTAATCTGAAGAGACACACAAAACAGACTGCTAATGGTTGGATTCACACACAAGAAAAGTTTAATTATTCAAAAGAATACTTGCTATTTTGTAATCTTATATGTAAGACTACCAACCTGACCCCACAGATTGAGGCTGAGGTATTTAGCTCCCCAAATCCTTGCCCACCACTCATGGTGCCAAACTTCCATATTAAGAGTACTGATGATCTCTTTTCTGCTGTGGACAACACACACCACATTTCTAGCCCTAAATCTGGCAAGAAACTGCAGGACTGCACTGCACTGCAGCTAGAGCTGTGTCTGTTTGCAGGGCCCCATGCTAAATTCTGAGCTAGCAGTCTCCCACATGGAAACATGCACGTAGGAAATGGTCATCCTCTGACTCCACCTCTACCCACAGGATTCAGACAGACTAAGTCACCAAGTCACTGCCTCATGGCCTTGCTCTCTGTAGAGAACCTCATGTGCCAATCCCGTGATGAATTGAGAGGTCTGTATGGATGGGAATTATCCTGCAAATTTTCTCAAACTAGAAGCCACCAGAAGCAGAACCCACACCTAGTTGCAATTGCCTCCAACATGTTTTTTACCAACAAAATATTGCACATCTAACAGCTCAATTCTACATGACTTTAACAAATTTTAAAAAAAGAAAGCATTCGTCCTTCTAAAACAGTTTCAGTAGGTCTAATAAGCCTATTTTTATTAACAAGGGAAGTGAAATTTGGCCCTGTTATTCATTAGATAGAAATCTTTTCAAGCACACTTGTTTTCTTCCCATTACTTCTTTAGTGTTTACTCCTTTTCCTTACTTCGGAGTCAGTGCCAGTGGGTGGAGGTTTCCTGTTATTGTGTGTTCCAGTACACAAGAGTAGATGTGAATATATGTTTAGTGGTTAAAGTGGTAGATTTGTGTTGCAAATGAAGCATTATTATTCAAATGAAAAGAGTAACCCCTCTGCTTAAAATAGCTCAAATGTTCACAGCATAAGAAATATTGTAAGCTGCCTAAAATGTGCATATAGTGTATATACTTCATTTGGAAGATTTTCCCTGTGTAATCCCTGCAATTAGCAAGGGCTCTGCTGTTCTTAAAATGTGAAAGTAAGGAATAAAGGAAAGAATTAAAACCATAATAAATTTGGATCTCAAAGCAGAAGAAAAGGTTGGTTTTATTTACTATTGCATTGCCATTCGTACAGTGACTGAAATTTTGCCTCGTACAAAATAAGAACCCAAGATCTAGACATTGGATTGCCTTTCAGTCTGCTGCTGCAGTGAAAATACAGATACTACAGGCATCTAAACTTGACAGAAGAAACATAGCCTTTGATTCTATATATTGAAAATTAACTGTAATTTGAAACACTTAAAACTTTTTCTTGGCAAGTAAACGGCCCCCTGCTCCTTATCAAATTATCATTTAAAATATGTGCATTGAGAAACTACTTGTTTTTAGGCTTTTCATTCAATCTTTACTATCAACAGCACTTTGAGTTATGAGCAGTACTATTGATTCTTGGTCTTTTCCTTTATTATTTTTATTTATAAGATCATTAATTCATAATATTACACGTGAGGGTGTGAAGATATTTTTTGTTGTCAACATCTGGGTAACCAAGCAGGGAAATGAGGAAGCAGCCAAATTATATTTTTAGAACAAAAATCACAGAATAAAAGCTGTGGTTGCAAAACCCTTTTTGATTTTCTAGTTAAAATTTAATGCATATTTGCAAAGAAGAATTTACAGTTTCAAAAATAAGGTATGTTTCCGATGCTCTCAAGTCAACTTTTTTTAAAAATTAAATTTCCATTGTTTAACTTATTAAAAAGCCCCAAAATATCCCCACCCTAATTTAGAATGAGATGTCTAATAACACCTCTTTATTCTTTGTTTTGCATATTAAGTTTGAGGCAGACAGACGAGCCTTTATCATCACCATTAATTCATTTGGCACTGAGCTGAGTAAAGATGATCGAGAGAAGCTGTATCCAACCTGTGGAAAACTTTATCCAGAAGGCTTACACCTGTTGGCCATTGCAGATGACTACGAGCAAGTGAAGTGTGTTGCAGAATACTATGCAGTATGTAAACTAATTTATTAAAACAAAAAGCCAAAATACAAATACTTAACTAACATCTCCTGACATCAGCAAAATTTTGAAGAGTATACACATAAGTTAAAAGAATTTTTGAGAGAGGAAAAATTCAGCAGAGGTACTAAAGTTCCCATAAAAATGTGTATGGGATCAAAGACTTTTGATATGAAGAGATAAGATTAAGATAAGACATTATTACATTAGTGCAATACAAAGTTCCTCTTACAAGGATGTTTAAGTAAGACCAAATCACATTCTAGTAACTAGAACTCTTCCTACTCAGTTAACTCTCCCCAAACTGAGTTTCACTTCATTGCTGCTGCCTCCAAGATTTTGGAGCATAGCCATACAGCATTTTAAACTGTGCTGACCAAACAATTCATGTCACAGATTAGTACAAACCTGGTTTATTGCCAGTATACCATAAAAATTCCCTTCTGAAAAGTTTTCTCTAAATCACTAATTGATTCAAAGAAGTTCATGAAAATGTTAATATTTATGCAAATAATGCTGTTATTAAAGACTAGTTAATCTGCAACACTTGATCCATGAATTATCTGTTGTACTCTGTCTAACTATAATATTTAAGCTACCTCTAAGTAGGTACACAAAAAATGTCTGGTCCACAAATAACCCACAATGGTGGAGCTGTGCATCTGCTCCTATGCATAAGCAGAACGTTTAATCATGAATTACCATGTCAGTGAGGTATGGAGCAAGACTCTTCATGAGGAGGTGGGTTATTTAGATGAATTTGGGGACCATTGTAGTAGACCTATGCTACACTCCTACTTTCAAGGAAATACAAACCACACACATAGAGAAGGAAATTACACAGAAACGTAACACCTAGGAAATCAAGTCAAATATATCTGCACAGGATATTCCAGGATGACAAATCCGACTAATGGATTTGGACGCAATATTTATGCAGGTAAAGCAAATCCAGCTGACTACTGGAAATAAAAGGAGCAGGCATGTGAGTATCAGAGTTCAGTGCTTTGGCTCCATTTAGAGCTCTGGCTCTGATGGATACTATTTGTACAAGAAATTCAGTGCTCTCTGTCCAAAGGAGTAAAAGGTCACATGTCATTCTACAATAAGTTTCTTTTAGTGCCTTCAGTAAATTACTTTAAGTTGTTGGAAATGATGGTAAGAAATACAAGAACAAACGTGATTTTTCTTTCTTTTGCTGACTATATGCCTTTAACATTTGATTTATGTAATCTATATATGAGATCTTCTGTACAGAAAGATTACTTAACAATGATAAATTTATAAAGTAATGTAAGGTGTAGGTATAAAGCCTGTGCTGCACAGAATGCAAAAATACCTTTTTTCCATGGAGTGGTTGTCTGTGCTTTTAGGAATACAAGGCTGTGTTTGAAGGTGTAGGGAGTGGCACTGGAGAAAAGACACTGGAAGACGCATTTTTTGAACATGAGGTAAAACTTCTAACCTTAAAATACAAAAACGAATCTTACTCACATGGAATAATAATTAAAACAAAAATGAGCTGCCAGGCTTTTGATTCTGCTGTACTGCTTTTTATTCAAGAACATGGATTTTCTATGGCTGTAAACATTTGACTGAATCAAAATAGAAGGACTCACCTTTTTAAGTAAAATTAATCCTATAACATTCTTCTGAAGACTCTTTAGAGAGCTGTCAATCCTGATAGCCTATCCAAAACCCATCTCATAAACACCACTTAATGAAATTTCTTTAGAGTAATCTACTAGAGAAGGTATTTCACCACTGTCCTTTATTTCCTGTAATATTACTGTAGTCTATTACCAAAATTAATCCATACATGACATTTCAATTACATTGATACTCAAGAGATTGCTAAATATAATCATGGTTGCAAAGCTGCAAGAAATCTTGAACATAAAAGCTACCACATAAAAATCTCATTCACTTTCCTTGATATTTTATCATAATTCTTGTTTCATCTTTTCTACAGGTAAAGCTGAATATGCTTGCATTCATCAACCAGTTTCATTTTGGAGTATTTTATGCCTATGTGAAGTTAAAGGAACAAGAATGCAGGAATATTGTATGGATTGCTGAATGTATTTCTCAGAGGCACAGAACCAAAATTAACAACTACATTCCAATTTTCTAAATCTGAGCATCTATAATGCTTGAAAAGATGCATCATTTGATAGAAAAGAAGAAAAATCTAATTTCAAAAATTAACTCTTATCAGATGTTTTAATTTGTTTTAATGAGCCTCCTTTCATCAGTGTAGGAAAAAAGTAATGCAATTAGAGATATGAGTACTTCATAAGGAAATACTAATGCGTTTATTCACAGTTTTGGTGGTCGATTTTTTCCTCACTGTGCCTATTTTAATTTAATTGATCAATAAAAACCTCCTGCAAATTCTTACATATATATTCTTTCTCTTCTGTGGAAGCAAGATTTGTATCAATGACATTTGAAAAGCTCTTTAATGCCTTTTTTTTTTTAATTAATGTTTTTCTCAAAGGGCAAATTAAACCATTATTTCTATCTCACAGAGTCTTTCTCATGGTGTACAGATTGCATGAAGGACTTAATACATAAATAAGAGAGAAACTCTGAGATTGCTCTTTAACAAATTGGAAGGGGGAGACTCCTGAACTTAGCTGTGACTCCTCTCTGCAACTAAATGTAAACAAGTAACTTCGGTGTCACTAAATGTTTTTGTTTCTTTTATGGTCAGATGAGGAGAGCCCTAAGTGTCAAACAATGGGGGTCTGACCTAGGCCACAGCAATAAAAAATATCCACTCCCAGCACACCAAAGAACTGTCTTTATGTATGCGCTAGGGAAGATTATGAAACATGAATGAAAATGCCAACCAAGTCTGTATCAGTTTTGCATCAGACACAAACAACATCAGCTCTGAGCTATTTGAGGACCTGGCTACGATCAGTAACTAAAAATAGAGGGAACAGTTGAAGCCAGATTGTAGCAGGGCAAGATTAATTCTGCCGAAGAAAAATGGAGGATTTTGAAAGCCTTATCGACATTCTGCCTTCCTACCCTATTCAAAGAATGTGCCGTTTTATCTTTCAAACAGGTTATACCTGGACTTTCTGCATGACCTCTCAGCTTTAGGCTGCACCACAGCAGATATCACGCTTCAGCTGACTGTTCCTCCAGTAAATATGATACAGAAATACAATCCATTTCCTGCTGAGTAGACAAAAAAGTAAAATATATCTGATGTCAACA
>WEKY01018619.1:23578-50325 GCA_013390045.1 Picathartes gymnocephalus | reverse complement strand
CTGACTGCTACAGTGTAAAGAAAAAAAAGATAAAATTCTAGATATTATGGGAACTTTGTATCCACTCCTAACCAGAAAATGGTATCAAAGCATAATTAAAGTTATTAAAGAGTTGTTGGTTTAAACATTCGGTCCAACGTCTGTTGTTTTCTATGTGTTTTGTAATAAAATTATATGTATATATTCTATTAAATATTTTTTCTTTAGGGATTTGTTAAATTCAGTAGCTAGGAAAACATGATGCTAATGTTCACCATTTTATATTGGTTATAAAAAATTTAAAAAATCAGGATTTTTCTCTTTTTAGTAGTGCTTTCTAAAAAACAGAGATTGAGAAACTTGTATCAGCAAACCACGCATTTCTACAGGCCCAAATCCAATTTTAGATAACAGTAAGGTGACCACTGGTGGTTGTAGGAGTTACATGCAGAGCAGAGCTTGATTGCATCCCTATAAATTCTACAACAGAATCAGCATAAAGGATTTGTGCACAAAAATTTAAACACATATCCTTAACTACATGAACTGAGGTCAGTTTCCAGCTTTTAAAGAAACCTTTCTTATTATAGAAGTAGTTCAAGACAGTGGGTATAGCTTCTTTATAGCTTCTTTTGCCCCCTTCCCCTACTTAATAAATTAGAGCTTTAAAGAGAGACAAAAACCAGCCAGAAGTCGGTACATCATGCACTCTCTGAGCCAGTGAATTTTTCATTCCTGGATATATAGTGGCTCAATTTTGACAAGCAGAATAACCAGTATACACTTTTATCTACTCTTCTTCATACATGAGAAATATCCATAAGGATATATTGCAATGAGACATGAGAAGGGACAGTATCTTAAAGCCCTGACTTTCTATGCACTGCTCTAACCATTGTTGGGGAAGGGGGGAAAAAAGGAGTCTTTTAAGAGAAAAAAAAATATTTAACAAAAGCACATTAATCTGTTTCAGACTCTGAATCTTCATAACTCAAGGGTGCCTAAGCTGGAGAATATGTCAGATATAGCTCTCTGTGGCATTCCATGTTGTCCAGTTTAGGCACCTTTTGCACAACTTGTGGACTATGTAGTGGGAAATCTGGCTGTCACGGGAAGAGCTGGAGAATGGTATAAAGAGTGAGCTCTGGTCACAGGCACAACAGACCTTGGGGCCAACAACATGGGTCCTACACACTGTGCTTTAAATCCACATCTCTTTTTGAACCTAGCCTTAAGTCTGATCTTAAGCATATGAATGGCTAGATCCAATATCATCTGAAAATTAACAGCAGAAGTCAGATTCAGTCACATCAAGAAGGACAAGAGCTCCTTCAATCATAAAAACACCCCATTTCCCTCTCTGATCATCTGAAAACCATGGCCTTTAGTAAAAGAAATATCTTTTAGTAAAAGAAAGTATGTCTGGATCATGTAACCGGCCTTCTGTGCCAGGCCCTCAGAGAGCAGAAACCAGTGTAACTTCTGTAGATCTATAATTTCTTATAGAAATTAGGGGTTGAGGATATGGCTTGCTGGTTATACCCCAAAATAACAGATATTCCGTATAAATAAACATGCACTGTTCAAAACATAGCAGACTGTGATTTTATTTATTTAATCTGAAGCAATTTAACAAACTGGCCCAAAGAAAAGTATTTCAAATACTGTGACTTGTAAATGTTGAGGGGTTTTTTTAAAGAAACAATAAGATAGATGGTATGTTAGATTAACCTGATCTAGGAAAATAGAGGCATAGCCAAAATTACAGACAAAGACTAATATCTGTGCAAGCAAACATGCTGAAAACAAACTAAGGTTGACCTCTGGTAATGCTAGCAGCTGGGCTATACATGAGTGCAACCTCAGACCTGTTCTCTTTAAATTGTTTTTTAAGTGTCCATTTTGTTGGACTCTTCCCTATAAATTAAGTCTCGGGTGATTTTTGCTACTATTTTCTTTTTTTTCTCTAAGGAAAACCTTCAGAAAAATCTACTGAGAAAAAAAATGAAAGTTCATCCTGTGGCCTGTTCCTGTATAAATTTTCATAAGAAAGAAATTTGTGCTAGACCCAAAATGTTGAAGTAGTGAATTAGCACATTTTCTCTGTATTCGTGTCTTGCAGTAAAATTTTCTCAGCCATCTATTTCAACCTAATTTTTTCTTTTAACGGTACAGTGTTGAATACATTTTGTCTCCATATTATGGGTTTTTCCAATAATGCAGCTTATTCTCAACTGCTGGCTGCTCTCGGGCTGCAGTTCCCTGCCCCTTCCATGTGCCATGTTGTGAAGGGAGATACGGAATTACTTTTGTCTTTGGTGTTTTAGTTTGGATTTTTTTTACTGGAGTCAGTGTTTACTTCAGAGTATCAGTGTGAGTGAGGGTTGTGATAAATCACAAGCACAGATGAGCAGACAAAAGTCTTTTAAAATGGTCACTTCAGCAAAAAATATATGTACTATTACACTCTTATAGACCTTGGAGAAACATGGCTATCAAAAAGTCAGAGAGAAGTAGTTTTCATGAGATTAGTTAATTAAAGGAAAGAGCATCAGGTTTTTATCAAAGAGTGGAAATTTGGTGAGGATGGGGCTGCAGTGCTAGGAGAGGAGCACTCAGATGAGATGCTCTCAGTTAGTGTCTACCTTCCAAAACCCTGATGCCAGACACAGGTACTTGCATGTGCATTGGAAACAATAATTGAAATCTGATTGAGAAGTCCCGGTCTAAGAGAGAATAGCTTGTCTCTAGACATGAACCTAGAGCTCATTCAAATCTAGGATAATGTACGTCTGTAAAAATTGATTCTTTAAAAAAATATCTTCCTTTTTGTGTGTATTTACAACAGTACATCAGCTTTACACCATGTTTAAATGAATATGACAGAGCTCAAATGTGATGTGGCATTCATGAGCTTTCATACAACTCTCACACCTCATGATTTTTCTTGAGATTGTGCTGCACTTTTGATCTTGAGTTACAAGAGTTTAAGGACATGGCAATCTAAAAAATTCTCTTACTATTTTGCAACACTGTCATGCAATATGAATGCCTTGCTAAAAATAAATATTAGAAAGTATTGCTACAAAAGTGGGATAGAGAAATGTGATGATCTATTTCTTTTAAAAAATAATCAAGGCAGTATTCAAGACAGCTCCCATAGTATGGAACATGTGTGAGGCAGGGACCTCCATCCTAGACTATTGTATATGAACTAGAAAAACGTGACTTTAAATTGCACAGTTTAATATTTTTACAGCACCTTTCATCTTCTGCCAGAAGACTTTTAAAACTGGTATAAAAGACATGTGAGATTGGATGCTTTTGGCATCAATATTTAGGACTCTTGGATTATGTTTCTGCAGCTGGACAGCCAGGGACAAATCATTTCTCTGATCAGGGCTTTTATGACCTCAAAAAGTTGATAATAATAACACTCCAGTTCTTTGCAAAATTATAAATAAACATTGAAAAAACATGAAGTGTAGTATCTAGGTTATTATTTATTTCATTTCTGCCCTTGGTATAAAAGCACCCTAAAATTCCTCTAAAGAACAGAGCTTGAAAGGATTTGAAAGGTGTCAGTGGAAGGTTCAAGGAGTCCTGAGAGAGGCAAAACACTTTTTTCTTGACCACGGCTTTTTAATGCTGTCTAAATTACTTCAGTGAGCAAGAATTTAGGTTTAACCTAAAGATAGAATTTCTGACGCTGCAGGTTTCTCAATCCCTATGGGTTACAGTTTCTTTTCTACTGTAAGATTCTCTGTAGGAAAAGAGTTTATTGTCATTACTCAGAGGTAAGATGATTCATGATCATGTACTCCACTTTCCAGAGGACTTTTGCCTTTATGCAGTAACTAGGTAATTGTTCACTGTATGTTTTCTAGTCTTGTTTAATACCCTCATTCAAATTTTGATCAAAATCTATTTTGTTAATCAGTCACAACTATGTTTTATCAATTTATTTGTTAAAGATTCACTCTGAACCATACATATAGCTATTCCCTATCAGTGATCCATCAAGAAATTGCAGTCAATGCCTCTATAAATTATTAAAAAAAAAAAAAAAGCAAAAATCTTAGTGATAGAAAATGCTAATTTTCATTGCTGAAGATATGAAGAAAGCAGACTTGATCATCATCTGAGAGTCATAAGAGTGGTTTGGAGACGATCCCACTGCAGTAATTTACAGCTTACACAGAACTATGGCACAGCTGCCAGGAAGGATCCTGAATTATCAGACTTTGCAAACCTTAGATGTGACAGCACTGTGCCAACACCTATTCTGCACTTAGGCAGAGATCCCAAAGAACTGCTGTGTGTCTCTGTACCTGACCCTGCTCCAGCACACATCAGATTGTCATTGAGAATAAGAAAAGTCTGTACTAATTACCATTTTCACAAATTATGTTTAGCCACCTTGTATACTCAACATGGATCCACTTTAAAACTTTCAGTGGGGTGATAAAAATCCCTGCTTTTGTAATACATTTGCGGAACTCTTACACCTATCACTAAAAAGTTAAAAACAAAAAAATCTTATTAGCTCAGCTTTTTAGCAAAAGGTAAGATCTGCATCATACTGTTCATGCTTAGCAAATGCATTGTCTTGCAGTCAACAATTTTATAATTCAACTTAAAATTAGTTAGAATTTTATTTCTGTTAAAATGTTTCAAATGTCATTGTGCTTTCCATCTCTCCTTTATTTTTCAACTGCAAACCTTTTAAGGCATGTATTATCTGAACTTGTGAGATTAATTGGCAATCTTACATGTCTGTACAGGTTTTGCGATACAGACTGCTTAATCACCTTTCACAGTAGTTCTTAGCATTTTTTTATTGTCTGTGGTGAACAGGCTGGTTTTTTATTATATTTCCCTATTCTGTATCAGTATCTAAACCCCTTATACAGTGTTATAAAACAACTGTATTTTCTTAAGCATAGGCTTGGATACAAAACACTATATCTTATATGCTTCCTAGCATTGCAGGAAATTTGGGGACTGGTGCCTAAAATGTATTGCCCAATTATGATCTTACAGAGGCACAAAAGGTACCTGCTATTTTTTTAATAGTCTCTTCAAGTCAGAGATCTTTTTTAATGCTGACGTTGTACCAGAACAGAAATAAATGCATTACAAGTCTTTCAAAATATTGTTCATCTTCTCCTACCTATAGAATTTCCACTGTTGATCCCTGCTCTGAGAAATGAGTCAGATATAATTTAATTTAATAGAAACTATCCCTTAAGCCTCTCATTCTTAGAAACTCCCACTTCATTCCATTTTTCACATTCAAACCACACAAATATTTTAAATTCCCACTTTTATGGGTTTTTTTTTGTTTTTTCGTTTTTTTTTTTAATTGTGATCTACAGGTTTTTCATATCTTCCCATTCCAAAAGTGTGTCTTATACATAGTGCTGAGAATCATATTATTTTCATTCTTTTCAGGAGATGCATTGACTCATCATATTTTATTTCATTAGTTACAATACAGTATGACAGCATATACAAATTCAGCAGATGCGGCTAGACTTTTAACTCTCCATTTATCCTCTGAGAGCCACATTCTGAAAGTTGATTAATTTTTCAAGATTCCAGAAATATCTTATTTGATTTAGAGCATGTGTGTCCATCTGAATATATTGAAAATCAGTTACCATAAATGTAACCTGCTTATCTGATACATTTTTGCCCCCACTGCGGTTTGTTTTTTTTTTTTTAATTTCACTGTGGCTGTTATTTCAAATACTTATTTAAACACATTGAAGATGGGGATAAATACAGAGGAAATATTGTGAAAGTCTGTTTCTACACTTATGCAGGTCAAATGGAACTGAAGCTCATTAGTGACCCTGATTCCACCATAAAACTCATGACAACTTTGTAAAATATACATTTAACTTACGTTATGACATTCATGTCTAGAAAAGGGCATTTGGTCAGTTAATATGAAAACTACCAGCGTAGTTCCATTAATCAGATTTTGTTTCTTCTACAGATATGAATGTAAACAGTGAGCAAGTGTGAGTTTGGGAAATGTGTTTATTATGTTATCCTTTTAACCTCATGAACTTTTTAGTGTATTTAATGTAGAATTGCATCAATCACTCTTTCTAGACGAGACTCTGTATAGATACTTTGCATTCCTGAGAAATCACATGAATAAAGTAAGAGGAAAAAATCAATAAGTAAACTGAGAAAATCTACATAAAAGGATTTTTGGTAATTTTTATTTTCCCTTGGGGTGGTGAATCACTGCTGTGGTCAGGTAGCTTGCCCAGGGGAATGAAGAGTGGCTCAAGAGCACTGTGCCAGTGGGATGGGGGCTAGAGGGCAATTGCAGCTGCAGAGAGGACAGTGCTGAGCTGGATGGGCCAGGCAATGCATCTGCCCAGAGGCCCAGCCCAGCGAGCAGGAACAGACTGTGAACTTCCCATCATCACAGTCACGAACCTTGCCAGGAGATAGGACATTAAACTTTCAAACCTCCCCAGGCAAGAATGAGTTTTAACCGCCTCTTCTGGTTATTGTCTTTAACTTGCTAAGCAGTAAAATCTTCTGTCAAGCGGAACTGCATTCAACTTACATTAGAAGAGGCAGTAAACATATTTGAGAAGAGTCAGAGTAGGTGAGAGGGTTTGCTGGATTCTGGGGTTTGGGAGAACTTGACAGCTCAGATCTCTCCCTTACTTAATCCACGTTCTTTGAGAAGGGACAAAGCATGAGTCAGAGGAAAAGCACTGAATAGAGAGTTCTCTTGATATACTTAGTTATATAGAAGACATCACACCTGAGTCTTGCCCATCTAAGCTGGAATGTTCTCACCTAGGGCTTTTATACAGAAAAAAATTTGCAGGTAATCTCAAAGCATTTCCTGATTCTTGTATAAATTATTTAACAGTAAGACTTTTTGAACCTTAATTTGTTTCAAGACAAATAATCCAACAGTGGTCACAATATATGTACAATCAAAAGTTTATCTGGCTGTGGTTTCCCCCAAAGCAAAGACAAGCTTCCAGGTCACTGCTGTCACCACTGATCCCCCCTGGGTTAGCCCCCTGCATAAGTGGTGGCTTGGTGGAAACTAAAGCAACATCAAGAAATTTATTACTTCCCAGTCAGACGCCACAAGTGCCATTCCCACAGAACCAGGATGACTTCTGAACTCACCATCAATTTTTTTGGTGACACAATATCCTGATGGCTGCTACCTGTTCAGAACTTGGTGGCCTTTCCCAATCTATGGTAAGGCATAACCTGTTGTAATGCTGCCAAGTGACCCATCCTCTCTGCAATCACAGGGGACATGGTTGCACTATTATTCCCCTTTCAGTAATATACTTTTGTTTATAAATTAACCTCATTATCTAGGAATGTAAGCTATTTTAGGATAAATTGAGATTAAAAGACTGCTCTAAGTTTGTTTCTCTTTAGAGTTAGCACACAATGAACTACAGTGAACAAGCTCTTGATCTTCATCTTTCACCTGGAAGATGTTCTTCATGCTATGTGAAAAGTGATTCATTAAACAGGTCACAAAGGGCAAACCTCAGAGTAATTATACTTACAATCCTTGTTCTGTAGTTTATTATACACCTAGTAGGAACAGGCAAAATTGTTTTATTTCATCACCTTACTCATACACCACACTTTGGAAAATGAGATGCTTATCTCAGTATGGAGAGCACTTTTGTCTGTCTAGTCAAGCTGGAAAGGAGATGGATGAAGACATGAAAAAGGAAAAAGAAATAAAAGACAAAAGGGGAAGTGTGAAATAGGTCAGAATTTTAATGAATGAGTGTATATACAGTGCATATAATGCATAAAACATTTGGATATTTGATACCTTCCAGTAAAGGATTACATGCACTTCATTTAGGAAATATCTTAAATCAGCCAACGTTTACAATGTTTCTGAGCCAGATAAGACAGTCAGAACTGACATTCAGGGCTGAAGAAAAGTCCAGAGCCTTTCACCAGATGATCGCCAGTAACTTATTTCTCAGACAAGAATTACACAAACTGAGACAAACATAGGCTAATTTTTCATAATGGAGACCCTGCCTACTTTCAGCACTATAGGAAATCCTGAGCTAGACAGTTCATCCAGGCACGATGCACACACATACCTATACATCACAGGACGAATATACGCCAGATGAATTTGTCATTTTTAATGCTCATTTTTAACTCATATGCACTTGTGGTCAGAATCTTACAGCAATGCATCCTACCAGTTAATTATGTGCATCATGAAAATGCACTTTTTTCAAACCTTCTGTATTATAATCCTGAGGAATGATAACTTCTCTCTACAACTACTGCCCAGTACAGATCATGACTGTAAACACCCCTGTAATCTCTACAGTCCACTGCTTTCATAGGTGGACTTTCATCTCTGGATTCCAATGCTTATAACAGCCCTTCATGTATTATGTAAACCTCTGGTTTGGAAATATTGTTTTGTTTAATAAATTTGCACTAATTGAATGCCTGACTCATTGGCTTAATTAAATGGAAACATCTTCTTTGAGTCACAGTATTTTTTTGCAGGAGTGAAAAAAATAGTCTCGAGTGGAGAAGTTTCCCTGTGTATATACAAATTTTTTTCAGAAAATGGAGTGTGGCTGCACTAACTTGATTAGTACTGGTGCTTATGTAACTAGGATGGGTGGTAAGAAAATTTCATCCATCAACACAACCAGATCAATACGTATTTACTTATGTCTTAGTCCACAAAAACTGAGAAATAACTTGAGAATGCCCTAAGCACAGAGTCCTCTTTTCTGTATTAACTACTTATGATTTTTATTCATTCAATGCCAAGCTGTTATATTGTACTGAATGCTAAATTAAGCCCATAAGAACCACTAGATGGCATTTGTTAGCAGCAAATGAACTAAATCTGACTAGCTCTGAAGGAGGACTGAAGGGAAAGGATTTATCTACTAATAACTGTCATGTCGACAATGTTAGGTGAAAAATACTGTGATTTAGGCAGGGGGGAAAAGTGAGAATTAGGGCGAAAATTAAATCTGGAACATCAGAGACACAAAAGAGAAGAGTCTTGTGGAAGTGATAAGCACAGCTAGTCCAAAAACAAAATTCTTGGCAAGGGAGAAAATACGTTTGAGCCTGACTGACAGACAAGCAAAAAGCTTCCCAGTGGTTCTCACACATAAGAGTTACTTCACTTTCCTGTTACAGAAGTTGCATTCCTGCTTGTCCAAACAGTTCAAAGCCCTGCCCTGATCTCCTGTAGCTCTTCATTTCACCAGGATCCTAAGCCACTCTCCTGGATCTTGCTCCCAGTCTCCCCCAGCAGAGCAACATCTCTGCAGAGCTTCCACCCTGAGCAGTCTGAATTCCACTAGCCACCGACACTGCAGCCATGCCCATCTCTGGACACTTGCCCTGCTCATCTGGACCCCAGCTCACCCACCTGCCATCCCAGCTGGCCTTTGCCATGTCCTTGTCCCCACAGCCCTGCCCACTTCTTTCAGGCTCTGTCCAACCCCAGCTCTCCTCACCAGATCTTACCCTGCCGGACATGCAGGATGATATCCCAGCCTGGCTCTAGTCAGTTGAGTTGTTCTGTGCAAGTAGGGTGTTTGAAACAAAATAACAGAAAAGGTTACAAAATACATACTGTTTCTATTTAAAAAAAAAAAAAAAAATCTAGAAGAAAACATCTGAGTCTATTCATAACAAACTTCAGCTGGAACCTGAAAAACATGGCTTAAAAACCTCTCTTTGGGGTTTATAGAAGTGGGGGATTGCCTCTTTTCCTGCTTTTGCAACCCAGTGCTCCCTACCCTGCTGTCCAGACTGCTGGGGTCCAGTACAGGGGAATGGTCTGACTTGGACATATGATGTAAAGCACTGGAGGGCATTTCCAAGTCTCTGTTTTGTTATGTTTTCAGCCAAAGGCTTTTCAGCTGTCAGGTGTTCTTTCTTTCCAACAAAAATAAAAGATTAAATTGTCTGCAGAAAGCAGGCACCTTCCAAAAAATATCCTTCTAAAGAAAACCCAATATCCTTTTGGAAAACAGCTTCAGTGGAAAACAACCAACAAGAACTTTGTGTGGTTTTGTCCCAAGGCCAGTTACTTCCCTTAAAACTTAACCCACTTTTAGAGAGCCCTTGTATAAGAGAAGGGAACAAACAGAAATCATGTTCCAATGGTCGCTGAGAGTGTCAAATGTGAACATCTAATGATGGATCAAGCATCTCTCTGTTTAACTAAGGAGATTGAGACACAGTTGAGCAGACTAGAAAGTTTGCATTGCTCTTGATCTACTCTAAACATTTTGTGAAGACTTTTGCAGAACCAAAATGATATTTGTATATCAACATCTTATATGCTGACACCAATATATTACTTAAGCTGGAAATAACATTCAGAGCCTGTTAAAAAGCATTCCAGTGATTTAAAATTGTCAGTGTTATCATCAGTAAAACAGAGATTATATTTGATTTATATTGATAGTTTATTTTCAAGCTGAAGTGGTCAAGAGCAGAATATCTTTGGTTCTAGACTGTGAATGTTGCATATTCTTTCATGATCAACAAGTTTCATAGTCCAATATGTGTATTGCAGTATTTCCACTGTTATAGACATAACTGCATACCTGCTACTAAACGCAAAAAGAAACAATAATATAACAACTGAGCTATTCATAGCTTTGGAAATGAGATATTAATTTCAGTTACCAATTATTGTGTTGTTATTGTATTTTATTTAGCTATTTAGAGCTGAAGTGAACAAAAGCTGTAATTTCAAAGTCAACCCTGCAAACATTTCCAAAAGGATTTTGTGTAATTCTTGATGCAAATACAAAATTTACCAAACCAAAATTCTTGATGGGTTAAAATTCCCCATAAAGACTAGCTGATGAAAGGTTTACATAAAAAATAAGCTCATCAAAACTAAGCTTAAGTGAGTCTCAATCATGAGACTATATACCTAGAAAAAAAATAAAATAGAAGAAAAACTTCTATGTCCCATATTTGCAAATAGCAAAAAAATAATGGGAAAGATGCAACTGAATCTAACAGTCAAAATGCAAATAAGTTTTAATGATTTGGTTCATTGTTCAGACAGTACTGTTTAGGAAGAACAATAAAGTGATGCCTTGAATTTTAACTTTTATATTTCTTAGATCCTGTTGTATTTAGTGTGGGTAACTCTGAAGTGCTTTGTAACCTGTTAGCTGCTCTCTCGGGCAGTGATAGACATAACAACGCTCTCCAGGCCTGCTGTCCAAGGACACTTGGACGGTCCTAAGCCCAGAAAGTGTAAACCAACATCTAAAGAAAGGGGGACAAGCCGGAGAGAATTACATCAGTAGCTGAAGTTTTAATTGGCGAATTTATGCTGGTACGCTAATGTACCAAAACCTATAACTGGGGTAAGAACTCGTGACTTGTCGTCCATCTTGGGGTCCATCTTGGGTCTGGTAGCCCAGGGCGTGCTCCCCAGGGTGTGCCCTTGAAGGCCTTCAAATAAATATTCACTTTTATTCTCTTACTCCTGTCTAGTCTCTGTTTGCAGGTAGCCAATTCAGACATCAAAGCAGCTTAAGGGTTAAAATAATAGTATTGTGAAAAGATGTGCTATAATTAAAGGCACAGATTGGGTCCGCTGGTTCTGCTATTTTTACATCTGTGCTTTTGAATTTGCAAGTGTCTGAAATTGAATACTCTTTTCAGCTTCACAGAAGGAACCAAAAACTCTTCACAAACCACATCGAATGTGCCCAGAGTGCAGCAGGTCCCTCCCTTTCTTGGGCGAAAGAAAAAGAAGCAAAAACAAATTCAATCCTGGTTTACTGGTGGCATCTGGTGGCCACACTGCAAACCAGCAGCGTGTCCCATGGGGAATTCACACGCCAGGTTTGGAGCAGGTGATGGGAGCCCTGCTCTCCTCTGCGGCTTTCCTGCGGGGCAGAACTCCTCTTCTCCCTGGTTCCCAGGTCACTTGTTATTTTTGCTGTCTCTTTTTGCTGCTCCCTCTTGCTCTTCACTCCAAGTGGTCGAGGCAGGCGATTGTTGCTTTCTGTTCTGTGGCCTGACCTCCAGTCCTGTCTTCAGTTTTGGGCACCACAATATAAAAAATATATTAAGTTCTTAGAAAGTGTCCAAAAGAGGGCCATAAAGATGGTGAAGAGCCTTCAGGGGCAGCTGTATGGGGAGTGGCTGAGGTCCCTTGGTCTGTTCAGCCTGGAGAAGAGGAGACTGAGGGGAAACTTCATTGTGGTTTGCAACTTCCCCATGAGCGGAAGAGGAGGGGCAGGTGCTGATCTCTTTGGTGACAGGTGACAGGACCTGAGGAAATGGCCTGAAGATGTCAGAGGGTCTAGGTTAGATACTGGAAAAGATTCTTCTCCCTGCTGAAGTTTGGGCACTGGAAGAGGCTCCCCAGGGAACGGGTCACAAAACCAAACCTGACAGAGTTCAAGTGCCCTTTCAAGAGGTGTCTGGACAGTGCTCTCAGGCCCACAGTGGGGTTCATGGGACTGCTCTGTGCAGGGGCAGGAAGTGGACTCAATGACTCTTGTGAGTCTGTTCCAACTCAGGATATTTTATGATATCATGCTGATTACCCACCTCCTTCCCTCTGGTAAAGCCCAGATCCTGACTGGACTGTAGAGCAAGGTGGTGGTCCCTGGGGAAAGCTCACCGAAATCCCTGCACTCCCATCAGTGAGGCAGGGCTGCTCTGAGGTACCTGCGCATGCCCCAGAGCTGAGCAGCCCTTCTGTTGGTTCAGAGCTGCATCCAGGGCCAATACCAGAACACTTAAACTGTTGGACTGGGACTCTGAACAGAATAGTCGAAATCTGGGCTCCAGGAGCGGCAAGACACATTTTAAAATATGGTCTAGATTTAATTCCTGACATCTGCACTATTTATTCTTCTTTCCCATAACTATTCCTACTGCTTGACTACTCTTTGTTGACTCCTGGGAATGAGTAAGTTCAGAACATGATTAAGACATAATAAGCGTGGCTGAAAGTTAGCACATGCCTGTGACATCTGCTCTGACTGGAGGAGGTGGACACACTGAGAGCAAAAGTTAAGTTACTCCTTCATTCCATTCTTGAAAGAGCCAAGAATAAATAATAGTTCATTCTCATTCATGGGAATGCAAAATAGAAGGAAATGTAGAGCAAGCCAGAGACTAGAGAGGCCAGCTACGCTCATAAACTGTATATGTGGAACATTTCCTTAGAAAAAGATTGTTCCATGTACTGTTAGCAAACTCCAATGATTCACTGAAAGATTAGCTTAAACTAAACAGATCATATCTTGAGTTTCTGAATTTCAGTGACTATCTGGCAAAGCTAGTATAAAAAGAAATCAGCTTTATAAAAAGTTGATGTGTTAATGTTGTATTTTACCTACAGCATATTCATGGTAATTACTGAAGGCTGTAAGAAAAATAAAATAAATTTCTTAACATCTATTTCTAATTTGGAGGGATTTTTCTTCCCACAGACACAAATAACTCCCATAGTGGACACTCCCCACTATTTTCCCCACAAAAATTGCATTTTTGTGGACAATAAAAAACCAGGCTTTTATCACCATATAAGATTTGTATTTCATCCTTCAGGGAACAACAGCACCATTAATACGTAAATCCTCTTCCTTTACTCAGCCAAGTTACTAAATAAGAAGTTATCTCTCCATTAAGTATCCAAATGCATCCTAGACAAGATTTGACATAATTTGAACCTTAACAGTTACAATGATTCATTAAAATTGGAGGTGCGATACAATTTTATCACACATATTTTTATTAGAAAAGTCTTTGAAGCCCTAGAAGTTCTGAAGTTTGGTTTTCTTCCAAACAAGAAAACAAGACAAAGTCTTAGGATTTTTCATGAAATGCAATATTTCAAAATATTTCATTTTACAGTTATAACGGAAATAATGATGTCTAAAGGAATCACCTTACTGTATTTAGAATATCTAGATAAATCCAAAAAGGACATTCTTTTGACAGTTATCAGTTTTTCCAGTGCTGCTTCTCTTTCAAGGTTAGAAGATACTAAACTCCTTTGAGAAATTTTTAGCAATTGTTACTATTGAAACCCCTGTTTTGGACCCTGCTTCTCCAGTATTAAGTATTTAATTTAAAAAGAAAAATGCTACTTGCTAATATAAAACTATAATCATAGAATCATGTAATCATAGAATGGTTGGCTTGGAAGGGGCCTCAAAAGTTCATCTGGTTCCATGCCCCTGCCATGGGCAGGGACGCCTTCCAGGTTGCTGAGAGCCTCATCTAACCTGGCCTAAAACACTTCCAGGGATGGGGCATCCTCAGCTCCTCTGGGCAACGTGTTCCAGTCTCTCACCATGCTCTGATTAAAGAATTTCTTCCTAACATCTAATCTAAATCTCTTATATTTTAGTTTAAAATCATCCACCTTGTCCTATTTAAATTCCCCTGTGTAAAATGTTGCTCAGTGTTGTAAATTTGAAACATTTGAAAGCTAATGAGAAGCAGCCTTTTTTTTTTTTGGTCTATCTTTTACTTTTTCTCTCTGTACACCCTCATTGTGCGCCTGTGCATGACATCAGATAGAAAGAGCCTTGTCCAGCTCCCTGCAGAACCTTTCAGTGAGGAGCTCCTGCAGCGCTTTTGGTCACAGGATTTCAGCAGCAAACCTGAACTCACCCAGCCTTGCAACGTTCCTGCAAAGAGGGGCTGTGTTGCTATTTTATACTCGGGCAGCTGAGACACAGTTGATCTGACATCCCCAAGCAGGGACAACATCCGAGTCTCCCAAGCTGACACCCCGACCACTGACGTACAAAGGAACTGGAATAAATAAATCCCCTGCTGGTACTAAAGCAATCCAGGCTGAAGTGTCTGCTTTTCCAGAGCAAGGGGAATGCTGACACAGATCACGCACATGTGCTGGTGGATGATGTCTGGACTTAATATGCCCCTGGAATTTTGACATCAGAATGTGCATATTTAGTCATTTTAGCATTTCCTTATGAAGGAAGACCATGTTGTACATCTGGTATACTAGTGTTAATACTACATGACATGACCTTTCATTACAAAATGATTTTTTTTTTAATTATTTTTACTTCAAGATCCTTTCTAATGCATTTCTAATTATTCCCTCTCCCCGTGTCATGACTTAAAAATAATAATTTTCCATTTTTGCTGGTCTCAGTCATTCAATTTCTTCCTAACTGCTTTTGCCCTTACTTCTGAACCAGGAAAGTCTGAGCATTAACATAATTTTCAGAGAGCAACACAAAAAGATATGCATGTTCCTATTTCCTTAATACCTAGAAAGCATAACCAAGTCCATAATATGCTTATTATGCTTACCATTAAAAGTGTTCATTATCACAATATTGATACAATTTTTAACACATTAATAATTTTAGTGAAGTTAATGTGCCTATCTGTTGATGAAAAGATGAATGAGGTTTTTTTTACTCTTTCAGAAGCAGAATCTTAATATTTACACTTCCTGAAATCTAATTCCTCCTAACTAACCCCTATTTGTAAAATTTGAAGTACATTGTAAAGAAAAGTCAAGAAAAATGTTATTTTTGGGGAAAAAAACACACCAGGATGTACAGGTATATCAAAAGCAGGACTCAGTTACTTCAATAATGCAAGGAAGCACAGATGGGTACCCCAGTAAAGTGATATTCAAACCTACAGTGTTATTTATCTGGTAATGTAAAAAATATATGGTAATGCAAAAAAAATACCAATAGGAGTTTTCTTATAATAAGTGGCATATCAATCTTAATTCAGTGAACTGCATTTATGTTTGCATAAGCATGTTCTAGAAGCAGCCACCTTACCTTAGTTCATGCAGCAGTTCCCAAGATGTGCTCATGGAAGGTCCCTTGATGTTTTTGCAAGGCTTGGTTTGCTAAGCTCTCAGGATTGTCGGGATAAAGACACCTTCACATTGGTATTGCTTCTAGTGAGATTTACTGCTACAGCCTCTCAGGAGCCTTGCCAACTCCGTCACAGAGGCTTGCAGAAGTCGGACATAATGTGAAAAGTGATTCCCAGACTGCAAGTTACCAGATCCCTTAAAAGTTAATTAACCAACAGATAATTGCTACGTACAGATGTTTTTACTTTCACACCAATAGTTAATTACACCTGCACTTTGTAGATGTCACACTGCGGTATTTTTCATCCAATCACTTACTGTACCATAGATTTCTATTACTTTACTCTGTACGACCACACCCTGAACTTTTTACTTTATTCCACGACTACTTCTATATCAAGACTTCACACTACAAACCTTCTAGTGCTCAACTTAACACATCTTTCCTCAAACTACAAACCAGAATCTTTATTATAGATCCATGACATTTGGAAGATTCTCCCATGGTTTTAGATTGAACGCAGCAAGGATTTCAAGCTCAGGGCAAGCGGACCCAAGGCCTTGAAGGTTTTTAGGCCTTGGATTCTGACACTAAGCCAAGTGTCCTGGACAAATGCCACTACATCTGGGGCTATAATGAGAATATTTTTTCTGCTGGTGCTCAAGTAATTCCCAGAATGAATTTTCATTTGTTTGTTCATGATCACTGCATGTTTAGTTAATCCAAACATTAAGCAGTAGAGCTTCAGCTCAACTAGACTCAGTGCCTTAGAAAATCAGCGCAAAGATATAATGACAAAACTTACTAAATTTTTGTTCTAGAACAGGTAGTCTCCAGTGTTTCAGGATAAAACGTGTCCTGCTAAACTGGCAGAATGCCAATGGTTTATGGGGTTAAAACACTGAGAATAACTGTAACTGAAAATATTTATTGTAAAATAACTAAATAAACAAATTGCAGTGAAATAAACAAGTACACAGGACACCAAAGCATTTGAGAACAGGGAAAGGAAAAAAAAGCTGGGTGGATTTACTATTCTTAAGTTGCTCAGCTCAGCTAATGGAAATATTGCACCTGCTTAAAATCTGAATTTTTCTTGAATTAAATAAACAATCTTCCACTTATTCTAAATTTTCAAGTTGTTTATATATTAGTACCTATAGCACTTGGAATTAAGCTTGCCTGAAAATTTCCTATTCTGAAAATAATTTCCTTTTAGTTCTATGATAAGCAATTTTTTTTTTAAGTAAAACCCCCATATTTTCAAAGGAAAAGATTGAAATTTCAATTAATAAACTCCACAGATTTTCGTAATCCAGATAACTCTTCAGCCATTTAACCTTCATAGAATTGTTATTATCATTGCAATATTCTGTTCTGCCTTGTGAAAGTCATCCAACAGGAGTCAAGGTAGGATGATGACTTTCTATTTTGAGCCATCAATGCATAAAACAGAGGCAAAAAAATTCATGAGCTATCAGGTGAAAGAGAATATCTGTCAATATTTTCTTCTTTTATCATACATCAAAGACTGAAAAAAAAAATTAAGTAACTATCCTACAAAAAGCACTGCTAATTTTCTTTTTTCAGTGTGTTCTTTGGATTTTGAAAATACAAAATATGCAAATAAAAAAGTATACACTAAAAATAATTCTTTTTTTCTCTTTCTTACTAGTCCCACTTTGCCAGTTCAAACAGGAAATGAAGAAATACTGAAAACAGAAATATGGCCATCTAATTTTTAATATTTATTTATTTCCTGAAAGTCTATACACGTATCTGTCTTTCTAAAATCTTGTTTTCCCTTAAGGTAACCTAACCAGTCTAATTTCATCAGACATCTTATAGTGTGGTAATAGGTTCCCACAGTTGTTTAAAATAAAAAGCTTCCTTTCCAAGTTCACTATGCAGATATTTCAATACCACTCCTATCATTATATTCCAGGATATGTATTCTTACAGTAAATATCTCAAAAAAAAAACCAAAAAAAATCGGTGAACTGCATTTATAAGAGTAATGAGATCTAGAACTCTGTGGCATATGCCATTTAATAATGAAAATCATAGTACAAAGAATGGTTAAATTCTGCATCAAAGATTTTTAGCCTTTTTAATGCTGTTTCTTAGCAAAAATTTTCCAAAAATTGTCCTGTAAAATGTTCAGTACATAGAATATTAAAAATGGGAAGCATCATTTCCAGGGCTACACTGCTCCATATATCTTTTTTCTCATATAGATCAGAGCTTTTAATTTCAAAAGATGATGCGGTTTCCGTTGCAGCCACTACATTGGTTTATTTCATCCAAAAAGTTTTTTACTTTTTGGCTTGCTTCACTAAAATTTAGTCCCTCAGCTCTCAGGACTGACCTTGATAAACAGCCTTACCTCTGTAACAGGCCAACCCACAAGCTTGGATACATTTACTGGAAATCTGTGCAGCTTTGGATGTGATATGAACTTTGCTTTCTAGGCTGATGTTAATGGCAATATAAAAAGAGCTGATTTCTGAATTTCAGCTGATGAAATGAGGGTCCTTTACAGAACATTGACTTAATCGCTAAAGATTTCGTGCTGTGCAAGTAAATTGCAAATGAGCCTTAAATGTCAAGAATTATATAATCTGAAGTGCAGTTTAAAGGAAGGAAAGAAGAAACTCCCTCCTGGAGGAGAAATTTCTTAAACACCCATGGTTAAACCTTAATATTTTGGGTCTCAGAAATATTTTCCCTGTTTAGAAAAATCTCAGCTGGGCTTTGGAAAGTATAAACATAAGTCTGCAGCTGATGATGATAACACAAATCTGCTTAATCTTAAGCAGTTAAAAACTCTATTTTCCTCTCTTTCCAGAAGATGGTAGCATACTCTTAAAGAATTTTGCAGAACTTAACTGGTCTTCTAGAGTGGGAGCACTAAAACTAAAACTAAACAGAGAGAAATGAAGAAGAAATCAGTACAAAAAGTTGCACTTATAAAATTTCAGTTGCAGGGACAGTAATTTTGGTCTGTGCTTTAATGATTAAATTTTGATCTTGTATTCGCTAACATCAAAATATTATTGAATAAATAGATTACAGAAATATTGCATAAAAGGGAGCAGAATATGTTTTTGATTCTGAAGATTATTCTGCTGTATCTGAGAAAATAACACATTTAAATAAATATGTAATATATTGTCATGCAGAAAGCAAGAATAGGAGGACTAGAGTTTTCAGAACCTATAACAGTAAGGTTAATGCTCTTCTGAAAAGGACTTGTATATTCCAGAGCAAAGTCAACAATTGCTATTTAAGACAAATAAACAGAATAGAAAATCCATTAATATTGCTATGTCAAATATGTATTATAGATATGGATGTACATCTGTGACCAAACACTCTCAGTGCCCACAGCTGTAATATTTCTGAGAAGGAAATATTTGCTTGATTTACTAGATTTAAGTTCTAAAGAATCTTCATTATATTTACTGTAACTGACTGTAAATCGTAGACCATTCCTTGCCCTTATTCACACAGAGGCTTTCAGACTTGTGAAATCAAACCAAATCAAATCAATCCAAACTGAACAAAGAACAAACAAACACATACACATGGCCCCTGAATAGTTTCTGATAGTAATTTCAAGTATTACCCTTTGGGTATTTCTATGTTAGATTTAATTATCCATTGTCTGAATCAAGTAAGTGGTATTTAATTAAATTGTACCAACTACAAAATCATCCAGCCCAACAGAGCTCTTGAGATTTTTTTTCTTTTTTTGGTACTTTTCACCTATAGTTAATCACTCACAGTTAAACTGTGTTGGCCATAAATCAAAATCAAGGAGTTCTGTTTTGTATTTCTAACTGCATGGAGAGTTTCATACTCTTCTAGCTTATAACAAGAGCCAAATGATGTTCAGTGTTTCTTTCTCTGAAGTCATACAGGAACTTTAATTAAGTAATGGTCATATTAACTACTTCTTTCTGAAAAACTTGCATCTTTCAATTAAGGGATTTCTTCAGCCACTGAAATAATTTTCCTCTATTTTCTTAATTTGTGTTTGTGTTTTACAAGCCTTTTAAAAGTTTGAACACGAAAATATGGAAACCGTATTCCTGGAAAGTTTACAGAAAGAAAACACTTCTCTCTTCACGCCTATTTTTTCCCTGTAAATAAAGTCAAGAATAGTTCAGTTTTCAAGAAACAATCATCTGTGCTGCAGTGATTATATACTTTCCTCTGTGATACCCCCTGGAAGAGACCAAGATACAATGACGGGTAATGTCAGACACCTTCAATCTTTCCAGGAGTGTAGCTTTGTATTTACAGCTTACAAAGCATTTTGTGGAACGGATGTTGCCAGGAATGCTGCATCTCTGGTTACAGATGTTCCATCTTCTGCTTCCCACCACTGTGTCAACTTTGTGTCATCTGTGAACTATTATTAATTATGTATAATTTCAGATAATTCATGAGAGTGCTGAATTCTTGGTCAACTGTCTGTCGTTCTGAAAGCTTGTCAGCAGCTCCTGCTTCTGTAGGTGGCAGCACACTGACAGTTTCTATCTGGGCTCTGATAGATCCTTCCGAAACTGTCCCATGCACTCTCCAGTGATCGTTCTGCAAACGTTTTGACAACAATGCCATAAATCCACACACTAAAGAGTTGCAAGGGTTATTGCCTTGATAAATTGCGATGCCCAAAATTAAGAGAGAACCCTTCAGTCCTAGAAAAGTGTCCATAAAATAGTGATCAGCAAATATTAGGATATTAAGGCCACTGAATTCCTCTCAGTTTCCCATACTAACAAGCCTTAGAACTAGAGTAAAAAATTACAGCTAAGCTTTTTCAGAAAGAAATTGTTCTTCCATTAAAGTTAGTCAAATTTTGCCAACAATGCTGCTAAACTTTCAAACTTTTTCTCAATTTGTCACAGATTTAAACGGATTTTAAATTAAAATACGTAAATTTTAATTAGAATTTGCTCTGGATATATTGTAATTGCCTTCCCACCATCTGTTGGGACAACTACCACAAGCAGTTGCATTGAACCCCCACAAAATACTTGCCACAAAATACAGGCTAAAGGGGACTTTTATTCTTTAGAAAAAACACAAAAATTAGGTATCCATCTCTCTAACCAAAGCTTCTTTATTGCAACAAACTGCAAATGCAGTGATGCTTGTTTAGAGTGACCCTGTGTGTCATGGTTTGATTGTCTGCATTTTTCAAGATGTGACTTAACTTTTACATTCTTTCTAATGTAAAGTCCTCCAATTAAATTCCTCTGGATTGCAAAATATATATGCAAATTAACCCCAGTTACTAATAGATCTTCTACAGCCCTGATGGTGTCAATGAATGGTTTAATCCTGTGTTTTTAAATGTTAGCTCCCTGTAAATGTGGTTTATCTGGAAAGCACCACATTTGTCTAATAAGTGTGTCATCTTACTTTCCAAATACAGGACAGAAACATTTATAGAAGCTAAGTGCAACACTGAAGATCAGAGTCATCTCTATTCATTAACAAACCATTACTGTTGCTAAACTTTAAAAATCACTATTTTCATTTGTCATGCTTGTATTCTTCCTCTTTCTCTTTCTATTTCTCTTATTTCCTCCTATTAATTTTTATTTTTAACTCTTTCTCTCGCTTATATTCAATTTTCTTTTTCTTGTCTCATTTTCTTCTCCTTTTTCTTTCTCTCTTTTTCATTTTTCTCTTTCATTTCTATCTTTCCTTCCTTCTCACACTCTCATCTCACTCTTTTTTCCTACTTTCTCTCTTTACTTTCGAGTTTGTATATATCAGACAACTCTATTTCCTGCTCTTTTGCACCTTCTCCTTCCATTTCTATGCACTATATTTACTCTTCCAGGAAATCAAATGAATTTGTTTCCTCTTTTTTCTTTTTAGTTTTGTAACAATGGCTTTTCAGCCATGTGAGAAAGCCTTCTATACTTTTTATATCATAATTTTTTTCAGTCCATACTGTCTGTCTTCAGAATAAATGACCTACTGATTACACATTATCAGACAGGGTTGCTTACAGTATATATAACAAGGTAATGATACCAAGTCCCTTGGCAGACATAGTCTTCCAAAGTTTTTTAACTTCATCTTATATAATGAGGCCTAAAATATTGTTTCCTCATGCTGGGTGCATTATCCTTTGTATTATAAAGTTAATATTCACCTTTTTTTCAACTCATTTCTGGTGTTTTAAGTGTCTAGCAGCTTTTCATTTTATCATTGCAAGATAAAATCTTCAGATATCTTGCAGATATCTGAAGAGTCAGCTGGAGTTTTTCTCTGTAGCAGAATGTCCCTGCCCACCTTTTTAGTCTGTTAATTAGGACCAACTCATCTACACACACTGGAGGTGTCCATCAGATTTGTCCCTTTAATATTTCTTTTGTTTTTCTGGTGATCCACTGCATTAGTATTTTACAATACGAAGTATTAGTTCTGAGTCTCTGATTCTATATGAATTCTGTTTCTTTCTTTCATTCTGTCCATCATGTGCATGTCACCTTCTTCAGTCTCTGATTCTCTCAGACCCACTGCTGAAAATCTTTTCAGGAAGGTTTCTGGCTATTGTATTTTTCTGCTCCAAGTGTTCCCTAATGTTTCTACCTGAGTTAAACAAACCTGGTGCGTGCTGCAATGTCAGTACCATGGAATTAGGATCCCAGCTCCACGCTGCTGGGCTGAGCAGACAGCCCTGACATGCACAGCAGCAGGTACAAGACAAAGGCTGTAGCACCGAAGTAGCCATAGACTAGTTCAGAGAGGGTTTTAGTAACATTTCATTAGAAATAAGTACTCAAATAATGGCTTAAAGGGGAATGAAAGCCTGAATTAGCAATGTCTTTAAACACTGGGGATATCTGTAACTGTAGGGATATGCGTGAGACACATTTATTTCAATATTGTGTCACTGAACAATGAAATTAAAGGAATTAGACAGTTACCATCTGTTGTGTCTGATCTGCAAGTGTCCTGACACTCTGAGTTCCTTATGGCGGTGGCTTCTTAATTTGATTTGCTGGCTTAATGTGTTAATTACTTATCTGGCTATCTCACTCAAGGTTGTATTATTTTTAGAATTTGGACAGGTCATAACAAAGTGAAAGTCATTTTAGGAATAGTGTGTCTCAAGGAAATAACCAGAAATAGATACCATATAGGAAATATAAACTTGGTTATTTTATGAGGGATTGGGCCTGATCCAGTTCCACTGAGGTATTGTGAGTCTCTCCATATCACTTCATTTTTCTCACTGGATGATTGTAAAGGCATTTCAGTGTTTCCTGTGAAAAGTACTTCACTGTACAAGGAAAAGATCTTATTTAATTGAAAGAAATAAATGCAAACCTGTGATTCATGTACCCACACTTTTTAAGCACTGGTGTGCTTATGGTTCCCAAACTCGTCACCAAGTGTTTTCCAAACTTTTTAGGCACTTACAGGTCTCCTAGTTCAGGGCTGCCTTAGGCAGAGCTCTTAAGGGACAAGGTCCAGCTGAGAAATATCATTAAAGTTTGCAGAGTGACCAGGTACAAGAGTCAGAGAAAAATAAAAAAAGTAAAATTTCCTAATTTTTTTCCTAATTTACTAAGATATTAATGCTCCTTCAAAATCTCTCCTTAAACCTTTCCACTCCAACAACCATCCTGTAGTTAATATGCCTGAAGATGTGGTGAATCCGAAACACCAGATCATCCAGGCAGTTTATTCTTGTTTATTAGATTATTTGAAAAAAAAAAAAAGACAAGTGGAGCAGCTGTGACTTAGGTTATTCAAGTTAGTCAAGAGCAAATACACTAATTCTTTCAGAAAACGAGTATGGAAACTCAGGTCTGCACATGGAGCTGTACCTGAAATACCTGCATTAGCTGTGATAAGGCACAGGAAAATATGTAACTGTGCATTAGCATTTGCTGTGATATAGATTGGTTGGTTCCTGTAAGATTTATGTCGCAGGTCGTGCAGGAGCCGCCACTTATCCTTCCCCCGCTTTCGAATAACAAAAACTGGGGAATTCCAAGGGCTTTTAGAAGGGACGATGTTACCCTTCTCTAACTGCTCGTCCACGAGTGCGTTGAGCACACTTAATTTTTCTTTATTAAGCGGCCACTGATCAACCCAAACTGGGATGTCTGACAACCAATTTAATTTTTGGGTAGTGCACTCTTCAGTGACCACCATCAAAAATTTTTGTCCGATTTGGGAATTTGAATAGTTGCACCCCATTGGGACATTGCATCTCTTCCCCAAAGAGTAAACCCTGTGTCCATAACAAACGGGCGAATATGAGCCGATTGCCCATCTGGCCCCTTAATTTTTACGATACTCTTTGACATTCTTGCCGATTGTGTACCCCCTATTCCTTTCACTGAGCCAGGCACGTTTTGCAACTCCCAGTGTTTCAGCCACTCCTTTTCAGGAATGACTGTAACATCAGCCCCAGTGTCCACCATCCCTTTTAAATTCCAGGATTGACCTTGATGGTAAAGGGTACAATCCATAAGGGGTTTATTTCTTCCAACATGTTTAGCCCAAAAAATGGAGTAAACATGACTATTCGGATCTAATAGTTCCTGGAACATTGGTAACACTTGTGCTATTACCTGTCCTTTGGGAAGAAACATTGGTGGACATATGCACCGTGCAACAAGGAACTTACCCTCCTCTGGTTTTTTTCCTAAACGTGGGACTATTTCTAGTCCTATAGGAGTGGTTTTTGTGTTACTGAAGATCATCAAGGGAAGTTGGTGAACATTCTGAAGTGCTGTTTTTTCACTTATAGAGATTTCCACTGAGGTCCAAGAATCTGTGGTTAAAGAAACAGAAACAGCCACAGTTACTTTTGCGTTTGACAATGTTGACAAATCTAGTTCAACAATGGGTGTCTCATCAGATAAACCTTGATTTTTTGCTACTTATATTATCACGCGGGGTAGCAGCGCGTTTGTCACTTAGCTTCCCTGTGTAGCAATATCTGAGATATTAGATGCTGGTTTCCTGGAGACTAACTGATCTTTAGGTATTTGTGACCAGCAATTCTTTGCCAAGTGTCCAGGTTTGCCACACCTAAAACAAATAATTCTTATGCCTCCTTGAGGTGGTTTTACTTGCTCTCCTTTAACTCCTTGTTTTTGTCCTTCATTGACTGCACATTCCTCCCATTGTAACTCAGACATTATTTTCTTCTTTGGAACTGGTTCTGGTTCTACCACTGCTCTTAGGAGACAAGCTTCCATAATCTCTTCAATAGTTGGAGGGGGGTAGATGGGTAACCCTCGGAGGACTCCTTTGCAGACATCATTGCAGTTAGTTTGTGCCAACTCTAAAAGTAGTCTCTTCTGGGTGTCTCGGTCTGGTACTTGTTTCTCGATTTCGTCTCTTAATTTGTTCACAAAATCTGAAAAGGACTCATAAGGAGGCTGTTTAATAAGAGTATAATTTATTCGGGGAGTTTTAGAAGGCATCATTGTGTAAGCTCTCTCTGCCACTGCCTTAATTTTTTCAAGTGTTGGTAATTGTAACCGCCGGGCCTGATCTTGAGGCTTAGACAAATCACCTTCGCCGCAGAGATGGTCCAGGGTTAATTCCTGGCCGTCTACATCTGTGTGATAATCCGGATCTTGCAGCAACTCAGAAAGCAGGTCCTGGAGCAACCGCTTCCATTGCACTTCCCACAACATGTATTCTGCGGGATCCAAAAGGCAAGTGAATAGAAGATTTAAGTCACTCGGGACCATTACATTGGAGGAAAAAGTCGTTCTCAAAATACCTTTAAAATACACGCTTTCTCTTCCAAATTCTTTCTGGGTTCTGCAAAGTTCCTTTTTGATAGTATTCGAGAGAGGCTCCCAGGAAGGAACCCCTCTCACCCGGCTATAAGTGACCGGGGCGGCAAAGGGAATGTCCTCTGGTTCCGGGTTCCGGTTTCCTTGAGGCCCTGTTCCGGAACCCAAACTGTGGGAACCGGAAGAGGGGCCGTGGGAACCGGAAGTCGGAAGCAGGGAGGTGGAGTTGGCAGAGTGAGAGGTGGAGACTGGAGGAGGCGGAACAAGAACGTCATGGAAACTTACATGAGGAGGAGGGGATTGAAAGGTGGGAGGGGCAACAAAAGAAGGGGTGGCTCCCGACGAAAGGTGGGAGGGGCCCGAAGCACAAAGGGAAGGACCCACTCCACCGGAAGGGACAACTTCTAGGGAGGACTTATGGGACAGGAAGGGGTTGGAACTTGTACAAAAAGGGTTTTGGGAAAGAGGAGACGTAATGGCGGGCTTTGTCACAAGATGTCGGCCATCTTGTGGCGCAGTTAAAAATTCACTATCGCCATTTTTAGCCCCTTCAACAAATTGCTTTTTAACATTATCTACAGGGTTCTGAACTAGGAAAGAGGGTGTAGGGACAAGGGGACGGAAAATTTCTTAACTAGCCTCCGGATCGCTAGCAAAGACTGGGGGCTGAGAGGGACTAAGAGGGTCTGAGCCACTTGGCTTCGGCGCCATTTCATGGCTAGCTACGCCTGTCAGCCTTCCCAGCTGTGGGGACAAAGGGGTAGGAGAAGCGGAAAAGGAACAAAGGGTAGAGGTATCTACTTTTGAACTGGGGACATTGTGCATTGGATTTTTCAATAATTTTTCTTTTTTCTCGGTGTCTCTTTTCTTTACCTCAGCTAATATTAACATGAACAAAGGAAAATATTTTTCTACAGATACATCTCCTTCGTCTCTCATTTGTGTTAATTTTTTCCCCACCGATGCCCAAAAGGTGGGTTCTAAGACCTCATCAAAGTCAATTTTGGGAAAATACAGAAAAATCCAGTGTACGAATCTTTTTAACAACCCTTTTGAAAACTTAACTACCTCCACC
>WEKY01018619.1:0-23573 GCA_013390045.1 Picathartes gymnocephalus | reverse complement strand
TTGAAAACTTAACCCCCCCCCCCCCCCGAAAGGACACCCACAACTTGGAAAAATACCCCTTTCTGAGCAGAGGATAGCCAGTTCCCCATTTCTATCCTCTCACCTTAACTCCACACAAACTTTCTGAAAATGATTAAAAGAAATAAAACTGCTGAGCTCAATTCACTTACCACAAAACTCTTGAGCTTCAACAAACAAAAGTTGCGAAGGTTTGGTCCTCTGCTTAGACCGGCTGTACCTTTCTCTTGTACAGTTCCCAGTCTCCGGAGGGAGCACCGCTACTTAAAACGCAGCGTGCTACACACTCCGGCAGTTGGTTGCCCAAAGAGCTTACTTCTTCAGTGGATGAAGAGTCGCTCACTTCAAAGGTGCCCACTCTCCACACGTTGTAGAGATGTGGGCCGCACGTTGGGTGCCAACCGTCGCGTCTCGTCACCACCCGGCTTAGGTGCAAGCTGCGTCAAGGAGTGAGTGCCTCTTCCGGCCCCCCAAAGTGATCGCAGTTCTAGGCCAGTGGATACACGAAGCTGGTAGTTGCGCCGCAGAGGTAAGGAGCGAAAGAGGGACTCCAGAAGACAGGCAATCCAACAGCAATTTATTGAAGGGACCATCTCTCTGGAGCCTAATCGACAGGGAGGAGAGACCACAGCGTGGCTCTCCACACAAGTGGCTGCTCTAAACTGGTGACAAGGGTTTTTATATGGCTAGACTTAGGGGTGGGCTCTGGGTGTACAACCAATCAAAACAAGGACGGGGAGGAGATCAGGGATGATTGACACAACGAGGAGGCAATGAGGATAAGGGGAGGAGGAACTAGGCTAACAGGAACCAATGGGGTACTGAGGAACAGGGAACATTCTGGAAGGAGGGGTAAGGGCTTAACGCTTGACTGACAGAAGTGAGGGAGCAACTTTTGATTAACCAGGGGAGTGTCTACGAAGATGGCCAACTGGAACGAACTAACATGAAAAAGAGGGGTACAAAGAACGAACCATGTTACAAAGAACTTGAAATAAATTAAAACTCCCACTGCAACAGATTTACATTTGAATCAGGCAGGATCTACTTTATTGTACACTGGCGAATTCATAGCTCCAATACCACAGTTTGTATTAGTGCAGTTACCAAAAAATATAAGAAAGATGCAGATGATCCATCTATAAAGCTAAAATAAGAAAAGTGACAAAAAAAGCAATAAAACCTCCAGGACATACAAGAGCCAGGTAAAATAACTACAGCTGACCACCTCTATTTATGTACATGCACTGACACAGCAGGCAGATACACTCTTGTGGGATAAGGAATCCATTTAGAGTGTTTCATTAAAATGCTTTATTGCCTGCAAAGGAATCTATCATTATCTCTTGATTCCTAAGTAGAAAGGCAGCTGATGAGAAGATTCAAAAGCAATTTCAAATCTACTTATAATAGGATAGTAGTATTCTATGACATAGTAGTGTAAGTAATAGCAAGAAGGTGAGTGTGATGCCAAACAGAACATGGAGAGAAATACATAAAAGTAGAACATAGCCATCTATACAGAAATTTGGCAAGCATACTGGTGTCAAGTTTCAAATTCTTGCAAAAATGGGTATATCATCATTAAAGTAAAAACTCTTCCTGGTTTCTATCCTATCCAAGGCAAAAAACTCTCTAATATAACATATCCTTCCTCTTACTGGCTTAGTTTCAAGATATAAAAGTATAATTTTTAAATTGTCTTTCAGCACAGTTATAGCAATCCAGAGAGCTTGCTCCAGATTGTCCCCACTTAATTTTAGGCAACACACTTAGCATCTAAATTAAGAATATAGTTGTCACATATTTTCTCCATACTATGTGTTTCAGAATAAACATCCACATAGAAAAATTTCAGATGAGAGAAATATAATACCATCTTATTTTGAAAGTTTTCTTCCCCCTAAGTGTCACCCTTAACTCTGTAATTCAGTGAAGTAGATATATCCTTTCAAAACAATTTTATTTTTGTTTTATGAAATCGTAGTCAAACTATTGTGAGGTCACAGTCAGACCATGACCTTATGTCAACAAAGTGCTCTCTAGATATTAAATTCAAATTAAAATATTTCACTTTCTGGTTCTTTACAGATATTTAACAGAATGGACTGCTCTCACAAAAAAAGAAGAAAAAAAGTTTTAATCTGCATGAATTAATTTTCGTACACCCACTGACCATGTAGAAAAAGTCTGATGCCACCTTGAAGAGAAATCAAGCACTGATTGTGCCACTCAGTGCAGTCACAGGCACATTGCTAAAAGCAGAATCGTAGGTTTTGGAACCAGATACAGAAGTATAGTTAGTTTTCCTGGGTAGCTTTGTTCTCAGCTCACTCAACAATCACTTCAGTCGGTGGCTGTAAGTGTAGTAATATCATGATTTGATCAAAATGCATCCTGCTGGAAAGCCTAGACAGTTGCCAGGGAAAGAGTGTGAACCAATTATTTGTGCTGTCTGGAAAAAATGAGGTTGCAGAGTAGGGACCAAAAAACCCGAGAAGATTAATTGCCAAGTATTTTATTTTTATTATTCTGTTCTCTTAGCTTCTAAGATGATGGGATTTACTGTACACAAAGTATCCTAATATTTCTTTTTTGGTTTCCAGAGTAATAGAGACCTATTTTATCAACAAAAAATGTGTGTCACAATTATTTCTCACAATAAAATAAGTGAAGTGAATAAATATTTATCCTTATCAAAGGAAGAAAATGGCTCTGACTTGTGTAATATATATTATTTTATATGTCAGACTACAAACAGGAGGTTCACAAACCACGTCCTAAAGAACAAAAAAACCGAATTACTGTTACAAGTACCTCAATTTCTCCAACAACCAGTAAATCCTTTGAACAAACACATATCTCTGTAACTCAAAAACTTGCATGAACACACGTCAATTCATTCTCAATCTACTATCATTTGACATGAAATTTACATTTAGAATGACATACATACAGTGAAGTATGAGTAAGGTTAGATAACCTTTAATCAGCACTGACAAATTCACACTTGCAACTATTGATTACAAACCCCAATGATTTCAAAACAAAGAAGTCAATATGCATCTATCTGAAGTTCGACTTCTGATATCAGAGATTGGTAAGTAGTGTTCATTAGTAAATACTGATAAACTGGGGGATATTTAAAAGTTTTTCATTCAATAACAATTTGCTGGTGGTGTCCTCTCATGTATTACTGTTTCTCTTTTTCTCATGTGTTATAATCTGCTAATGGCAAACCTCTGTAATTTATTAAATGTTGTTTATTAGTCTAGCATATTTTATTCCTACTTTTCTCTCAGAATCTTGTTTATGGGAAAAGAGGAAACATGCCTCGTCTATAAAGCAGATAATTTATTGTTAACATAATTGAAATCTCAAGAGTCTATTCAAGAATCACTGTGAGCCGAGATAAAATTATTATATCAAGAGAAAAGGAAAACTAAGAAATGAATACTTCTATAATGAAAGAGTACAATAATAATAATAATGATAATAGTAATAGTAGTAGTAATAATAATAATAACAATAATAGTAATAATAACTTAAATTGTTATATAGACACTTCTTCATTTCTATCCCTTTTCCTGGTGGTGGACTCACCTACCATTTCTCCTTAGAATCCCAGGTTGGTGGCTGAATCTGGTGCTGGGTTGATGCCATGATGACATGTCCAGGGTTTTCACTAGCAGGAAGATGCTGTGTGTGTCAATTGTTTATTCTTTGTTACTCTGTGATTTGCTTGGGCAATTTGCTATGCCTATTCCCATTCTTCATTGCTCTGTAACTCCATGTTACATCTGAATTTACAGAATGTGGTGGATTTAGCAGATGTTGCATAGTCCTTTTATTGTCTTTGTTAACCCTAAGAGAAACTTTGGCCAGCTGCATTGTTGATAGTTCTCCCGCTGACAACTGGTGAGGTGTTTGCAGCCATCTCTTCTCACCCCAGCCCTGAACTCCTCTGCTCTGCCTCCTGCCTCTCTGCCTCTCAAGGTCTCTGATATTGTGCCAGGATCTACATGACATCACTGTGTTAACGCTGAAAATATCTCATTCTGCACAAAAGAGTTACTTGTCAGTACAACCTCTATAAAACTATGATTGCACCATTGTCATGACTAAACCCCAGAAAGCAAAGGCGAGCCAAACCAGCCACAGCCACCTGATCAGGCAAAGAAAAATTCTATTTCAGCTAAAACAAGGAAACAACAAAGCTGCAAGTTGGGCAATGCATGTTTAGACAGGCAGATCTGAAAACCTCAGTCCTCAATCCTGGCTAGCTCAGTACAAAGCCTGTGGCCTGCTACCAGCAATAATGTGTTAGAGGAGTGCACAGTTTGGCTTTTAAAGGATCAAAATGTTATCAGCAAAAAATATCGATATGGGCTTTACTATATCTCACACAGTAAACACAAAATAAGGCTCTCAGTTAAAAGACATATTCTGTCTACTGTTGAAGTTTCAGATCAAGTTTAAAAAAAAAATCTGTATTAACAGTCTTCTGATACAAATTTGTGAGTGCACTCAGGCACAAAATTTCCTCTGAGGCAGAAAGTTTGACAGATAATTCAGGACATTTAGAAATTTTGCTTTTGTCTCATGCCCTTAAGATGGATAAAAAAGTTTTTAGGGAAAGCTTTCAATCACTGAGGATAGTCCTGGACTAAGACTTAATAGTGCTTTTCCTTGTCAGGCATTGTGAATAATGATTACTAGCTTCGAAGACACTAGAAACTAAAGTTTTCCTAATTATTTCTGAGATTATTAATATTTTTTAACATAGCTCCACAATAGCTAGAATGCAGTGGGTAGGCATCTTCCAAAGTGTTTTACAGAAACAGGAAAAATTATGTTACATAAAAAAGAAAATCTTGAATTCTCTTTTTTTTTCCACATATTTTCCACTGCAATGCCCCAAAAAATTCAATTTCAGCAATACCAAGCTGAACTTGCCCCCCAGTCAGTTAACTACCCTTTCTTTCTATGATGCTTTTCCTGTTGTCTAGGTCTGTATATAATTTTCCAGGGCTGTGAGCCAAATGACACTGCTTTGCCACGGCTCATCCAGTTTCCTGTAACCAGGTAGAATAACACACTAAATTTGCTAAACATATCTTCTGTGGGTTCTCTCTCTACATATATGGCCTAATTTCTCAAATACACTTTACTGAGTATTTGCTAAAGTCTGTCAAGGAAAAGCTGATTTACGCTTTTAATTTTCTCTAATTGCACGGGGCTAAAATAGCATTTGTATAAAATAAGGCTCTGATGAAAATGTGAATTACTACTTGTCCACTTCTGGATATCGCCATGGATTCACTTTCAAAGGCAAGCACCAGTGTTAGCCCCAAAAGTGCACTGCCAACCACAGTTTTAATGCTTTGCAGAGAGTTAATATTACACACATTGCAACGGGGTCTGAAGAAAGGACCTGCCAGTCAATTTGCCTGGGAATCTATATGTATTTATGATCTGTTACCAATTAAAATAAACTAATCAAATCATGACCTCTCAGTTAGCCGTCCCTTCTAATAGTGTAAACAGGAAAGTAGTTTTAAATGCTTATCTTATTAAATACCCTGTTAAATGATTTAGTAAGTTAAATAAAGCTGTCTACTCTTTCCTGGTAAGAGATCTTTATTTTTAGAAACAAAATATCCTATATTCAATCCATATTTACATAAAGATTGATATAGTTTAAAATAATGATGTGGTAGACTAAAGAACAGTGGGTGTGCATGAAACAGCGAATGGTTGCAATAAAATCTATTAAGAAAATGGCAAAATCTGCCCTGAATTTTGTAGTTGCCAGCGCAGAGTAGAAAAATGAAAATAGCTCTCCTTAGCCTCATATTCACATGGTCTGTTACACTTTTTCCATGCCAGATGCAAAAGGCATCTTGCCATAAGAAGATCAAGCAATACAAATAAAAGAAATTGGATCAATTTTATCAATTGCAAGATACAGATCTGAAAATGGTATACAGAACTGGGCTTCTCAATTACTGCTCACCAACATTTTTCATTCTATCACATCATTAACTTCAAATGTATCAGAAGTATTCAGACACAGTTTATTTCTTTTGAAGCATGGGACAAATAAAAGGTAATTGAGAGACAAAACTGCATTTTACCAAGCAAATCTCATTTTCCTTCCCTCTTTTTTGTTTTTTGGTTTGTTTTTTTTGATTTGTTTTTGTTGTTGCTGTTGTTGTTGCTTATTGGTTTAGGCTCATTTCCACTTCTAAGCCTAGATTTGAAAATAGTATAATCAATCTTTATTATGCAATGGCTTTCAGAATTGATAATAACCATGAAGAGCATATTCTGGTGCCAATGCATTTCTCTGATTTAAATACACACATTCAGATATGAAAGAACTTTGAAATCTAATTCAAATTACATGTGATTCACACTGCAAGCCAGGTAAGTATTTTGTCAGAAAAATGTAGTTTCTAAGATAATTATAATAGAAACTGATCTCCACTTGGACTAAAAAGCAGACAGGCAGCCTAATTTTTACTGAGTGCCAACTTAACTGAAAGGTTGTTTTATATAAACAGAGCATATAAAGCTAAAACAATTGTTTGCAACTGAAACTTGCTTTACATCCATGTTGAAAACTGTGATGCGTAGCTCTCATGGGATTGTTCTTGGCTATTTGATTGAATGACCCTATCAGTGACAGCAATATATTTTAATGTGAGGAAAATTAGCATCAGCTAATTTTACCACAGTTGAGAGCTGCTGAGCTGAACTAGCTGGGCACCTCTAACTTCATAATGGGATACCAAAATGTGGCATTTCAAAATAATCTTCAGAAGTTTCAAGGAATCTAGTTTTGATTCTTTAATATTCAGGCATTGGTAGTGTCTCATAGCCTACTCTTTCTTTAGGTATGAAGGTACATCCAGAGGGTGATTTTTCCCATCCTAAATCAGTATTTTCAGGATAGCCTCATACTTTGGATTAACCTTTTATCTGAGTATCAGGTTTTTGTCCTCTAGTAATTTTTCCTATATCTAAGGTCAGGCAGAGACTTCGGATCTACTTAGGCCTCTTTTCACATAATTCTTTCCACTGGACGCAAAGGGAGACACAGAGAATTCTCCCTCCTCAGTTTTAGGGTTCAATTGTCAGCCAAAGGAAGGCAGTTAATAGCTGTAAAAATGCTGATATGTTGATAATTCTTGCAAAATATATTTGTCCCATCCCACTCATAGTTAACTGTGTAGAAGCATTTTCTTCATCTGCCCAATTTCATTATTAGGTGATCTGTGAGTAGTTCAAAAGGTATTTAATAAGGATCAAAAGGATAGGTCACAGCAGACCAACACTTTATATCATGCATGCAATAAAATAAGCACAGTGCCTCTGTTGTGTGTGAAAAGTTTGATTATTTCAGAAATTTGAGACACATTAGCCAGAAAATTCCATCTCTGGTAGGCTGTAGTGTCATCTTGTGGATGGAATATTCAAATCTCTCTCTGTTCAGAACACATTGAGGCAAATTTAGGTACACCAAAAAAAAAAAAAAAGCCAATATGGTACATTACATAGTACCTGTGAGAAATGACAGAGGTCTCTTCTTTTTAGCTGTACTTTCCTGAAATTCATCTCACAGCTTCTCCTCTTTGCCTTTATGCCTTCTCCATTCTTATTTTCTGTACAGTATTACAGAAAGTAACTAAATTTAAAAGAAAGCCTGTGAGTATCACTACTTGGTATTTACTGCAGAGGTAGCTATAGCTGGCTTAGTGGTTTTGTATTTCTCATCAAAATTCTCCTTGACACTTCAGTTCTTAGCTTTATTACTTACAAATTCTTGTAGTTCACTTTTTTGCTTCACTGTGAGGTTTTTAAAGCTTGGCTACTTCTGTATAACTTAAGCACTCTTCTATCTATGATAATTAGTCATCTGAAGCATAAACAGTCCTCCACTCTAGGTTAAGCTGGTGTCAGCATGTTGTGTTGGCTGGAGTTTTGCTTGTGTTTGCCTTCACTTATGTTTAAAGACTAGACCTTCCATAATGCTGTGGGATAGCCTGTGCAGACCACATGCTCACCCTTTTTTGTTCAGGCTCAGCCTTCCACAGAGCATTTCAGTGCTAAGTGGAAATTTTCATTTAGCTTTCCCTGTTTTAAAATACACATGTACTTGCTTTCTTGGAAGCCTACAATACTTCACTTGTCTCAAAGGACTTCTGGCAGAATCCTTCAATGTCATTTTTTGTGTTTAACATTTAACTTGGCAACAACTTCTGTTTGCATGATTGGGGTGAGACTTTAAACACTTTGAGGTTAAAGGATCTTTCAATAGTGGGTGGGCATATTGTTTAATTCTCTTTTACAGCAATTACATTTTCATATCTGAATCCTACTCAGTCTGCATTAAAAGGTCCTTCCATCATCACAATAGCTTCCAAGTATTCTGGGTGGCAACTCTAATAAATAAGTCATGGAAGAAAAATATATTTATAAAAAGACTTCTTTCCTACTATAAGATCATAAGATATCTACAAGCTTTATAAATCATATCAAAATTGATAATGATGCAATAGAGACATATTTTTGATTGTTTGGGTTTTTTGCCACCTCCACAGCTGGTCATGGATAGTACAATCAAGTCATATGATGATATTTTCTCGAATGCAACAGCATCAAGCCTTAAAATGGTAAAACATATATTATGTGTGAGATAATAAGCCCATTTCACTGAAAATAAGACTAAATGGAAGAAAATAAGTTTCTTAGTGCTGATCTGTACTTGGCTAATTTTCAGACATTCAACTTTATTCACATGTATACCAGTAGCACTTCACAAAATCTGAGGCTGATAAAGCAGCTTTTGTACTTTAGTCCTTTATGAAACAGGCTCAATCCATATTTTTAAATCATCTATTAAATAAAATTAGAAATTGCAAAACTCTATTAAAAGCATGCATGTCTACTACACATGAGAAGGCTGACACAATGGAATCTGATTGTGTGGTTACACAGAAATAAAACTGGAGCTGAAGAGGTAAACCTTATTGAGAGGGTCATTATTGACTAAAAAACTACATAAGATTGTGAAGCCATGATATAACGTTACTCACTTTAAGGAGAAAAATAAAGGGAAGGAAAATAATCACAGAACCACAGAATATGCTGAGTTGGAAGGGACCCAGAAGGATCATTGAGTCCAACTCCTGGCCCTGTGCATATCAGCCCCAAGAGTCACACCCTGTGCCCGAGAGCATTGTCCGAACGCTTCCTGCGCTCTCTCAGGCTGGTGCTGTGAGCACCGCCCTGGGGATTCTGTTCCAGTGCCCAGCCACGCTCCGGGTGAGGAAGCTTTTCCTGATATCCAACCTAAACCTCCCCTGACACAACTTCAGGCCATTTCCTCAGGTCACTGGGTATCAAAGAGAAGAGATCAGTGCCTGCCCCTCCTCTCCCCCTCGCAAGGGAGTTGTAGCTGCAGTGAGGTCTCCTCTCAGTCTCCTCTAGGCTGAACAGACCCAGTGCCCTCAGCTGCTCCTCATGCACCTTCCCCTCAAGGCCCTTCACCATCTACCTTGCCCTCCTTTGGACAAAAAAAAAAACACCAACAAAAACACAAAAAAACCAACTCTGAATGCCTCAGTGTAGATAAATATTAACAAAAATGAAATTTATTAATTCATACAAAATTGAAATTTTGTATCACATCAAGTTCTGCTGAGAAGTAAGGTAAAAGGTAAAACGTTGACCAGGAAATGTAGAGAATTCAAACGTGGGTAATATGTCTGGTAGATAATCAGTAGCCCAGCAGTAGAAAGTTGCTGTTTACTAACTTCTAGGGCTTGACAGAATTTAATTTAAAATTTATTAGTCTTTTATGCACTGAACTTAATTGTAAACAGTGACCAAATAACTACAGTAATTAAACAACAGGTTGTCAACCCTGCTCACAGATCACAAAATCTTCCTGCCACAAGTCTTTGTTTTGCTGAGCTCACCAGAGGGAAGTAAACATCTGGAAGCCTCAAACTAAAGCAAATATTTATGATGGTGAATCATAGCTCAGCAAGCAAAGAAGAGTATGAAATAAATTCTAATCTTCATTCTGCCACCTTTGTTATTTTTAAGGAGTAAACTTTTAACTGAAATAAGAAGATCATAGACTTCTAGCAAGAGATGCAAGTTAGGAATATATAAACATCTCGGGATAGTGGAACCTACTAGTTCCACCATTAAGAACTACACTGGCAGGGGTTTATGTCATTCTTATGATTTCTATAAATACACATCAGCATTGCTATACAGTCACTTTATCAGTCACACATTCCACTCCATGGCAGCTTTTTGGTTTTTTAGGGTATTTTAATTTTATTTCCTTATTTTATTAATTTTATAAATCTGCTCTGTGCCCAAGACAGTGACACCATCATTTTTACAGCTCTATGATTCAAACTGGATCTTGTTAGAAAATTGTGTTATAATGCTGAAACATGCAGAGCAATAAGCACTCTTTTGGTAGTGATTTGCAAATGCCATGGTGCAACCACAATCTATTAATATTGTTATTTAAATAGAAAAGACCGGTAAGAGAGAAGAGAAGAGAAAAGAGAAGAGAAGAGAAGAGAAGAGAAGAGAAGAGAAGAGAAGAGAAGAGAAGAGAAGAGAAGAGAAGAGAAGAGAAGAGAAGAGAAGAGAAGAGAAGAGAAGAGAAGAGAAGAGAAGAGAAGAGAAGAGAAGAGAAATATCCAAACTAATCTAAATGATGAGAAGCAGTGATAAAAAGACAGCTTCATAGAAATCCATTTTTGCTTCCACTTCTGCAGGGTTATAGCTGACTCTCCATGGCAGGATATATTTTATCTAATGTAGATATTTCCATGTCAGCTTCTTCTCCAGGTTTCTTTAACAATCTAACATTTCTAAGTAATTCCATGCTTAGAACTTTATTTCCTTTTTGAAAACCCTAGAAATGTAATTTCTTGCCATTCATTCAGTGGACAGGATTTTTGTTTTTTTTAATTCAAGTCTTTCAATATAGATCTCGAAAGCAATTTGTCTCTATCAATCTACAAACTCTATCTCCTTTGAAGTTTAGACTTGCAGCAGATTCAAAACATTCCCAGAGTGTTAAGAAAGGTTTTATAGGGCAATAGCATGATATTAAATATGGATCTGGAGAGGAGAGAGGGAGGAACAGAAAAGCTGGCAATGAATATGAGCCCCCTTTTTTAGAAAAAAATTAAATACTTTCATTTTTATTGTATAACTTCTTACTTTGGGCAAATGGGAGATGGGACAGAAATGGAAGGAGACAAAACAGCAGGTTAAATGTTTATATGAGTTAAGAAATGCTTTGTGCCTAGAGCACCTTAGCACTTCCAGGGTGAAAAGATTAGAGCCTCCATATGGAGCCAGTAATTTTCAGTGCATCTTACACACAGGAACTAGATAAAAGGCAGGTGAGAACTAAGGCAGAAACACTGAATGGAAATGTTTACCCTGAAAAATAAGAAAAAAGTAGATACAGAATGTGCTAAGACATTATATTTAAAAGTATTCTTGTTTTATAGTATGTGGAAATATTAAGCAAAAGGGAATGGCAGCAGCAGGAACTATCACTTCAAAACTCAGTAAATGGTAAACAAGGTTTCCCTTTATGGAATTCAACCAAAAATCATAAGCAGCAATCAAAAGTAAGAAGAGTGTTAACTTGTGCTTAATTTTATGGAGTATTGTTTTAATGTGTAAGCCTTTGCTATAATTATTTAAATTTTTAAAAAGGAGTATTGTATAAGCAATACTGAATCATCGAAAATCACAAAAGATTTAGACTGGAAGGAACTGGCCTTCATGAGCACTTTCACCACGGTTTTGCCGGGGACTAAGCTGTGACTGAGCAGCCAATGGTTTCCTGGACTCTCCTTGTCCTTCCAGATCATGATCAGTATATTTTCTTTTTCTGTGATCATGAACTTAAAAAACAAGCCTTCTGCACCACCTGGCCCTCATGGTCTGCTCTTTGCAGCTGATAAGCCATTCTGTTGGCTTTAGCATCCTTCACCAATTGCAAATCAAACCAAATCAAGGTTTGGTCTTCCCAGTTCCATCCCTATGTGATCCTTCTACATTCCTTATGGGCAGACCTTCCTTGCTTCTGCCCTCTCCACATTTTCTTTTTGCCTTTCCTCTGTCATCCTCCATTCAGCTAAGCTGGCATCCTGCTGTTCTTCGCAGGGAGTTTCTCATAAATAAGCAGTTCTATATTACAATAGATTGTTTTTCACAGCTTTCAGTCACAGGGGCATATACTGACATCAGTTAAGCTGCTTAAATCCACTGAGTTCAGCGAAGGTACTCGGTTTGTGCCAGCTCCGAATCTGGGTCATTCACAGAGTTTTAATCAACTATGATTTACAGTGATTAAATTATGTTGTTCATGACACACCGTGCAAAATATATTTACAAAGTTTTTTATCCAGTACCTTGGCATAAGAGTTGATACACTGAAGCACTAAAGTAAGAATATGTGATTCTGTGAAATACATTATCGCATTTTGCAACATATTCACTAGGCTGGATTTTGTGTGTGTGTGTTAGATAATTTATAACAATTATTTATTAGCATAATAATTAGAATTATTTATTAGAATACTGAATTATATTTTAGTTTGAAAATGAATTTTTAGTTCATTTTATAGTCATGGTATACCAGTAAATCTATCCTTAACATGTATACACGTGCTACCTCCTTCTTAGTAGTATGAGTCTGCATATATCTACAGGCAGAGATATGAAATTATCTCCTCTGCCGGCTCAGAATATAGAAGATACTTATATATCCTCCACAATATTTTTTCAGTCTCTGGCATAATATCATATTACTGCAATTGTGGTTTTCACACACATACTTCTCCATTTAAACAAAACAATAATGGTCTGTAGAATTTTGCAATTGTAAAATTAAGTATTCAATGGCATATAATTGATCTTTATATGTGAGAAAAGAAATCAGTGTCTCTCCCTATTATGTTGCTCTATAGCTAAAAATTTGTTTCTGTTCTTTACAAAACAATGGAAATACAGAACTTGAAGAAATTATATTCATACTCACTATGTCTAATTGCAATATTGCATCATATTAATTTTACTTCTGTAAAAGATTTAGAATTATTACTATTATTGTTATCCACCCATTAGTTGACATCAGAAGGTTGATCGTGTTGGCAGCAAAGACAGCCTTGTGTCTGATGAATTCAGATTTACTAAAAATACTCCAATCTACCACTCTAGCTGTGAGAGACTACTGAGATTCAGTTTTGTTTTACAGTGTAATTATTATTATTTATATATACCTGGCAGCGTAAGCAACCAGTATATTTTTTACTGATTTTAATTATAGAGTAGGATTTTTAAAAAGAGCTAATTTAACTTTTAAAGTAACTATAATGTGCAACTTTGAATAAACTTATTTTCACAGAATTATAAACCATAATTTAATGTTATAATTAGGGAATCAGTTTACACTATCAAATGAAGCTGTACATATTTTTAAAAATTGATATAGTCTATATATCTGGTTCTATATAATTTAGAGTTTTTTAAATTGACACCAGTAGAAGTTCAGCTTACAAAAGCTGGCCACTTCTAATATGAGTCTACCAAACAGGGAATCTGTGCAGCTGTTGTTAAAATACACTGGTAGCCTGTTCCTTAACACAAATCTCTCTCAAATAATCACTGTGTCAGTTTATGACATTAAGGTTATACATATTGGGAGACAGGTCAACCCAAAACACGAAAGAAATCTGACAAAAAATGATTGATCCGCAAATAAAGAAATAGTAACAATAAAAATAATAATAATAACAATAATTTTTAAAATTGCCTTTGCGCCTTCTCAGCAGCCCTGAAAGGAGAGCAGTTGTTTATCTCCTGCCTGTTTTGCTCCCAGGTGTACTTTTATGTATTTCTCTGAGCACATCACATCTGCTGCCCTGACAGAGTAAGCAGCAGCTCCACAGGCAGCAGGAGCGCGTGGGGCTCCCCAGGGAGAGATTCTGCAGGACAGCTCCGGAGCCTGCTCAGCCTCAGCCCGGGGCTGTACACAGCTCTCTGTGACACACCGTTCCAGTGAGACTAATGTTGCCAGAGTTTTGGCAGCTCGACCTTAACGCTGCAACCACTCAGCCTGCACTCCTCATCAAAAAAAGACCCCAAAGTGCTCCCAATTCTCTAACAATTGCCCTGTGTCCAGATCTATTTAGCTGGTTTAAACCAAAGCAATCCCTACAAAGAAATATGCCACATTAAACTAACTAATGGATGCTTTGCTCTTTATTAAATATAAAACTACATTCCCAGAATTAATAATCTGCAAAAAATATATCAGCAATTTACATGTTCACTAGCAGGCAGTACTATAAAAATACATTAATAATTTTATTGATCCCTGATGTTTGCCTTTTATTTTGCTGTTTACAGTATTTTCCTCAATTGTCAGAAATTGTCTTCTATCGTTTGGGGAAGCGTGTGTGTGGGGTGGGGGATAATATCCTTATACATGAGGTACTGTTGTGAAGAAGATGGGAGCAGAGTGTATTCTTGGACAAATATCAATATTCAAAGAACGTAAACTAATTGAGTCAATGACTCGAAGACAATTAATTTAAAGAAGGTGATAGGACAAATTTAGTGTTTTTTATAGATGGCACTTGAGAATATTATTTGTGAGTTATCCTTTCATCTTGCTTCCCCACCAACATGAAAGGTCTTTGGAGTTACTGGATTAGTTTTATTTTGTTTAATTTTACATAAAGGTGTAAAGAGTGAACCTATTTCCACCATTTTTGGACTCAACCCACTTGGCTTTAGCAGTGTTTGAAATTCCAGCCAAGATGTAAATTTTGTTTTCCTCTCTGAAGTAAGTGGAGTTAAAGACATCTTTACTATTTAAAAGGCTTGTATCACAATTATCAGGTAAATCTCATCTGTGAGTAGATGGCACATGGAAAATATCAGGGAGATTGAACTTTCTACTTTACTGACAGGCTTTATAGAAAAGTATGTTTAGTCAAGTCAACCAAGAGGCTCTGGTATGAAATATCAAAGTTTTGTGTGAGGGGGAGGATGAGTAGATTTTGTTGATATTTTTTTCATAATTAGTGCTATTTTTTCACAATTGGAAAACTTTGCATGACCACTTGCACTTTGTATATACATATATTTCAACTGCAAGGTGGGAGAATTTATATCCTCTAATTATTTCCAAGGCTTGAAAATTACTCCTTTGTTTGTAATAGGATCCTTCCATCAGATACATAGACCATCAGTGTATGCTAAAACTGCATCCCAGCAAAAGTGTCAGAATTGTAATTTAAATCTTTAGACTAGATCTATGACAATAATTTAATCATATTCATTTTTTTTTCAGGCATCTCAATGTAGCAGATTATAGTGAATAGGATTTCTACTGGACTTTGAGCTGGGCTAAGTACTGATATTTGAAAAAACATACAGAATACTCTCCTCCTTGTATCTAAGTTTTATCAGCCATGATTCTGCATGAATGATCCTACTCCTATTTGAACTTCTATTCTGTGAAACTGAAATGCTTTCACCAACAACAAACACCATAAGGTCCTTTCTTCTACAAAGACAGATATAGACATGCTTTATTTTGCACAGTTTAAATGGGCATCATTAGAATCATCTAGACTATTTACACAGCACAACTTTAGATAAAAATATAATTCTTTGCTGGGCTGTGGCTTAACCATATACATAAATCTGTAATTCATCACAGCTTTATAGAGTTCCAGATTAACTGAGTTGTTTGTAACACTTAAAATACAAAAAGATACAGAAAGCAAAGAAGGAAAAATCTTTCAGACAGGCAGATGCTTGGCAGGAACAAGTTGCAGCAAACTGTTGAAGTTTGGCAAAATTATAATAGGATGACAAAAGTTCCCAAACTTTCAAGCATTAGCCAATGCTAAATGGATTTTCCTGTGGCCATAATGATAATTAGTAGGTAGAATAGGTTATCAAAAAGCAGTAATATTAATATTATATTATTATGCCCTTCCTCCCACAGTTACAGGAACACATTTGTTATTAATGATAATACTTTTAATTTAATTGATTACTTTGGAGGCAGTGCAAAAGTTATGGACACTTAGGAAATGATCAGTTTGTAATTCCATATGTTTAATATTAAAATAAAGTGCCTCACACTGGTACTCTAGTAGATGTCACTTCACAGTGAATTAAAATTTCTTCAGACATTAAGAATCAAAGAAGAATTGAAAATTATTCAGCTATATAGTCACACTCATGGATATAATTAAAGGTCTGTCAGCACTTTCATTACATAAAGCCATTTTTAAGCAGTTTATATGTTGACCATGACATTTTGCTTAAAGTTGGAAATGGGCTGTGAATTTCCTTCCTGGCTGGAAGTGAAGTTTTGTTTCTTATGAATGTAATTGGAATCATTTTCCTGTGTTTCCTACCCATGACAAAGGAGTTAAGGAACATTGTCTGTTTTTCACGTTCCTCACACATATTCAAAATAGCTCTGCTCTTCAATTTATAACCTTGCAGATAATTAGGCTCCATCAATATATAGGCATATAAAACTCATCCAGGGCACAGGCTAGATCACCGACTCATTGACATGTGCTACTTAATGTAAGGGCACGGGTTTTTCCCACCTCAGCTGGGGCTTTCCCCACGTTCAGAAGCACTTTGGTGCCTGCCACAGGTTAAGGTGGTTTGGATGCAGCCGGGCAGTTTTGGAGGTTTGGGGAATGAGTTTAGCCATAACTCTGATGTAAACTGTGACAAGACATGTGGCCTTAGGGCCAGAGAAGAACCATTTTGTTTGCCTTTTTAATAGATGGCAAGTAGATAAGGCTCTTTTATTTGCCAGTATGGACATATCCTTAAAAAATTTTGCAGAGACACACTGGTCCAAGGTGTTTCCAATTTGGCATGTGATCATCATGCCGGCTGGTAGTGGGGGTCTAGGGCCATTTTAAGATACCAATTTGGTTTGAGCTTAATTAGAGATAATAAAAAAATCAATTTCCATGGGCAGTTCAAAACACAGAATAAAATTGCTCAGCTATTAATACCAGGGTATATCCAAAATGCATTATTAGTTAGGTAGAGTTTCAAGAAAATCAAAGTCTGACATTATGACAGAATTATTTAAAGTAGGACAGTTTGCAGATATGCTGCTTAATTGACTGCTGTGAGCTTTGGAGGTCAAAGTCAGGATGGATATATGCACAGTCACTGCCAAGGAACCCATTGAAAGGAAAGTGCTTGCTCATTCCCAAGAGAAATCAAAAGATTATTGAAGAGGTTAAAAGAGCTCAGCGTGCCCATCCTCCATCCAGACAAATCTTTTTCAGTGTATGGAGTATTTCCATCACTTCTCTCATCACCTTGAATTGCATCCCAAGTGGATCACAAGTTGTTCTCACGACTGAAAGATAAGCAGTACAGACTTTATTTATTTATGTGAAAGTGTCATCACAAATCAGGAAGTATGACTGAAACATTTTCATTTCATTAGAAGTCAGAGCATTTTTTTAGTCATAAAACTCACAAAGAATTAAATATTTGGTGAGAAGGTTACCACAGCCTGTTCCATCTCTACAGATGCTTAAGAAGGTAACCAGGCGTTCTCTGAGAGAAACTGTGTTGGGAAAGTCAACAAAAAAAGCTTAAATAAGACATTCCGAAAGCTATCAACAGGATGTGTCAGTTTTGTAAACATATGCAAAGTAATCCAAATTTTACACTTTCTACCCAGAGAAAAGTAAAAAAAATATGGTGTCACCAGTTCACCTAAGATGGAAGGAAATTATCTGCTTGCACTGAGAATGAATTTCTGTAAATAAATTCAGTTTCTGGAGGTGGTAGAGCCCAGGCATAAAAGTATCACTGTTACTATCAGAAAACAAAACCAAAACCACCAAACAAACAAATGGGAAAAAAAACCCAAAACAACAACCCCCCAAAAACCAAAACCAAAACCAAACAAAAAAACCCAACAACAAAACAACAACAAAACAAAACAAAACAAAAATTTTAAAAATGGAAAAATAATAGAACATTTTCCTTCAGCAGAAAATAATGATGGACATTTGCTTATAATATTGGGAGCATCATAACAAAAAATAAGCTAACAACAAAATGCCAAAAAAACTAAAATGAAAGTTAAAAAAAAAAGAAAGAAAAAACCCACATGATCAAGGATCCCTCGAAATGTAGCCTTTGCCAGAGATGCTTTACACCCTAGGCTTATAGCAGGTATTAGGACTGAGGAGGACAGAGTAGGAACTAGATGGATAACAGGTTTTGCCTTCAAAAAAACCACATCAAGCTAGACCTGCCCTTATCGAGCAGTGGTGGTGGCCTGGAGGAGCAAGCAGCCGGACTCAGGGGTAAAATTCTACATTGTGGGTTTCTTTGCCAGTGACACTATGTAGACAATTAAAGAAATATGAAGATTTGGCTTAAGATTGTCACTTCAAGTTACTGGAAACCCCAGATCAAGTGAATTATGGGTTCCATCTGCTGTGATTGATTTGCAGTGAGTTGCAAGCAAATAAAATCTCTCAGTCTTACGCAGATAAACCATGGGGTTTTCTTGCTGTTTTCTCAATGTTCACAGAAATACTTGATGCAAAATGCAATGATCATGTTTGACTGACATTTCAACTGGTTGTGTGGTAACACAACATAGGAGGTTTCTGAAATGGAAGGGGAAGATTATTGTCTACATCCTTTGAAATAATAGGTACTTTTGCAGTGGGAAGATACATTCTGTGGCTCTCACTGCCTCAGACAGCCGAAGTCCTCTGGTGAGGAGCAGCAAGGCCATCATAGCTCAAGGAGACTGTGACCTAATAGTACCTCAGTGGAAGGTAATTTGAATAAATAAATAAATAAGTAGATAAACCAGAAGGGGCATTATGAAAAGTTTATGTGAGGTATCTTGCACAGAACCAAAAAAGAAAGCAGAACACTAGACTCAAGGAAAAATTGAAATGGGAACAGATGTATTTTGCCAATATTGAATTCTTCAAGATGCATTTCTGGAAATAGAAAAAAAGTTACAAAGTACATCTGAGATCTAGTCCTGGGACAAATTAGTAATGTGAAGGATCCATGCAAACTGGCCTTTAGATTTTGGAAGAAAACTGACCTCAGAGGAAGCTTAGGCATAGCATGGCTTCACCTTCACATGGCTCAGCACTCCCAGAAAACTTCCCAACTGAGAGTAGAGACCAAGTGAGGAACAAGCTCATGGCTCATGCTGCTAGAAACAATTTTATTTTTTCCTTTACTCTAATAAGGAGTTAGTGAAGAGATGTTCTGCACATGGGCAGCTATTCTGAGCACATCATTGTGTTCGTTGAGAACCAGAAGAGAATGAGAAGAAGAAAAAAAGTACATGAAAAGCATCCTAATCTTAGTTGAATCTTGTATTTAATATCTTTGTCTAATTTTCTATTTTGAAGAAAAAAAGCATTGTTTCCAGGAATTGATCTTGATTTTTTTCAAATCTATCCCTTAGAAGTCTAAAGTGGTGGGGGTTGTAGAGGACCGTCTCAGCCAGCTTGTACTAAAGTCAGCAGAGATAACTTACTGACTAAGGAATAATTTATTTTTCCATTTAGTTTATTATGAGTCTAACCCTTCTATGAATTTATGGTGGGCGTTTAGGCGCCATCCAAGGTAACTTAGGGGGTCATAGGTGCACTGTCACTGTACTGTAAAAGCAGATACTTTAAAATGTGCAGATTTTGATTCTGAAACGAATGGTTTTGGATCCTTCCTTTGGGACTATATATTTTTTATTACTTCACCAGTTCTAATATTCTAAGAATATTAAACAGTACTTAAATAATTGATTTTATAACACAGTTTATAGATAATAAACTTTCAGGCTCTTGGAAATATCTATCACATGAAACAGCTTAGTAAAATGAAAAGTCATGTTTTGACTCTGTCATACATCCCCCCTGTGACTCAGAGATTGGGCAGTGTTATCCTCTTAAGTCTCTGTAATATTATCCCAGGTACAGTATAATGAATGCTACCATCTTAAAGAAAATGAAACTTCAGCTTACGCTTCATAATGGTGTTCCAAAAGAAATAAGTTGTATTGCATATTCTTTCTTAAAATAAAGTAGGTCAAGCTACTATAAAAGTAATACCCCTTTGTTACTGTTGATAAGCAATGATCATCTTCCTCAGTCCTTAGCCAGTTTAAAGCTATTTTGTTATTTTTGGGCCAACAGACTGATTGGCAAGAAAACCACACAGCTGCAAGCCCTGCTTCAGCTTAAACTCTGAGTGCTCAGCTCTTCTGAAACTCAGATCAGATGGCTGAGGTCAGTGTCTGGGTTGCTATCAGTTGCCTACCTTCCTGGTTTGCACTGTGGTAAAGAAAAACTCAGACTGGCTGGCTGAAGAAGTCTCCTCTGGTTTTAAAGCATGTACAATTATTACTAACAGGTAGTTTTGCTGGGTTTTTTTGTTTATAATTTTGTTGGGTTTTTTTTAAACACAAACACCAAATTGACTTTTTTCAAGGCAGAAATAAGGGTAACTAAAAACAGCTTTTTGACTTAACAGACTGATTTACATTTTCTGGCTTCATATAAATGATATTGATGTGAGAGATCATCGTGAGGTCATTGTTATTGCAAACAACTGGTCAGAGTTTCTTTGCCAAAAGATATTTGATTGAGGGAAGATTGCTTGTACTGAAAACTCCTCATTTTCCTGAAGGTTTTTTGTGAAAAATATCTCTGAAATAAAGTGATTTTACATGGACAATGGGGAATTTGAATTTTTTGTTTGTTTGTTTGTTTGTTTCTTGGATTACTTCACTTGATTAGGCAGACTCAAGTACAGGGAAAATAATATTAGAAGTATAGACATGAGAAGTTTCTCACAGTCTGCAAATTTATACAAAAGCAAAAAGCTGTGATTCTTTGCTGAACAAACCATGCAGACTCTTTATTCAGAAAATCTAACATTTTTAAGGAAACACTAAATTTTTGCAAAGCAGAAATTTTAAATTCCAGCTGTTCTTCTCAAGTTCCAAACTTTTCTCAGCTCATGAGCTAAGTGTTTTATTGAGTTACCATCCAGTTTTCTGCCTCTCTAGTTCTTATGTCTAGATTCTGCTTTCATTTAAAACACAACATCATTGTGCAGATGCACAGCAATACAGGAGACACCTTGATGTGTTTATCTTCAAAGACTGCTAGAAGGGTGGACTTATATTAGAAAAAGTCTGTAACATTTATTTTTTAAAACTGGCTACTTTTTGAAAACTGGATACTTGTGTTAAGCTAAGTTAGAAAAGTTGCTAAAAACTTGAAGGAATAACAGACTGGCTAACTACAAATATGGGGCTATTGTATTTAGCTTGAAGAAATATAGGGAATAAGGTCTTTATAGTGATCTAGCTACCAAGAAAAAGCTAGAATCATTGTGATTAAATTTCAGCTCACATTACTCAGTTTTGGATTTGCAATGAATGTGTTAATTTTCCTAGTCCAGGTTTTCCATATCCTAAAATTAAATTGTTATAAGTAGAGTTCTTGAGATCCACTCTTCTCTTTGTGTGTTGTAAGTGGCAGTATTTACCAAAATGCAGCCTAATATATTAGTTCTTATTAAATAATTCAATTTTCTTCCGAAATTGCTCTCCATGTTAAAGGTATACACATATATTCTTTACAGCATTTTCATAAAACAGTTTTTGTGTGGGATTTTAATCTGTTACATAAGTGAAATTCCAGATTTATATCTACATCTGCATGTTTGTCTGAGTTAATCAGAAGAGAAAGTAATTATATTTTTTTTATTCGTCTTAACAGCTTGAAAAGCACCCCTTTAAAACCAGATAGCATCTTACATCATGAAATAAAAGAGATGTTTGTTGAAGGCAAAATCATACATTGGAAAGAGTGTTGTTGAGGCAGACATTAAAGTTAACATTGAGATTATGTTTCATCTGTCTATTAGAAAAAACTCCTCAGGCACTAGGAAAACCAGACTTTATCATTTTATTTTCACTCCTAAACTCCAGAATCATGACCAGGACCTAAAATGTCACCTTTAATATTCTTTCACTTTTGTATTAGTGTTTAATTGTAAATAAATCTTCATATTTTAAAATATTCTTGGCCTATGTAGTGATAGGTTGAACTTGACCGACCTGTTTCCTATTGATTCAGTTTTGTTGCCTGTCCCACTCCTGACCGTCTGACCCTTTTTAGTCACTCCTGAGATTGTCCTTATTAGCATGGCTTGCAGCTCTGCTATGCGTATCACTGGCCAGCACATTTGAATTAATTATGCTTTTCTGAAGAAGAAATGGGACAAGAAACTAGGCCAATTATTCACTGTTAATCAACAGAAAACATTCTCACTAGAGGTCCCAAATGTTCCCTGTGCCTGTGTTTAAAATTAATCCATCAGAAAATCAGAGGGAGGATGCTCAAGACCCCCCTCCAATTATTTAAAATCATGTCATTAAATCAGACAAATGCTGGAACTGCAACTCAGCAGGCGTTAATTTAACCCATATGCTTTGGGTCTGTTCCTACATCCTTTTGTCTTAGCCAGAATTTATGCAAGAGTTATTTTTTTTTTCCTATAAAATAAAATTGTATTATAAGATCACCAAATAGTTTTAAGTCCAGTGTGTTCTAAATGGAAGCTGGTTAAATATGAAAAAAACTTTAGCTCAGCAAAGCACATAATAACTTCTTGGAGAGTAATATTACAGAAAGGATCATCCATAAAGTGCCAAAAACCTGAACACTGGAACCCAAGTGTGGAAGTCCAGCCATCATGGAATTATGTTTCATAATGAAAATAATTAAGATATATTCCTACAGGTGCAGGACAATATTCTGGAAATACCCTAATAAAAATGTTAAATGTGTGCCTCCATCTCAGCCTCAAAATCACCTTACTTGTTTTTCTACATTTCTTTATTTCCTTTTTTTCATTCTGTTTCTTCCTTCATTTTTTCATGCTTTGTCACTTTTTTAATATCTTCACATATTTCTCTTCTGTTTTATCTCTAAGATTATTTCTCATTCTTTCCCACGTTTAGTATATCTTCCTTTAAAATCTGTGTGTGAAAGGAAGGGACAAAAAAAGTTAAAATTTAACATCATTTGGATTTGTCTAAAATGATATTGTCATTGTGCACTATAGATAGTTTGTAAATCAGCTTTTCATACTGCGCTCATTACAAAGAAATGGTGATTAAATTATCATATTTATTTGTATGTGAATTATAAAGGAAACTGTGATTTTTGGTATATGAAAAGTCATAATAATGGTTAAAAAGCACTAAAATCCTTTATTAACCACAACAAAATTAGAAGAAGAAGAAATGAACTTTTCAATTGGAGTCATGGAAGTAGTCACATATGTAGTCACATATGTAGTCACATAGACAAACAACACTGCTCTGTTGACCATTTACTATGTAGTTAAACTTGTTTCACTGCAGTAAT
>WEKY01018615.1:36793-57457 GCA_013390045.1 Picathartes gymnocephalus | reverse complement strand
AAACTTTAGAACATTAAGGTAGACTAAGGTACTTATCATATTTTAAAACAAAATCCAGACAAAGTAATGAACTTCACAAACTTTAGCTTTGCAAACCTAATCGTAGCCACCTTTAACTTATCCAGACATAATAAGGCACTTACTAAGGCATTGACTAGAATTTTTTTAGTCTGGCTTAAAATATATTTTGAGAAGAAGTTAGGAAAAGAGAGAGAAAGTAGAGAGGAAGAAAAAGGAGGAAGAAAGGTATACAGTCACCATCCTTGAATGGAGTGATGAGACTTGATTCTTGCAATTTAGATGTCTGTTGGTTGAAGTGATGGTGGTAGTCTTGATCTGCCAGGGGTGGGGGAAGCCCATGAAACACAAGGTCCAATGTGTTAAAATATGCTCAGGCTCAGTGGGAATGCCCAGGTACCTCCTCTGACAGGGCAGTTTTACACTCTCTGATGCAACACTGTGGATGACGTGGCACTTCAGGGGTCTTTGATGGTTTATGACAACTTCTAAGACATGACAGCTGCCTCTCACATCAGCACAGTTGAGCTGATTGTGCCCCATTGCAAGGGATGAACCTTCAGACCTACCTGTGAATGTCCCGAAATCTCCCTCAGAGGGAGGTTTTACACCTGAGCCAGTTATGTAATGTAGGACACTGGCATGATAAAAAACACTATCCCATCTCCCAGGATCTGTTTCTTATAGGCCTCTTCCCTTATCTAGCTCAAACCCCTGTTTGTAACCTCTGGGGGGCAGTGTGCACCCCCTCTGCTCCTGGGCTGTTCCCTTGCATGTACTCGTCAGCAAAGCACCATCTTCTTTTGCAAATGGCCACTTGTTGGAGCCATTCACCACTAGCATTTCAGTGTCTCACACTGAGGCACTGATTTTATATTCTAGAATTCTTTCTCTGGACACACAAAGCTCTCTGGAGTTCATTTTCATAGTCAACCAGAAAAGAGACCTAGAAGGACTTCCCAGAAGGCTGTGGTACTTCCTATGGGAGATGAAACACCTGTTTTGAGTAGAACAATCTCCCCTCTTACTTTTTTCTTAGAAGGCTGGGAGAACTTCCTCCAGGAATAGATTAATTCATAAATGGGAAATGCTGATAACAACTGCAGTGACCTCTATAGATAGTCCTGAGAAGCTGTTGTTATGCATGGAACCAAATTAATAACTGCAGACACCTGTCAAAACAGTGATTGCGTATAGAGAATGACACCAGATGCAGAAGGAGATGTTAGAAACTTCCTTCAAGAATTAGTTTTGGAGTCCTGAGACCTTCAAGGCTGGCTGCAGAAGACTCTGGTATGTGCATACATAAAATTTGGTGGAAGTATTTAGATTCACAGATGGACAGTTTTCCTCTTGTAAACAAGGCATATTTTTCACTTGACAAGTGGAAGTGTTGCCACCTGTGAAAAAGTTAAATAGGGATTTTGAGTGGACTCTTTGTCTGTGACTAAGTTATTTAGAAATCCTGGCTGTGGGCCAGCTCTCAAGAGGAATATTCTTAATGTTTGTTTTTTCTTATGACTGAGATTGGATCTTTAGATAATTTTGACAATGCCACAACAAATTTTTTTATGGAGAGAACATGCTCATGTTTCCTATGTCTCCAGAGTCACTGGTGCACAAGCCTGTGATTCTCATTATATGAACAAGATGTTCCTAACGTTGATACTGCCTTTTCTTTCCAGTATATTTGCCAGGGTTAGGTATAACACATGGAAGCTCTTCTGCTTTATATATTAGCATAGGTAAATTTGCATTTTCCTTTAAAATATCTAATCACATGTAGCTGGGATTCTGTTCAAGCAAAGACATATAAAGAGTTTTCTAGGCTTAGCTTCACATTATTTTTCACAATAATATTGATGCAGAAGGACAGACCTGTCCCTTGTTTGGCACATATTAATGAAAGAGAACATAAGGTGCTTATTGTGGCTGGTGGAGATACTGGTTTCCTCCCTTGCTGGTGGAAGCAGTACAGCCCTCCTGGAGTTTGAGAGCTGTCTTCTGCGGAACCTGAGCCTCTGCACAATTACTGTTCTTCATGGATCTGGAAAGAATTTTCTGACACTGTTGCTGCTGCTGTTGTGATCCTACTTCTGTTTTCATATTTTCAGCTTTTTGTATGCATGTTCTTACTCTTCTGTCTCCACTTCCTTCTCTTCCAGTGTTTTCCTAAGGAAAACATTACTTTTGCTACATTTTTAATTATTTGAGCCCTTCTTAAGTGATTGATCAATGAAATTTTCAGCACCTTAACTTTCATATAGCAACCTAAACCGTCTGATTATGATATTTGTGTTCCAGTGTTTAATACAACAGTCAGAGGAAATAAGTGGTGCCCCTGGTAAGCTGAAATTCCTATTACAAATAATTTGGATAGGAGATAGTTTGATACTTTATATGGCAGCAGCTTTCTCACTGTCTTGTATATCTAGGTCACTGCTGTCTAGTATATGTAGGTCACAGAGATAAGCAAATATGGAGCAGCAGCAACAACAAGGACTGCACAAGTGGCTGGTCTCCATCTGGGATCAATTATGACCACCAGATTAGTCAGGGATGTTCTCCCCTCTTTTAGGGGTGGAGACTGAAGCTGCATGCCCACCTGGTAAATCACTGCTTGTATGGTGTCATTCTCTCTGCTTCTCTGCTAGTGTCTGCTAAGGCTTGGCCTTTATCTCCATCCATTATTTTACAGGGGATCCCATCTTCTTTATGGCTTTCACAGTATCTCTGACTAGCTCTTTTTTCTTGGCCATTTGAAACTTCTCTGAGGACTGAGTTCCCAAATAAAACTCAATAATGTATCTAGCAAGTCAGAGTAGTGGCATGCTTTGGTCTCCCTAAATAACCCGTTACATGAGCCTGCAGTAAACTCTCTTTCAGTTGTTACTGCAGAGAACACTAAATGTCTGTGGTACGACTGCTTTCAGGGAGAAGTCCCCCGTGCATGTGCGCTAGCACACTGCCCAGAACACTGAAGTTGTGACCTCAGGCACTACTGCTCACTATTTGGTACATAAATTAATAGAAGTCTTCCTTCCTCTATCAAGGTGTACAACCTTGGTGCCTATCTTTCCCTTCTGCATCAAGGCTTTCACCAACCAGCTCATTCTTCCTTTGTAGGTAATTCTCTTTCCCTTCATTATTCAAGTTGTACTATCTTCCTCCCAAAATAACACAATTTCATTCTTCTTCCTTATGATCCCTTGCTCTAATATTACTTACACTGTCTGGTGCATGCATGCATGTGAAATCATCTTTACTTGCTTGTTTTCTCACCATTTCAATATCCTCAGCCATCACAATGCTTCCATCTTTTTGCATCTGCTCTGAGCTCTTCATCCTTCACAAAACTCCGTCATGCTTCTTAATATCTCATAAAACTCCACCCATTTGCATCCCGTCTCTTGAAGCCCTCTGTTCTCCCTGAGTTATGAACACCCCTGTGCTCTTTTTCATGCCTGACCTGATGCACACCCTTGTCACACAGCTGGAGGTGCTGCTGTCACCTGTGGCAATTGCGAGACACAGCGGCGTGCACAGGGAGCAGGATCTGCTCATAAGGGTCTATGAGTGAAGTTTTGGTAAAAGATTTAGTCTGTGTTGAAATGAAATGCTACTTTTTTTTTTTCCTCTCCACTATTATTCTTTTTTTTTTTAAAGTACACAACTTGTAACTTATACTTTGTCAAGAATTTCAGACACCTAGGGAGGTTAGTGTAGGTATTACAATAACTTGGAAAGGATTAATTGAGAATGCACATCATTTTGTGAGGTGTTAGGTCATGATTAAATGCTCTTTACTGTGTAGTCACATTTTATTACGACTTACATATGTTCGGAACACTGATAGAAAAGAAAGCATGTTACCTATTTACAATCACTACACATTTACATTATATTATTTACAGATAATGAATTTAGTAACATATATGAGCAGAAAATATAGCAAATATCAATATGAAACTGTACAGGGCTTAATCTCACGTCGTTTACTGTAGTTGCATTTCACTGTAATAATAAATACAGTTCTATATTTACACATTTTACTTTAAAAATCTATTAAATGCATTTTAACAATTTCAAGTTAAAAATATCTGATCAAAATATTTCAAACATGCTTATAAAAATAAGACACAAAGCCTTTAGGACCTTCTGCAAACTAAAAAAGTTCTGATAAAAGAAGCTTTCTTTAACTAGTGTTTAGAATTATAACATTATTTTGCTTCTCAAATTTCTTTACAAACTTCTTAAATATAGCAAGCTGAAAGGAACCTCACTGACATTGAGCAGAGCAGCACAGATGGACCCCAGTTAAATTAAAGCTAAGTAAACATGGTAATAGGTATTGTGCAATGGTTGACTGATCCTCTGTTTAATCCAAAGTGGTTTCAGGCATCGTTTCTGCAGCTGTGTGCTGCACTGCTTCAAAAGCCATAACAGATAAAGGATTAAGATAAGTACCCAGCTGACTTTATCATACATAATTTCGGAATTGGTTCATTCTTTTCCCTGAAGGATGAACATGTCAGCCAAAGTCAACTGATGCCATCTGTAACTGCAAAACTAAAAATATGCCAGTGTGAATGGACAAGAAAGTCAAGGCATATGCATTGTTGGCAACAAATTCTTCATTGTGAAAATCCATTCTTGGAGTCCCAGGAAGTTTTATATACAGGAACAGATGAACAACGGAGATCATCTGTAACTGATTGCCTTAATCGCTGGGCCTAGCCTAACCTTCCTAATGTTGAAAAATTAGTCTCATTCACCTGGAGGTTGAGTGGCCATTAACTGAGCAGTGAATACTAGGCTATTAAATGTTAGTCCTCAGGGAGCTCTTTTTAACAACAAGAAAAATAGGTAAATTTGTGCATTTTTTTGTCTTAAATGATGAGCTTACTTAAGCAAAAGATGCCAGCTCTGAGAAAAGAATACTGGAATATAACCTGATGGCTTGGATGAGGTCAAAGAATTATATTCTAGGTGGCTCTGTTATCTGAGATATTTTAACAGTAGACTTGGCAAGGACCTGAAGTTTCTTATTTCTAACTAGGATGCTTCTGACGTGTAAACATACATGCTTTGATTCAGCAAAGTATTAACAGATTTAAAGTCAGAGAACTCTGTTAACCTAATCAAGCCTTTTCCTAAACTAAAGCCATCAGAAGTCCCTGAATTTCAACAGCTGCTCCAGTATCTTTTTTGGCAATATATCCAAATATGAATTTAGAGATTTTTGGTGACAGCAATTTCACTAGCTAATGACCATCTCTATCAATTATTTTCACCTTAATTTCTATGCTGCATATCCCTAATGTCAATCTCCAGCTGACCATACCAGATTCTTCTCCTCTCAGATAAGCAGTCCTCTGCCTTCAAACTTCTGTATCTCAGAAGCAGCTACTTATAAACTGTGATCAAATCACTTATTTCTTAAGTTCTTTTAAATTTATGATATTCATATCCTTTCCAATTTCACAATGTTCTTTACAGCATGTGAATGCAATAAGTGTTTGAGATATCCCAGGAGTGCTTGCATTAGTGCTAAGAACACAGATCACACAACCTCTTCACTCCTATTTGGTATTGCCTTAGCTAAGGATATTGGCTATCCTTATCTGAAAGGACACAGTGACCTCTAAGTCTTCAACTGACTAGTGACTATGAACTAGCAGCTTTCTAGAATCACTGTTTCACGAGACAGAGATCATGCCACGAGCAGGATTACAGTGTTTGTTCCTAGACAAATTACCTTAAATGAATGTTTCTGTCTGAGTGCCTTTGGTGTCCTTTAATAGTTCTCAGCATGCCGATTTTTTTTTTTTTTTATATTGATGACTTTCTATGTAGTATTTTCCCCCTTCAAATTAAACGAGTCATCTACCGGTTGCATCATCAGTAATTCTGGGAGTAATTCTAATGGCATGAAAGAAGTTCAGGACCAAACTGTGCAGAACCTCATTAGAAAAATACCCATGTGACAATGCCTTGCCATTTACCATTACATTTTAAATGCTTAACAGGATTTTCATTAACTTCTTTCACACCATGTTAATTTTTTAGCTTTCGCCGACAATTAAAAATGCTTTGTCAAGTTAGATGACTTCCAAAATCCAAACCAAATGCCAGTTAAACCATTTAATCAGCTTTACCAAACACGGAATTTCATCAAAGGGTATTCTGCAGAAACCTTTAGGACTTGAACAGGACTACTCTTCCATTTAGATACCTTGCTGAACAAAGGCCATACACAGATGCTTATAAAAAACAATCATGGCACTGAAAAACTATTATTAAAACCAAATTCCAATAATCAGGAAAAAAAACCAAAACAACCCAACCCCAGAAAACATCAGCTGATACTTTGAAAAAATGTTACAAGTTTAATATGCTATTTTTGCTCTCAACCAACTGATGCCCTTTCTGAGTAGTGCTACTTTAAAAGAGAGCAGCTGATACAACTGCACAAACTTCAGCAGCTTTCATTTCGTCTCTTCATCCCAGCATTTTGGGAGCAGGCTGAGCAGGCTCAAGTATTGGATTTTCAGCCTGCTGCAAGTTTTGTCATTGTCTGTTTTCTGAGGTGTGTCATAATAATTTAGAGGCACTCTCTACACTTGTATGCACACATCCACACTTACTTTTGGGATTAAAAATTTTGTAAACAGAGATATTTTCTGTGCTGTTGCTGCAACTAGCGACACGGAACAAATGCAACTGTCGAAAGGTTGCAGCCTTCTGTCATTTGATAAGAGGGTGGCATTAGTGAACTGCTGGTGGGCATATCATATGATATGCTGGCACTTGTGAAGGTTACCAATGCTTGTGTTGAGTCACAAGATTGTTTTTCTATGTCTTCTGAATTCACAGAGATCAGACTAGCATGTTTTGATCTCCTCCATATCAAAGTTTGCTTTTGCAGACTTCCCAGATCCTCCTTAAAATGTGGACTGAAAAGTATATAGAGCAGTGGGTTTAGACATGCTGGCAGTGGGACAATCACTAGAAGTATTGACTTAATCACTTCTGGGCTGATAAAAGTGAGGTTTAGTAAGGAGGAAAAAGATAAGAAGGCCACAGGGCAATAAAGAATGCAATTAGTAAAAAGTAGCAAGGCTATATGTTTGACCATAGAGCAATCCCAAATGTTGTCTAGTTCTCCCTTTTCTAAACTACAGTAGAGCTTGGTATAAGCAACAGTCATCACCAGAAAGCAAAGGGAGTTCAGCAATACCAGTGCTACCATGTAGCCCATGGCAGTGGACTCTCCAAAGGGAAGTGGCAAACAAAGTGGAGAAACCCCATACTCACTTCCAGTGAGAAGGGGTATTGCTGCAATGACTAGTGCCAGCATAAAGCAAAAGGAAATAGCAATTTTTACACTAGCAATGGAGGATTTTGTTTCAAACTTCGTAGCATGCTTTACAGAGAATGCACGCTCAAGTGCAGCTAGGGTAAGGAGGAATATGGAAGCCTCTGAAGCAAAAATGGAGAGAAGGCCTGTTATTTGGCAACCAATTCCACTTTCCCATTGTGCTCCGTACTGAGCAAAGCTACCAAAAGTGGATGCATCCACACTAGCCAGTACTCCACTGGCCAGACCCATCAAGGCATTTACAATAGCTATTAAACCAATCAGAAGTTTTATGGAGGACATATACAATGGAGACCTGAAAATGGTAGCAGACACCAGTGCATTGCAAATAAAGGTCAAACCCACTATGGTCCACACTCCAATTCTGATCAGCCAGCTACCAAACAGGTGGTCACATGGTTTGAAGGGACCTAAAATGCCAAAACAGAAAGGGTAAGGGAAACCCATGTAAACAAAAAAACTTGTGCTTTCTAAGACACTGAAGTTTATGCTTCTTGCAGATTCTTAGCACAGCCAAACAGTGAATTTTAGTCTAAAAAGGGAGCTAGAAATTTGCTCGTTGGAGTAATCTGAGACCTTGGTAACATACTGCTAAATGTGTGATGCATATTGCATTAGTGGTGCACATGAATCTCTGTCCTTCATCACAAGTAGTCTATGGGTTTCTTTTTGTGCCTGGCAGTATTACTGCAATGTGAATATCAACTCTTGTAGTTTCCAGAAATGCTGTGATATTTGTCAGTGTGTGAAAAAAGCTGAAAATGTTACCTCTCACTAAATTAAAACAGATTGCTAATAAGTTCTGGAGAACTGTGATGTAATGGATATGGACAGATGTACTTTGGCTACCTTATAAGACATCATTACACAGTCCAAGAAAATTGAGTCTCTCTTTGTGTTTGGAAGTGCTGCCCTTTTGGATCTTGTGTGTCTGAAGTCAGGTCATTATGAATGAAGCCCGCTATATATTCTTGTAGAATTGAGGTATATATGCTGTGCAGTTGAAGCTGAATGTTCTGCAGTCAGAGAAACATTATATGTCTTGGTACATGCCAGAAAAGCAAGCCCCTCACAGTGGCCTGTGCTTTTCCATGAAGACATAAACCCTGCAGCTGAAATGGCCTCCCTATAACTGTGGCTGTTGTCATTAGGCATAAGGATCTATTATATCAGTTTACAAGTTTCTAAGATACTACTTGAAAAATCCAAGCTAAACTTTCTCTTAGGTCTGGTGATAACTTACCTTGAAGACAGCAAAGTTTTAATTAACTCAGAACTTGTATTTAGACCACTGGAGAATATGTGACAGTCAAATAACTCTACTCTTTGGCTTCCTGCCTTTTTTATTCCTCTTTATATAACTTTAAAAAATTTACTACTAGTTGCTGTTGCAAACAAGAATCATGGCTTAAAATGAATGCTGAAGTACAAGTTGTCATTTGGGTTTTTTTTGTTCATGTTTCACAATGAAAGGATGGCTAGTGAAAATGTTTGCTGAATCAAGCAACCAAAACTTATGACCATGGCTTGCTACATTCTGTAATGAAAATGACCCTGCTGGGTGTCCTTTGTGAGGGACTGTGCACATCAATGCAGTACTGTTTGGTATTTCCCAGACATAGAACTAAATTATGTGTTTTTCAAGTTGCTCGCATGCTCAGTGAAGTTCAGAAGAATTACTTGAGCTTTGCAAAAGATGGAGTGAGCAAATATTCTGCTGCCTTTATCATCTATATCTTAGGGGAAGTGTCTTTCTTCTCTCATTTTCTTGATATGGGTACCAATTCTGGTGAAAAGGGGTCCAGAGTAAGAATCTGCTTGGTGACTGGGAAAAACATTTGCTAGACTGATAGAGGAATCTAGTGGCTGAATAGTTTTCTGGAATTGAATGCAAAATTGTATATTATTGTGCAATGTATTTGTATTAGACTCATGAAATTACTGCACATCACATTGCTGTCCTGGCATCCGATTCAGAGTTTGTTCTGCACCTTGAATATCTACTTACACTGTCCTTGAATTCCTATCTGTCTGGCAGTTTCATACCTGGAGAAGGTGAGCATTGCACTGAATGATGAGATTTCAAATCTTCTTCAAAGTCAAGAAAAACGTCCTCAAAATCACGTTCATCTATAGGGGAGAAAAGACCCAGAACTGTTGCTGCAATTTTCAAGAAAAGAGTTTTTTAGTAAAAGTTGCAAAAATGCCTATGGTATTTAAGGCCTGGTTTTGTCCCTTTGCCTGCCAAACTGTGAGCAGAAGCAGACATATGCCTACTTGGTTTTGAATTACTGTACTCAGGATTATTTTAGAAGTTGGCATCTTTACTTCTCTGAAAATAATCACTTACAGGTACATTCTCTATTGCTTAATTTGCAGTGTGATGACTGTCTAGGAAGAAATTTAAAATATGAATTCTGCTGTTGTGCCATACTACTAAGAATTAATCAAGTTTTCTGTGTGTCTTATGTCATGACTCAACCATGTATTCTTGGCTCTGTTCTTGCTGAACTCTGAGACCTACTGGTTTGCAGGAGCAGAGCTAGCACAGAAAGCAACAGGGTGGTATAAATGTATGTCTGCATCTACATAACAGATCAAGTAACAGACCTAGTGCTTAAGGGGAAGAAAAATACAGTAGTCTCGTGTCCTGGAGAACAAATGCACTCTCTGGCAACCCTGGTTATGTGCAGAGACTGGGGAATGAGAGGCTGGAGAGCAGCCCTGCAGAAAGGATCCTGGGGGTTCTGTTCAGTGGCAAGTTGAACAGCAGTGCCCTGGCAGCCAGGAGGGCTAGCCCTGTCCTGGGGGGCATCAGGCACAGCATCGCCAGCTGGGCAAGGGAGGGGATTGTCCTGCTCTGCTCTGCTCTGGGGAGGCTTCACCTCAAGTACTGGGGGCAGTTTTGGGTGCCACAATATAAGAAAGATATAAAGCTACTACAGAATGTCCAAAGGAGGGCCACGAGGATGGTGAAGAGCCTTGAGGGGAAGCCATATGCGAAGGAGCTGAGCTTACTTGGTTTGTTCAGCCTGGAGAAGAGAAGATTGAGGGGAGACCTCATTCCAGTCTTCAACACCCTCACAAGGAGAGGCAGAGGAGCAAATACTAAACTTTTCCTCACATACCAGGGACAGGAAATGACATGAAGCTGAGCCAGTGGAGTTATAGGTTGGATATCAAGAAAAGGTTCTTCACCCAGAGGGTGTTTGGGCACTGGAACAGGCTCCCCAGGGAAGTGGCCACAGCACCAAGCCTGACAGAGTTCAAAAAGTGTTTAGACAATGGTCTCAGGCACATGGAGTGATTCTTAGGGCTGCCTTGTGCAGGGTGAGGAGTTGAACTTGATGATCCCTGTGGGTCCCTTCCAACTCAGCACATTCTATGATTCTTCAGTTCTATGAAAAAATATACCAAAGTAGCCTTATATTTTGGCTATTACTCATCCTCAAGTGTGTGGGTAAGCCAAGAATGTGTTCCATTCTGGGGCTGACAAGAAACTACATCTTTGCTGGCCTGCTCTTGTATGGAGTTACACACCAGCTGAACTACCTTGTCTCTCATATAAAGGGAAGACTTAATTTACTACATTACTATAGCTATTATTTGGGTGAAAAGATGAGTGCGTACGTGAGTGAGATTTTTTGAATGGTAGACCTGAAATAATGAGTTGGGTAAGTACAGGAATACTTAAATAACATATTATTGAGCAAGAGACAAGGAGTGGCCACCTCTGTGACTGTAAAGAGTATTGCATTTATTTAAAATCACAGGTTGCTCACAGCCTTCAGGTAGACTTAAGAGCCTAAGATGATGGTTACCTTGTATTTGTAACAGTCCAGCATCCTTTCTATGAAAGTCATCAATGCTGCTATTATCATCTTTGTTCCATTGGCTGGAGATTCTGTAGTGGTTCTCACAAGCTCCAAAGGCACAGCACTGATAAGCATAAGGCATTTCCATAACCCTGCAGAAAAATAAGGCAGCATGCCATGATACTGGTTAAGCACCAGAGTAACTGGATTGTACTGCTCCTCTACAGTATGCACAAAGGAAACAGTTTAAATATCCAAAACTGACAGTAAAAACATCTCTGGGTAAAAATCACTCATGATAATACAAAATGAGGATTCACAAATAAAATTCCTCATTGGAAATGCAGATGGTTTCTAGGCTAATTTCAGAAAAGGCATAATGACATTTTCTTACGTGTTCTCATAGGAGACATGAAAGTGGGAGATCTATGTCTTGCTGTTGAGTGAATGTTACTCAGAGCTGTATTTCTGTTTTTATGATTTTCAATGATTTTACTGTGTAAATCAACAGTTTCTCCAACAGTAACTTTCTTAATGGTTTCTTTAAAAAAACCAAGAACATCCAAAGATCACAATCTGCCTACAAGGCAAAACCAAAACCCTTTCCAAAATGAATTTCTCCACTTTAGGAAGAATGAGATCTTTTGGAAATCAAGCTTTATTCACCTCTTTCCATATTCAACTCTTTTCATAGTAACACGGCAAAAAAGAGATTGTTTCTTGTGCAGAAGATCAAGAAAGCAGTGTTCTAAACCAAAAAGTGAGTGAATCAGGCACTGTGCGTGAAAATGGATGTCACTGAGAGAAAGATTTTACTTTATTAATTGTCTTAAAAATGAGAACAATCATTGCAGGACACAGGATACTCATTCTTAATTCTTTTAAGTTCATTGTTATTCCTAACACATAACAATATATGTCAGTGAGTTCCAAAGATTATGAAGGCTTCTGTTGTCAGAAAATTGCACATTTCTGGTACACTGTGAATTTAATTCCTTTGGGGATGTGCAAATTCTGGGTGAGCAAAGAACTACTATCTGAGTTCTATAGACTACTTCTATTCCATAGATATATTTTATGCTTTGGAAGCAGAGCTATTTAATTTGCACAGTTCACCAACAGCACATAGTAAAACCTAACAACTCACCTTAATTCCAAAAGCCCAATAAACCAAAAAGCTCAAAGATAAAGTGGTGATTAGAAGTTATTCTGAATTAAGTTAAAAGGAATAAAGTAGAACTAGATCCTCCTATCAGATTACTTTCAACAGGTTAATCATGTAAATTAACATAATGAGTGTAATAAGCAACCTCTAACCCCCTGGGAAATCTGCAGAGAAATCAGTCTGAATCAGGCCCAGTGCCAACAAGACTTAAACTTGTACACTAGCCAAAAGCTTGGTACAAAGGGGAACACACAGAATCTTGAGTTCTGAAGTGATTTTTTAGTGTAATTGGGGGCATTTAGATTCTGTAACCTTACATTTCTGTTGGAAATTAACTGCAATAATCTGTACCCTTGTACCCAATACAAAAATTTTAGGTATCAATAAAAGTTCAAGATAACCAAGATCTAACTGTCAAGCAACCTCAGGCCAGCAGATTTAAATACTTAATTTCTAACTCACTCATCTGCATGCCATCTTTTAACATAAGGGGATTATCCTGATTAAACATTTTTGAGCACATTTTCCAGACTCCCTTCTTAAATTAGCTATTATTAAACCCACTGATTATTAGACTAACTCATAGCTAATCATCTGGGATAAAAACAATCCCAATCCCCAAATAGAAATTTCCTTTTTTTGGAACAAAAAAAAATAATTATCAAAAGTAACACTGTGACAGTTCTGCGAGGTGATCCCTGCAGTTTGTGGTTTCAGACCTTTGGAAGGACACTGGTATAGCTGGGGGAATGAACATTTAGTGGATATTTTAGGCACAAGAGACTAACAGAAATGCATTCTATTCTCTGGTTGTTCAAACAGCTCTATGTACTTAATAATGATAGATTTCCAAGTGCTCTTGTGCTTCTACCAACCTGCTGGCCTGTCATACACTGGACCCGTGGACTTCCCACATTGTACTGGTCCACTACTTTAATGATGTAGCCAAAAACATCCGTGGCTTTTAAATGATCTTTAAAGAGCAAGACTACCATTTCTTATCCTCTCTGTAGGTATTTCTAGTATCCATTCTTAAATCTGAACAGTTTATATTTGCTTTTTCCCCCAGCCTGTGTTATTAGGATATACACATAATCCTTAAATTAGCAAATGCTGCTTAATCTGTGTGCAAAGCCCAACTGCACACAATGGCTGCAACCCAGAACACAGAGGACAAAACATACTTTGCAAAGCAGGGAAATAAGTATCACATCTTCTTCATGACAGAGGAGTTTTTTTCTCACAAAAGCTACATTTAACACAAAAAAAAAAAGCAAAAAAGAAGGAACTCTCGGGTGTACAGTGCTGGAGCAGTCCTTTTTATGGTGCTTATTTGATGTGGGTGATTAGATTTGAACTTTGTCAAATTAAACTCTCTTAGAAACACTGGCTAACTTTATTTTTATATACTCCTTATCTTACTAATGATATCTGTATCCCTGATAATTTTTTTTCCTCTAGCAAGGAATGCCTCTTTTTTCTGTTTTTAGATTAAGCAGCAGAGTACACAAGGTCGTTTTCTCCCTCACAAAGGTGTGCAGTTAATGGTGAACTGGAAGGCACAGTTATGATGAATGGAGCAAAGCACTGAGTTCTTTTCAGCGCTGAATCAAAGCATCAGATAAAGAAGGAAGGAGTGGCTGGCAGCCTGGCTTTGCTTCTCAAGGCTTGCTGTAATAGGCTGGGCTCAGCTCTGCAGAGTCTATCAGGGCTATTGTTGATGATGGGCAAGGGGATGCTCAGCTCTTTGATGAATTGTATTGATGAATTTAGATGAGCAGGAAGTTTCTATACAGGAATTTGTCTTTAATGTTGTAACCATTGGCTAGTTACAAATGCAAAGAGTCAATTTCATTTTGTGTTAGATCTCTGTTGAAGTTTGGTGCTTTGTGCATTATCTGTGCAGTGATGCTGTGTGAAATCCTGACAAAATTTTGATTTATGGCAAAAGTCACGCAGACTGTTGGTCAGGACTTTACCCTATTCTCTCCTGACTGGATATAATTTGTTCTTACAGATGTTAATTAACTCTAGATGTATTAATCATACTTTGAATACATTTTTAGAAAGAATTAAGTAAGTTTGACACATTCTTGTTAACAATTTGCCCAGATGAAATACACTGTACTTTCATTTGAGCAATGTACACAGTTTTGCTGAAGGGAAATTCATATAAAGTATATTTTGGAGAAAAGAATTTAAAAAATCTTAGTTACACATAATTCAGTTGAATAATGGATTATTCTAGGATTACAGAAGCACCTCTTATGCCTCTAGGTTATGGTATATGCATCATTATATATTTGCCAGGTTGGAGTAATCAATTTTCTTGTGTTTACATTCTTTTAAAAAAACTTTGGTTATTTTAGAATTGTCACCTGCCTTAGCATTTGGGCAAAGCCAGTGAGAGAAGAAAAAGTATGGTATAAGCTCAGTCTCAACCAGTCGTGATTTTTATTGTACTTGCTCCTTGTACTCTGAGACCTATCTCAAGATCTCTAATGTAAAAGAGCTTTAAGGCTTCTAGTACTCTGAATGTTAATGTTATAATTTCATGCATTTGATGAAGTCACTGCGTAATCTCCTCTGTGACAAACTACCATTTTTGGGTTTATTAAGACCTTTAAGGCATTGTTTCCTAACCCTGGAACCATTTTTTGCAGCTCTTATCTCAGTCTATATTAACATGCCATCACAGAAGTGTTCTAGGGTGCATCCCTCCAGTGCTGTACACAGAGCCTTAATCAGCTCCACACTTCTATTCATTATTATTCCCTTGTTGATAACTCCAAACTCCAGTCCTTTTTGTTAACATTCGCATCTTGAGCTGTCTGCTTGCTATGACTCTTGGGCTTTTTCCAGTGCAAAAGGCAAATCTAGTGAAAGTATAAGCATGGACTCTCCACCTCTGGAGATACTCAAAAGCTGTCTGGAAGTGGTCCTGGGCAACAGGCTCCAGGTGCCCCTCCCTGAGCAGGTGGTTGCACAAGACAGCCTCAAAGGTCCCTTGCAACCTCAACCACTCCGTGATTTTGTAACTATGCGCACACCGTTTAGTTGTTTCATATTTTTTGATACCAAACTTTTTACTTTAAAACCTGATAAAGTATATATTGCACTTGGCATCTTCTAATTAAAATGTAAAAATGAAAGGAGAGTTAGGGGAAACTCCCAAATATCCTGAAGTCAGAAACAAAACCCTCTTTGCTGTGACCCTGAAATTAGTTAAGTTGGTTATAGCATGGTGTTAATAATGACAAGGTCGTGGGTTCAAGCTCCATACAGACCATGGTCATCCAATGACTGACAGAGCTGCAAATGATCGTTAGAGGACGCTTCCTTCCTGTGTGACAGTGGACCCGCAGAAATTATTAGTATCAAAATGTGTTAGTAACACTGGCAAAGCATTATCTGAATCTTAATCAAAAGATTTCAGAAAAATCATGTTCAAACAAAAGAGGTGGAATATTTTGGTCTTTCAGCAGTATATTCTTCCCTTGTATTTGCTGTGTTCTCATCACATATAATGGGAGTTCTGTAAGCACAATCCAGTAGAAGAAGGACGTATCACTAAGCTGCCAGCGATATTGTTTTAACAGCTTTTGAAACATATCACCAGGAAGCAGATGTGGCTCGTACTAAGCAAGTACTGGGGTTAATATTTCAAAACCTTCATAGTTTCTTCAGTTGAAAGTGAGCATAATAAAAGAAGTCTATCATTTTTATCATATTTGCTTTAGTTTTAATGGCACAGATCAAAGACTGACAATACGAAGTAACATGCGTTACACACTGACACACCTTCCATTGCACATGAACACAAATGTGGCTTATTAGTTTTAATGATATACTCACTTGAGTTCTGGAAAGTTTTCAGATGTTATCAAACTTTGTAGGGCATGATTTCCGGTTAATTTTAAATGAGTTAAACCATGTAGCCCCGTCACAGGAAAAGAGGACAAAAGGTTGGATGACACATCCCTGCGTAACAGCAAATAAAAATCAGCTTATGGTTTTGATTTTTTTTTTCAGCACTAGAAGTGTCACATTGAAAAAACAGGTTACAGTTTTCTAACTCAATAAAAAATGACTGTATTAAACAGAGGCCCAAGTGAACACAGCAAAGCTGCAGCACTGCTCAGGAGTACTCACCTTTATGTCAAGCACAAAGTTAACAGTAACATCTAGCAGTTAGCTGGGTCTCTGTTCCCAAATTTTGACTCCTAACATTCATAGTGCCAGTTTTGAGACTAGTAAAGGTATTTAAAATCTCCTCATTAGACTGTTTGAATTCAAAGGAGCCAGAACATCTTCCCATAGTTTAGAAGATTCAGAGATGCTACAGGGCATGGCTGCCCTGAAAGCTCTCCAAGGAGCAGGTCAGGTGTGTGGGGAAGATGTGTGTTTCAGGAAAGAACAGGCCTGGGCTTCAGCAGAGGGAAATGACATTTCCAAGCTGAAGTTTGTCTGAGTGGCTGAGGGAAGACAGAACAGAGCAGATGAACACAGATACATAACTTGGGGAAAGTAAAACAGGTGAATGAAAAAGTGGTGAAAGAGAGGGAGTCCAGAGGTACTGTTTTCTTTTTGCTCTCTTTTCCTCTCTCCCATTTATTCAACAAGTCTTTTCAGTTCTTCTTACAATTATTTACTCTGCAATACTTTAGATGGTCAACAGTCAAGGAGGAAGAAGCGGAGTCTGATGCAGCTGAAATGCTTTTATGTCCAAGGCTGAACAGGGAAGTCTGGACTATACACTGAAATCTAAGGCCTAGGCATAAAATAAGGTATGCTGATAGACTGGGCTTCTACCTATCTGGTTCACTGTGTGTTTTCTTGCACACAGTATCATTGAACCCCAAAGGTGAAATTCAGGTCCTACTGCAATGGTAAAAATGACCACGACTTGAGAAGGACCAGGTTTAGAGACTAGCATTTCAGGAAACACTGGGACACTGTGTTACTGTTTGTGTGTTCAAGGGCTTTTTTCTTTAACCCCCTATGACTGTTGTATGTTATTGTCCAAAGCTACAATATACTGTTCACCTCACAAAGTAGGTGAGTTCTGAGAAGGGCCTGAAAAGGGATATTACAAACAAAATTTTCTGTGTTGACATTTGTCAGTGCACCTTTCAGAGCGCTTTGCACATCAACAGAAATAAATTTAGGCGTAAGAGCTAGGAAATTATCTGTGAGCAAATGCCCAGCATCATACTTTTGTGACAACCATGCAGCAAGATGACCCCAGAGGAATATTTTTTTCACATTTTCCCCATACAGCCAAAGCCTCAGGGATTCATAGTAAAAAAGCATTACAGTGACAGTTGGAAGTAGGAAAAAAATTAGCACTGAGAAGTGCTTGTGAACAAGGCCTGCAAAACTGGCTGCTGATATTTTGACCACTAACTGCTCTGGCTGAACTTACTAAAGAAGAAAAACTATTTCATCAAATGAGGAACAATGAAATAAAGATGCATTCTTGAAAAAGTTTCTTATTTAATTTTTAATCCAATTCCTGAGGCCTGAAACACAACTAACAGGAAATATTTCCCACTGCTACAACAGATTAACTGTAAATAAATTGAATGAAAGGAGTCAGATGTACTAATGATCTTCATGGACCCCAAGTCATTACACAGTGTTGTATGCAGCTTTGCTGTAGTACCTACGTGAATTGGGGAAGTACAAGAAAGCAGACATTTAGATATAGATTCAACAGACCAGATGATCAGAACAGAGAAACCCTCTATTTCTGCTGGGGTACCAAGTTATTAAATTTTTGTGTGCTCCTGCAAGAAAAATGCAAAAACTGAATGTATAAGATATTCAAATAAATACTTACAGTTTGATCAGAGATGGTAAAGAGGAGAAGGCATTGGGGTGAATAATTTTAATTTTGTTCCAAGCTAAATCCCTACAAGAAAAGTGAGTAGAAAATTACATACCCACTGAGTGAATATGGAAGTTTTCAAACACTTGATTAGGAGGCCTAAATATAAAAAAGGTATCAATTACATGCCAATATTTTCAATAAGCTTCTGCATATCTCATAGTGCAAAGTATTTTTTTCATTTTTAAATTGTTAGTCAGTTGTGGTGTTATTAAACTAACAACTTAAAATGTCTTAATGCCTGCCACAGCCCAAGGCTTTTCAGTCTGCTTCACAGCCTCCTAAGGCAGCAGAAAGAAGGGTGGGCTGTATAGACTAAGTCTTCTAAACTGTTCTCATGTGACTAAGAACAGCAAACCCATGGTCAATAGGCTTAACTTCCTAATCTCAATTTTCACCACCCCTGGAAAGTCCAAAAGACTGAAAGTGACTCTTTAAAAAGTGTATAGCTTCAATTCTGCAAAACATTACAACCATGAGTAATTTCTTGACAAAAGCACTTCTTTAGCACATGAGTCTCTGTGAAAACTGGAAACCTGCACATGACTGGACTCCACATCTTAATATGCTGTTCTCTGTAAAAAGATTTCCCACTCCCTAGAGCTGATTATAATCTGAACCTGCCAACAGATACCAGCTCTGGCTCAGTAACTCTCTTCACTTCCATCAGAAACATTTAGAAGTAACAGTTTTTATGGCTATAAACTATATATATTTTAATTCACTGCTGCAGATGCTAAATGTCACAATGTTTGCTCTCCTTTCACAGTTATGAACTCAGGGTGGAAGATAAATAGTGAGGAAAAACCGAAATAAGGATCTTTTGTGGTACATCATGAGCAGGCATTATACACCCCATATTTTTGAGAACCTGTGTGGATGTCTGCTAGGGGGTACTCACAGAGACCGAAGAGCAGCCAGCTGCCGAAACGTGTCTGCTTTGATTTCAGCAATTTCATTGTGATGCAAGTCACTGAAATAGCAATAAGAATTTCCTCAGTTTCAAAGACACTTGGAGGGCACTTTGGGGTATTTTAAATTGTGTTTATGATCCACTTCAATAAAGTGTATCTGGGGTATGTCAAATAGGCCAGCAACAACCAAGTTAATTATACTCAAACACACATAGATGTTTCTTTTTAAGATTTTTTTAGGGTAGTTTGACACTTACATTTTTTGGAGTTTTTTACATGCAGTAAAACACGGTAAATCTTCCAGCAGGTTATAAGACAGATCCCTGAATTATACAAGAAACAAATAGATTAACATCAAAGGAATGCTAAAAGAAAAATAGCTTTCATTGTGTACCTTCATGCTCAATTAAAAATAATTTATTTTTATCCACAGTCACAGAAGAATAGAAGTGTACAAACTCACTTATTTCTTATCTGTCACATTTTGATTTCTAACTGAAGAGGAGAGAGGAGGGGAAAAGGCAAGATATATTAACTCCATATTCACATTTGCAAATTGCTTGCATTGTCTGAAGATTTCCTGCCTGAAGTGTAGACTTCTGCTGAGTGTTTTACAGTAATGATATTGGCCATCTGGATTTATATCACAGACTTCATATTTATCATGTTTAAATTCTGATAAATATTTTAGCCATTTAAAATAATCTACTAAGCATATATACTCATATTTTTTTCAGAGAAGATCCTGTATTTTTCTGATAAGAATCACAATCAGCTTCCCATTCTATACGTTTAATTAAGCAGTATTGCCTCTGATCCTTAGACTGCTACATCTTATAACTGAGGGAAATGATCAAAAAAATATTGGAACTAACTTTGAAATCAATCACTACATGGGGAGAAAAAAACCTTAAAAAGACTTGAGCCAAAACTCAACAAATTACAAAATAACTGAAACATCTGGACTGATTTACAGTATAATATAACTAATCAAAACCAAGCCCAGGCAATTTGCAGAAACTGAAGGGAAATAAAAAAGGAACCAAACACCAGCTCCCACCACCCAAGAGTCTCATCCAATGTATATATGTATATATATTTATATGTATGTGTGTGTGTGTTGTTCAGGGAAAACTAAATGGGAAATTTGCATGTGAAAACAATAGAGAAAATGCTTATGCCTAGAATTAGAAAAAATGTCCTTTTGCACAGTTATTCAGTATTATCACATGACAGAGTAATCACTTCTTGCTTTGTGAAATTCTTCACACTTCCCAAATTCTCTAAAACTGGTTCATCTCTACCTATTTAATTCCTTAGTAAAACTGTATTTTCTCTGTTATTATTCTAACAGGGGCATTTGGACTATTTTATACTTGATTTGTGGAAGTGGTGCAAGTAATGACTATGTGTCTTTAAGGTATTTTACTCTGATTTTACTCTCTAATAAGGCAAACATCAATATATTTGTTTTTTTTTTT
>WEKY01018615.1:13663-36749 GCA_013390045.1 Picathartes gymnocephalus | reverse complement strand
TTTTTTTTTTTTTCTTTTTCTTGAATGATACAGGACATATTTAAACTTAATTCTGTCTGCAGACTTTCTTCCGGCAGCAGACTGTCTTTTATCATTCTGGAAATGACTATATTGAGTCCATTAACTAAAACTTAATTTTTTCTGGAAATGTTCTTGACATTCACTCTGGTATTCAAATAATGCATTATAATTAGTGCTATTTCAATGTTGCCCAGAGAATTAATACCAAATACATTCCTAGTGATGTAATACATAGAGGAAAGTGCTCTTGGCTCATTCTCAAAGAAGTGGACACGACTACTTTCGTTAGTGATTAACCAAACTCCAAGGAAATTTCCAAGCAAAAATAATATTGTATATTTAGTATATCAAATATACCCAATTATGTCAAGGAATAGTCTATTAAAATTTCAGTCACCTACTTATGTCTGGTTAGGAAAGAAACTAAAAGAGGAGCATAATAAGGACTCAAAACTGCCATCCTTACTTGTGTTTTCTATTCGCTTCAATGAATTATTTGACTTAGTGAGAAAAAAAATCCCAAACTACTGTAGGAGAGACAGAATGAATGAAAATAAAGTAGTTTCATGTTTTTTTAAACAAAATCAAGAACCTTTCTATCCTTCCCTAAAAACATGCTAAGTAATTCTGTTTCTCAGCAATGTATGGGAAATCCTGATTTGTAAGTGGGTTGTAAACTTTTTAAATAACACAGGGTCCAACTCCCTGAGCTGAATTCCTAAGAAGTAACGTGATACACAGAAATAGCAGTAAGTGGGTAATTTTGAAATCATAATAATTTCATTTGTCTATTAATCTCTTGCATTAATGTCATGTTAATAATCTTACTGAAACATACAGCACTTGGAGATTAGGTAACTGGTCACAAGCTGATTTGGGTAGAGAGGTGATCTGTGCTCCTGTGAGTGTCCTGTTGAAAGAATTTATGAAAAAAAAAATTACTTTTGGAAGATTGAAAAACAAAAATTTTTTTTAGGACATTCTTTATAATAAGTCAGTATACAAGAAAATAAAACAAAGCAAAAATACTTCTCTAGCACTTACAAACTCTCCAGACTTGTAGTCCCTGTTAGATCAGGAAACTCTGTTAACTGTGAAGCACCATTTAAAGTCCTACAATTAAAAAAAATAATTTCAATAAAATTATGGTGAGGGAAGTGTGGAACAACTCTAGTATTGCAATATAAAAAGACAATATAAAATAAAAGTCTAAAAGGCAATATAAAATAAAAAGTAAACACATACAGAGTTCTTAGTTCTGGTAAGTGTTGAAAAGCAGATTTTCCAACAAGCTGGATAGGGTTATCATAAAAATGTCTGGAAAAAAGGATAAAAAGACATTTAATAAAAAATATTTTAAAAGTTTCTAAATATATTCTGGGCTTTTCTCACCCTCTAATCTGTATTCACCAGCCACATTTCACATTTTGAACATTTAAGCAGTCACTGTTTTCCTGTTTTAATGCCAGTAGTCAGTCAAAATACCCTCTCTTCCTCCCAGGTTTGCAAAGGTAGAAATTAATGAAGAATGAATGAAGAATTTTGTTATGACCTGAGACAAATTTAAGGATAGCAAATGAAGAAGTCAGCACTTCCCCTATTCAGAAGAAGTTCCCTTGCCCTTTTGAAGTCACACTGCTTTTGCTCGTGGAGTATTACTCAGGATGAGTCATTATTTTTCTTATACTTATTTTGCAATTTCTTGATTTGAAGTTGTCCATTAAGTGCATTTTCATGTAAGACTGGAGTCCATCAAGAGCAATTTTTACTAGCTTTTACGTTGCCAGTAATGCTAAGAGATTTAGAAGTAACCATTCAAATAAAAGGTGAAAGGCCAGAGACCACTACTTGCTTCCCTTAAACATGGCATGCAAACTGCCATTCTCTCCATGAAGCTGGAAAGACAGGATCTTGTTTGCTTGTATGTGATGTGCTTCAAAGTCAAGAAAACTAGAAAAAGCTATTTGAGAATTAGCCACAAATATGATACTTAGTTCCACATTCTCTAATACAAAGAGTCATTGAAAAGATTGTTATCACTCACATTGTAATTAGTGATGGATTACCCGCAAATGCACGCTCAGGTATTGACTTGATGTTATTGCTATGAAATCCCCTACAAAAGAAAAAGCCGTTTATATGGTAAGGAAAAAAAAGAAAGTGAAGACTCAATCTGTATTCATGATGCACAATTACTTTTTTTTTTGTAATTTGAAAAGTGTAGGTATCTAAAGGTATATCCTTGTTTTCTGGAATAAGACGGAACTGAAAAAAGCAAAAGCAAAAAGAGAGGAGAAGAGAGAAGAGAAGAGAAGAGAAGAGAAGAGAAGAGAAGAGAAGAGAAGAGAGAAGAGCAAAATTGATGAAATTCTGCACTTTTCTAAATGAACAAAACCATTCAGATGAAGTAAACTTCAAAACGGCATTTTAAAATTCAGAGTATATGCATGTATGTATATAGATATAATGTAAATATACACATGTATATGAATTAAGAACATTAATAGTTAGATATTAATAATTAAGTAGCTAACAACATATTTCCCCCTGTGCTTGTTAAACTGCAACTATTTATTTTGCTGGATGGCACAAGTTTATCAAGTAAATTATTTAATAGACTATATTGTAATGTTGATCTTCCCACAACCACCTTTTTGTTGAGGTATTTTCAATGTGGATACAAACAAAATGTAATTGTGCCTGCTGGATAGAGAGCCAAATCTTTGTCTCATCATTAATTACTGGATTTCATTCATATGAGTAATTCTCCATTGTGAAAAACAAAAGGACCAACTAAGATTTCAAAAGAACAATGATGATTTGTGTGGGAAACTCCCATTAGTTCAGTCAGGTATGAAGAAGCCTTCCCAGCTTAAATTTATGCATTACTAAGCCTCCAATTGTTCACTGATGCAAGTACACTTGGCCATTACTTGAACAGGTCCCACTTTATTGGTTTTAGTTGTTTAGGCATTGTGCTAGTGGTGATGAGCTACAGAGCGAGGCTTTACATCCCTGCTTGCTCTGCATACAGACTCCAAGCAGTATGAGCATCTCATCCAGAACCAGTAAACAGACTGGTTTTGAATGGCGTTCCTCGCATGGCAGAACAAACAAGGAGATGGCATGACTACCCCCCAGAGCAATATCTGCTACTCGCTGTGGACAACAAGGTCACAGTTTGTGTTTTCCGCCCAGGCACAGACTCTGAGAGAGACACGAGGTCCCATCCAGGAGCAGCCTTACTAAGGTGGCCCGGCAACGGCCTGGGCCTCTGTGGGGCTGGGCTCCCACGTGCGTCTGCGGAAGACATCCCAGGGCCCACACAAAGCACGGAACCACACAGTCTCACCATCTGTGCTGGACTGGGGATGTTCAGAGGTTGCAATTTCAGACCACAAATGTTTCTTGCACATAGTTGATACTCAGAGGTGAAATCCTGTGGGGGCCAGTATGTAACATCAGGCACTTTGCTGGACAAGGTACATTTGGTGCAAACTGAGTTACCCATTTTTGGCTACTGACTCCAGAGGTCATCTAAAAGGCAATCCTTTGAGGTCACTGGATTTCATACCAGTTATTTTATGGCATAAACAGCAGCTGAGAACTTTTAGGTTGGGAAACTCACAGCCCTGCTGCCTCTTCCAGAGCTGCATTCTGGCACCACTGGAGGTGCTGAGCAGGAATTCACAGTATCTGGGGGTCCCTGCTCTGGGAAAAAATCTCAGGTAGCTACTTAAAATTGGTCTATAGATCAATTTGTGATGTAGCAGGGGTACAACCATGTCCAACTAGTAGGTGATTACTTATTTTTGTCAAAAATCTATGCTGATAGTACCACTAAATAGTACCACTAAGATGGTAAATAAGTCAAATGGAAAGAATTCTGAACATATGCATTGATGTGTACATTGTGTGTATGATGTGTGAATATAATTTAATTACTTTTAATTTTTAATAATTCAACTGTTTTTCAAAATAAATTGCTATAATTTAATTTCATTGTTGATTTTCTTACTGCAAATTATGCCTGTGCATACAAAAGTGTTTCATTCAGAACATTATAAAGAACTGACTATATACATATATTGAAAAGAAATTGCTTTAATTTAATGGAGATGAGGGAGGGAAGTTGGTAAAATTTAATTAAACCTGATAGACTAATAAAGATGCCATACCTTCTTAGCTAGAAGACTAACATATTGTTTGCAAAATGTAACTTGTGTTTGGGACTAAAAGTGAATTAATTGTGTTTGTTATTTACTGTATTCCAAAGAGGAAGTTCCTGGAAAAAACCCGCTGCATAAGGCAATATAAAAATAAAAGTTGACAGAACCTGAATGGTCTAAACTGAACATTGAAAATTACTTTTTATGTATGTTGGCATGTTTATTAGTTTTTCCTAGGATATCAGTTTTTAAGGATTATTGATAAAATCACCAGCATTTAAAAAAAAAAAAAATCACACACTAGACAAAACATCCTTCTTCCTAATATGAGCTCTGTACTTACAGTTCTTTTAGGTTTGTTAGTGTCCTGATAGCAGTGGGGAACTCGTCCAGACTATTGTAATTTAAATCTCTGTGTGAAAATAGATTTTATTATTTCAGTTATGCACTGCAAAACAGATAACATAGCATCATTAGCATTTGTAATGAACTATCATCTTCTATGCATTGAATAAATACATAGAGCAAAAACGCAGGAAATCCTCACAATACAAGTGTATAGGTATTTTCCAACAAACTCTATTTAGAGCACATTATCTTTCCTATTTTTTATCAGCATTCTATTTTTAGTTACATTTCAGTTATTCTGTAATAAAGAAAATGTAAGTGAATTCAAGTACTCCTAAGGGACTTGTTGTTTTATAAATTGCCCATCCTTTTCATTACATTAAAGTATTAACAGGGAAAAAATCTTTCAAAAGAATATTCAATTACTTTGGTGAGCTGCACTTTACATGTCTAATACATCTCTCGATAAAGTTTTCTAACTCTATTGTTAATTTTAAGACTTGACAACAGTCAAGAGAATATTTCTAACCACAAAAATTGTAAAATTGTTTGTGTAGCTATGGTTGTGGCCTCTGCTTTAAGAAGTGCTCATGTTGCAGCAGTAATTAGACTTTATTCTGGTAGGCTGAGGGGATTATAATCCTACTTCTGCCCTTAGCATGACATATGTATCCTTTAGCTGAAACTAAAATTAAGATATGCCAGTTTACTGTGATGCTCTCTGGCAATGCTTTGTGAAGAAAATAGTCTGAAGAACTGGAGCACAAGCCTTTTTAAACAGGCAAAACCCAAGCCACAGTTTACAGGAGATTGAAATTGAAATAGTATCAGGCTGAAGTAATGCAGGCAGGAAACTGCTGTCTGAACTCAACAAGGCTTTCCTTCCTGCTTGTAAATCTCTCCTTCTTATTGACAAAAAGAGATTACAGGCATGTATGGTTTGGTTTTGCCCTCCAGTGATATGTGATTTCCAGACCTACCCTTCAATGCAAACAAATGATCTTAAAGCTGGCGTCCATCATTTACACCAAGATCTCTTCAGATTATCTTGAGACTATCTGGGAACTGGTCTATACATTTTCCAATTCCTGTGCTTGAGGCAAGTGCCACAAGTCCTGTTGCGGGGAAGTGGCTGCACCTACATTTATTCCTGGGTTTGTGACTATCCTCTGTGTTTTCATCTCTCTCATGCCAGGTGGCTGGGACTGGGTTTGCAATTACTTATTCCATTGTTCTGTTTTTCCCTGTTTGTGACCAAGTGCCATGTGAATATCACTTAAATAAAAAAAACCAAACCATTACATTTTCCTTCTTCCTTTCCTGTCCCCCTTTCTGGTGCTACACTAAGGGATTTCCTCTCAATCACAGGCAGCTAAAAGTCCAAATTGTAAAATTGCAATGTAGTGGCAAGGGATTAATGCAATCAAACTGGTGATAAAAAACCCCAAGAAGCCCAAACCTTCTTGCTTCCTAATCTTAACTAAAGATGAAAGTGGGCAGTACACAGGTTTGTGGATGGGAAAGCAAATAGTCACCTTTAGATGAGCAATATCCATTTCTGAAATTATTTTAGTTTAGTTAGTTTCTCATAACTGGGTTTTTAACCTCTGTCCTGGTTGGGTAAAACATCCAAAATCTCTGAAAATGATGCAGCTGGCTGCAGCAGGTGCTGGGGAAGCACATGCAGTTTTACTGTCCCTGTAGCATTTCTGGGGTCTGTGGATGATTCTAGCAAATTACATCTGTATTTGACTAACTATAGCAAAATAATTTCTGCTAACCATTAGCACTGCATTCCTGTTTGGCATTTTTTGTGGAAAACTTTTTTGCTAGAAAACTCAAGAAAATTTGAATTTGTCTAAGCAGAATTACAGTGAAAACTTGAGGAAGTTTCAGCCTTTATCAGTGCTACTCTTTATCAGAGCTCTCTAAAGAAAAAACTTGGATACAACTGAAACATTTCTCCCACTTGTAAAGCACATGCAAAATTTGCCTACCTAGAACTTTTGCTTTTTTCAGATATAAAAAATTAAAACCATCTAACTTTATAACTCTCCTCTATGGTAAGAAAGTTTCTTAATGTTAAAGCTTTTCACTGTGACAACTTCTCAGTCTAGCTATTAGCTTTATTGATTGAACAAGACAAATAAATAGTACTAAACTAGGCAACCATAAGTTCATGAATAGTCACTTCTTTTTCAGTCCTCAACACACTTTTCAACTGTCTTTCAAACAGTTTATCAATTGACAATGCTTATTAAAAAGGCAAACTAATTTTATAGTCAAAAATAGGATTTACTACATAGAGTAATGGTGAACAATCACTTAGATCCTGTAGCGATTAGGCAAGCCAAAACCCACATTTGGCTTTTGGGCTATTTTTATTCTTTCAGAATATTAATGAAAACACTCTAAAAAAAAGAAACAAATAAGAGGTCAACTCACAATGTCTCTAGGCTGTGGAGCCCATCAAAGCACTTCTTTCCCAGGGAATAGATTCTATTGTTATGGAGATGTCTGCAGGGGAACATTAAGAATGCAGTCAGGAAAGCACACGGCATACAGTGGACTAAAGCAAAACATTTTGATGGTTAAATCAAAAGAAACTTATTTTCAGGCATGCATTGATTATATGCAATCATGCTTTTGCAAGAGCATGTATGGGAGGCACCTCTACCACCCTCCATCCATTCTCCCAATACCTCTCCATTTGGTTTCACAGAGGGGATCTGTTTTAAAACCACCTAGATTGTTCAAAAGTGTTATATCCTGTCATTCCAGGCTGGGGTTTGCATAATGAATAGATATATTCTCAGTGATAACTAATTAGTTAATTAATATGTCTTAAAAACTGTGTGGAGGGTGTGAGGTGTATATTTGGAAGGTGTATACCCAGAGGGTGTTAAAAGTATGGCCCAGAAGAGCAGCCATTGAGGAGATGGATAACACAGCAGACAGGTAAAGGGCATTAGGCTTGCAGAATGCAAAAAGACACAAAGCCATAGCACAAAACGTTGTAGCTTCCTTGAGATGAGTAAACTAAGTAATCTTAGAAGCACTGTAACTTGCCTTTCTTTGAAATTATAAAAATCACTAACTACTTCCTAAAATATGTAGCAATTATATGTAATTTTAATATATTTTAACTAATTCTGCCTCCCCCCACCCCCCCTCCCCAAGACTCTTGAGTTCTGCCTATTTCTGTCTTTTAGACTGACATGGAAAAAAACCACTCTGAGTGAAGCTCATTAATGAGAGTAGATTCAACTTGTAGCCACTTCAGGTCACTTAATTTAAAAAGAATGCCTTTTTCTCAGATTTTTCCCAGATTTTCTCCTCAAAATCCTATCCCTATAGTGGAAGCTAACTAAGGGAGAAGGGCTTCAAGAGAAAAGAGAGGCTGTGAATGAGTGGCTGCCAGGTCCTTCATTCTACTCTGAAAATATTGTTAAAGATCAGAGGCTCTCTGAATGTTCTGCAGAACCTAGAGAAATCAAGTCTACCTGTCCATCAAAGGCAGGGATTCTGACAGAAAAATGAAAATGTTCTTGGACTTTTTCCTTTTCTAGGAAGAAACTTAATCAACTCTATATTTTTAATGACTACTCTGACCTTTAATGCTTTAGTTACCATGAAGAGTGCATCTTCAAATTCCAATTATGTTTGGATCTTTAATTATAAAGGTTTTGACCTGCTCCAATTAAGCATGCATTTTTGCACTGTGTTGAAAATTTGCCATACTGTATAGAGTAGCAACCCAATGAAAGCAGAACCACACACAAAGATTTTGATGAGCCAAAAAGATCAGCTGTTGTAGGTTGTGAGGAATGATTCAATTATTAATCACAATAAAGCCCAGAAGATTAGAAATAAGCAAGGCAGACCTTAAATAAGGAAACCTAACTGAGCAGAAGCAAGCATGGCATGAAAAGAAATTATTTTCTCTTGCATTTCTTAACTGTCCTCTTACCACTACATTTCTGGTAGTGATCTAAAGAACAGTGTTCAAGACAGCCTCTTGTCTTTTCCATTGCTGATATAACTCTAGAAGGCCAATCAAATCACGTGACGTCTGCCAGGTTCAATGCTTACACTGGGGCTAGAGTATGCTACAACATGCTAAGTCTCTTACATAAGACCATACTTTCTGACAGCCTGTAAAGCTTGACTATGTAATTCTTTCTCTAATAATGCTAATGTTTTCCAAAGCATCCCGAAATTACTTCTCCACTTAGGTTTCTCCAGCCAGTCGTGATTTTTTCCACTTGGTACATTCCCAGAAGATAAGAAGCTGAAACCATGACTCATAGTATGCCTTCCAGATTTTGGTGCCAGCTGTTCATGTTTCAGTTAGTTGAACCGATGTGCAAACATAACCAAATACAAAACAACATATACTTTCTATGACAGGAAATGCATATTTTTGCTACTGGATGGCATTCTTTCCAAGTCCCCCAGAAAGATTTCCATTCATTTCCTGTTTCTAATCTTCTCTCATTCAATCTCAGACAGCACAAAATGCATCCCTTCCTGTTTGTTTTGCTGACCAGATAGGGTGACTTTTAATTACCCTGAATATTTTTTTATTGAGATGGAAACTTTTAATCTAGTTCAAAACAAGTGGTTTAGCAAATGTTAGTCAAACTGTACGAAGATGCAATAAAATCTGTTTCTCCAAGAGGCCAAAGCCCTGCAAGAAGACATTGTGTATAAAAAGCAATCAATAGACTTACAGAACTACCAAACTGGAGAGGTTTCCAAAGGCATAGTCTGGTATGTAATGAATTTTATTCAGTGCCAATGTCATTGCCTGAAGTGCTGGTAAACTCCTAAAAGCTTGGATGGGAATTTCTGTCAAGGAATTATCATCTAGCCACAAGTGTCTGAGGGAGACCAAGCCATTGAAGCAATTGGGGGGGACATAGTTGATGCGGTTGGCATCCAGACGCCTAGGAGAAAAAGAAACAGAGACAATCAACTTCAAGAAAAGAAAAGTGGCTTTCCACATTGACTATCAGAAGTTATCACCATGAACATAACCCCAAAGGATGGACATGGGTTGCCACTTTCAGTTTCCATTTCCTGGAGATTCTACATTCCCACATTGCTTGCAGCCTCATCCTTGAGATCTCAAATCATGTTTACACGTCTGCTTGTCAGCTGGCTCTGCAGAGACAGCTCTCCTTTGGAGCCATCAACTCACTGAGAGCACACACTGATCATTTTTGAGCAGAATCTCTCTAAAGACCGGGTATGACTTTCTTTCCTTTCCCAACTGTTTGAAATCATGGCACAAAAAAGTGCAAGAAACTCATGCAGAGATTCTCTTTCAGAACCTACAAATCATTGAGCTGCAAGATAATTTGGATTTCCATATGATGGAACACCCATTCCAAGACCCATAAATAGAAGTCACTTCTGAGTCTCTGGAGGCTTCTGCTTTACCTTTTCTTAAATATTACAGAGTTATAGAATCACAGAATAAGCTGTGTTGGAAGGGCCCCACAAGGATCATCGAGTCCCACTCCTGGCCCTGCACAGGACCATCCCCAAGAGTCACACCATGTGTCCAAGAGTATTGTCCAAACACTTCTTGATCTCTGTCAGGCTGGTGCTGTCAACACTTCCCTGGGGAGCATCTTTTGGTGGAAAATATTGTTTATCCCAATGATTCTAATGAGAACTGAAGTTCACATTTTTTTAGTAGTGTAACATAATGTTTTTTACCTAGAGATTAGTGCTGCCAATGTGATGTATTTGTGTTGAAAAAGAAGTTATTAAATGGACTTCAGCTGCTGCAGAGACAACAGAGGGAGCTCAACTGCACATTGTACCTTTGCAGAGTCTGCAGGTGATGCTTTGTTCTCACAGTTGTATAATTAACAAGTAAACCTAGCGAACCTTTTTCAGATGTGGTACTACAAATATAACATCATATATTCACTGGCTTTTGTTTTTGCTGTGTTTTTCTTTTTCAGTGTGATTCTTTCAGGGCAAGATTTAAAAATGCACTTCAGATTTCTGAAAGTTTGTGAAACACCCAGCTGGGGATGTGGGGCTCGATACAATTTTTCTGCTTTTAATGTGTTGCAGTGATTTGTACCTTTTCCATAACATGAAAGCTGTGCTCTAAAAATTTTCATGAAATGTGTAGAGAGGAGTAATTAAGTGAATGGTAAAACAGAAATAAATTTAAATAGATGTTTGAAAACACTACAGAACAAACAGCCACATTTGGGATACAAATAAGTAATTTTGTACAATCTAAATTCGGTCTCTTTGAGAGAAATGCAATACTCTTTGTGGTGGGCATACTAATCTCTTTATTTAAAGCTGCTTCCTCATTTACAGCCATGTAAAATGTCAGGTCCATTCTATCTCCTGTTCCATGCCGGCCCTACCTACTGCATGAGAACAAATAATGACTGCTAAGGCTCCATGCCAGGCTGGCAAATAACTGAGACAAGGTCGGTTGGAACAAATTTATAAGGTTCAGTGTCAAAGCCCTTGTTCAATTAAATTTTCAATATAATAACTGATATGTCAGGCAGCAGAGATAGAGCTTCCAAAATAACTCAGTGGTCTGTCAACAAATTCATAAGGCTGGAAATGTTTAGAAATACTCATGTTTTTCCTCCCCCTTTCCCCAGGCAACAACCATGTTATGCCTGTGTTTTCAAATAAGGTATAATTTGAATGAGTAGATGAGGTTTCTTTGTGTTCAGTCAGAAGTAAATTTCTTCCCTGGGTGATGCTGGTATGTAAACCAAGAAGTTACAGTTGCCTTAGTTTGACAGTTTCACTGATTAAAGAATGGAGGCTTTATTCAAACTACATGTGTTGCAGTACTGCAGTTAACATCTCGTTCAATAGGAAGCCTGCGGGTGCAGCCCTGATGTCCCCACTCACTCCACGGGAGTCACTCACAAGGATGCCTGGCAAAGGAGAAGCCAACAGTCACTGGTTTGTATGCGACCCTGTAGCTGAAATGGCAGTATTTCTGCTGCCATCAGTGAGACCAGGATTTTTATCTTACCAGTATTTCGTAGCAAATCAAGGAACTGATTTTTTTTTTTTAATAGCTGAAGTTTCCAAATATAAACCCACCACTGGCTATGTAAACAAAACCCACAGAACAGAAAGAAAAACAGAACTGCTGTACTGTAAATGAAATTCTAGATAGTTGAATTATTGTTTAAATAAAGCTTGGAAGAAACAAAAAATCTGCAATGATTTGTGTTTCAGGTTCTGTAGCTGGGTTACGTATCCTGCAAGTTCTTATAAGAAGTACTGCCTCAAGTGCTCTTTTGTTATCTAATCTTTTTAAAATTTCCAAGCACCATTTTCCCTCTTGCAGATATTAAAAGGTTTCAGTAGTGGTTATGTTTCCTGTCATACCGTAGGTAATGCACACTGCTGTATAAAGCACTGATCAAAATCACCTTTTTCAGCCAATTGTTTTACATGTGTTGATCAAAGTTTTGGCACTTTCAGAACTAAACCCATTAACTCACAAACATGACCCTATTTATAACTGAAAATATATATAGATAACATGTGGTGAGTTTGAAAGCTGCTATTATATTCCAGAGAGAACTAATTTAGGGGAACAGAAAAACTTGATCTCTTCTGATAGGCAGCATGTAAATAAAGCAGTCACTATGAAATTCACCATGAGCTCACTTAAAATGTCTAAACCTTTCAAAGCAAATGCTTGAACTATGTGGACTGTAACCCACTAGTGTTTCCTGTGACACACTGTGAATTCTGTGACCGTGTGCACAAATTATGAAAAGATGTTTTTTGTGTAGAATGAAAACCTCATTTACTGGTACAGACAAAGGCAGATGTTTGAAAAAGATTTGATTTGCATTTTTTAATCAATTTAATATGAATGGATGCTAAGTTTCATGCCAGTCCTAGGTTTCTAAGGGAATATAGATATATTATTTTTTCCCCATTTTCTGTATCTTCTCTCAAAACCAGCTACAACTTGGGTATATCTCATGATCAAGAAATTCCTTAATATCTTGTTGTGAATGCCTTGCTCATTCATTCAGGTTCAAGTAAAATGCTAGATAGGAGACCAGGAAGGAGATTTCTCACAGGTCATTTTTCCTTTTGAAATGAACAGCTACTACAAGGATTGCCTCATCTTAAATGGATGAGGGCCAGAACACAATGAAAGGTCAGGAGAAGAGGGAAGTCACAAAGATGGATAGAGAAGTAAAGGATAAAATGATGTTTAAGTTTAAAGTAGGAGAGGTAAAACCAAAGGAAAAGGGACTGTACATAACAGGTAGGAGAGGCAGAGAAGTGGGAGCACAGTAGGACTGATTTTAGGCATGGTGGATTAAAGAAGGTGTGCACTTCTCCCTCTTCCATCACCTTCCTCTTCTCCTGACTCAGCTGTGTTATGCAGGGAGCCTCAGTCAAGTCTCCCCGCGAAATACGGAGCAACGATGGGCAGGGGTTGTGGACAGGGCCTGTCTGGGGAGGGCGTAAAGGCCAGGAGAGGGCCACTTGCAGCCCACTCTCTTTGTTAGTATGTGGGCACACAGACCCTCTCAAGGGTTTGTTCAGAGGACTGACTAAAATCTCATTTAAGTAATGGCAAGTGACATCTAAACTAGCTTAGAAAAGTGTATGTAATGAAAATAGAGCTGGCTGTTGTAAGCCATGTTTTTCAAACCTGGTCTTTTAAGCAGGATATCCCCTTCAGTCCACAGGGGAAACTGCTGGGACTATTGTAAAAAGCTTAATTACAACACACCAGCCCAGCAGATCTCACAGCTCACTTTTACAGGACTGATACAAAGAACTGTGCATGGCAACAAGATCAAAAAAGACAAATCACAAGTCACAGTTTAGAAGCATTTTTTTCTGTCCCACTGTTCAGTTTTACATGAGGAGGTTTCCGCAGCCCTGGGAGTTTCAATCTGTGGTGCTTCTCTTCAAATCCAGATGTGCTGCTGAGGGGTATTGGTAAACCTGCCCTCAAGACGATGGATGCCATCACACTGCATACAGACAAGAAGCCAACTGCACTGCTATGTTTATACAAAGGTTGGCTCTGATACTGGGTACTGATCTAATACAGTAGATCTGATTTGGGCATCCCACTTTGAGAGCAACTGGTTGGCTGAGTTAGGGACTGCACATAAAAAAAAATAGTAGAAAATGCATTTTAAGGAACCTTGCACCTCTACCTTCCTCCCCTTGGTTATCTATCCAGAAAAACGTTTGTGGCTGAGAGGGGTGGTCTGATACTGCACTACTGCTTGATGTTTCAGTCACTCTTCTGTTGCCCAATGCCCTGGGGCTGTAGCAGCTTGGATGGTGAAGGTGTGCAATTGAACGAGGAGACTGCAACAATGAGCTTTGAGATGTCTTTGTGAAGGTGTACAGACATCTGCATGGGTACAAACAACCTCAATTTAAAATGTGGGAAATTCCTCCTCTGGGAGTTTGTGGGTACCTGTTGAGGTACCAGCTTTCTTAAGAAGGATAATACCTTCTGTAGCCTTCATTATCATGGGGTGTGACATGGGAAACCACAACTAGGACTCCTGTCTTTTCATGAAAACAGGTCTCTGGAGAGAATGTAATTTCATCAAAGTTGTTTGGTCTTTCAACTAAAAATCAGGATTATTAACAGAAGCATCAAACTGGAAAATAATTGTTCAAAATTAACATTTCTGGGGAAAAAAAAAAAGCGGCTTTTTAATTTCAAGCCTGAATTGGATGCATTTCAGAACTATGTGCCCTCAAAGTCTTCCATTCCTTGTTTGGGCTAATCATAGAAACTTCTTTTGAAATGTCAAAAATGTCAAATATTTGAGAGAGTAGGGAGACGATGAAAAATCCATTTGCTGACCTGTTCCAGCCAGGCAACTACTGAGAATATCTGAGATGAATTCTAGATAATATTTTGTGTAAAACCTGGTATACCCATCAGGTGGTCTATAAATACGGAAATACCTTATAAATAAAACTTAAGAAATCTAAAAATTATGTTGAAAAATTCTAAAAAAATTTCATTTATACTACTTTGCTGTTACTTGTGCAGTCCAAATAATTTGCTTCACTAAATTGCAACTTTGCAGGCTGTTAAGGGAGAAAAGGTTTATTTTTTCCCTCTGTCAACTGTTTAAAGTGCTTTGGAAAATGGGCTATATTGTATTCTGCCCTATTTTTCACTATTAAATTAAAACTCCTTTAAATTTCACAGGAATGAGAGCAGGTGATACAGTAAATAATGCTTGCTTTGAAATGTCCTTTATGACTCGTTTGGCATGGGCACTGAGATAGCACCCGACTGGCTCTTAATTTTGACTATTTGTGTGTCTGACAGTGCAGCAATAAGAGCTGCTTATTAACAATGACGTCTAAACAAGAAAATAAATTGAATGAAGTTTCATGTCTAGTATTCACTGCAAAGGGTTGTATTACAATAGTCCCAATAAAAAAGTAGCAGAAGCTTTGCTTCTCCATCTGCAATGCCAATTACCCTTTCCTCCTTTACTTAGCAACACTTACAAATGGAGACCTGCAACTTTTTAGTGGCTAGTAATATAAAATATATATTAACATGTTCAGAAAAAAAGTAGAAAAAGATTATCAATATGTCATTGCCAGTTTTTGACCAATCCCTGCTTGTTTAAAAACACTGAAATTATATGCCAGTTCTGGTATATAAGGGGTGTAATTAAAAACAAGATGATTACACTAGAAAAACAAAGACGCCTATTTAGACAAACACCTGCATTAAATGAAAAAAGTTTGACAGAAAATAAGCTGCTAATTAAAAATGACACTTGAAGAACAAATCAATATACATATGTAAGAAGTTTTTGAACTATACATATATATTAAAAATCACTAAAAATTTTCTTGATTTAAACACAGAATGGAGATATTGATGATATGGGAAACACAAAATCCAGAGATTTCCTGCTTATAGTCTATTCTAAAGAAATACATTTGGTCAAGGTGACTAATAGGGATGAGAGCATTCAAGTGACTCCTTGAACCCTGCTGTCAAGAACTAAATTGTGACACATTGTGTGTTCTTCTCTTCCAATCAAGGTATCTGCACACTCTTTTGTGCTTGACAGAAATAAATGCCATTTGAACTGTTAAGACTAGCAATCTGGATAATTTGTGTTCACACTAGATTTCAGAGGAAAATTATAGCCTACACAAAAATACAGATACCCTTCTGCTCAAAACCACATCTCAAAATGAACATGTGCTGGTTACTTCCTTAATCTTCCTGCCACACAGGGAACTAGAGTCCTATGCAAACATTGTCCAAGCTCTGGTAGCTGAACTAATTTATTAACCAAAGCAGCACATCACTGGTTTTGACTATTGAACTACAAAGATTTTTATAAAATCGGAGAATATCTTCATATTGTTCAATCTTATTTTTTTGCTTCAGTGACAGAAAAAAAATTGTCATTCATTTGTTAAGGTTTTCTCATAGATTTTTCCTGTTAAAGGGGAAATTCGCAAATCTTACATGTTTTTAGTTAACTTTTGTGCCTATTTCTTATTTCATAGTAATTACTGAGTAATATCTGCTGTCTGAATAATATTGATCTGTTCTAGAGGTAAGTCAAGTCTTAAGAAATTTATAAGTATTTGTCACTCAAACTTGTCATACCATTCTGCATTCTGGCAGTCGTACAACTTGGACAATAAAGAGGAAGAAATTGCTGCTTGTTCCTGCAATACATCAGCTCTTGTTCTCTATACCACAGGCCATTTAACAGCAATTAATGGTTCTATCAATATTGACACCTATATGCTCATTTTTAAGCCTGGAACTAGATAATAGGGAGAGCACATCATCCAGAAATACTCTGGATGCAAAAATTTGTGATGAATTTGCATTATGAGTAAATGTAGAATATTGGTGTGTGCATATGTACATATCGTGCACACACGCACAATTAGACATGGATACTTTTGTGAAAAGGATTTTAACATAATCCTCTTCACATTGATTAAGGTATCAAGGCAGTTGCTATGGTTTTCCCCTTTGCATGACTGCCTTTCTTGAGTAAAATCACAAAAGGCAGAGATTTGAGTCCCATCACCAGCTTTTTTTTTTCCCGCATATATGCTAACCTAAACAAAGAGTTAATGAGGCTTTGAGAAATCATGCCACCTGCAAACCTAAACATAATAAATAGAAGAAGTTGTTATCTTATGGAAACTGCTTTTGAGAAGGCTTTTAACCTCTTAATTACACTCTTGAAAAGACTCCTGCTATTTCAAAGGCTTCAAGAAATAATTCCTATTGTAAATCAGAAACCAATGCAAAACAACCTTGTGAACAGAAAATTCCTAGACTATATGAAAAAAGAAATTGAATCTGTGAACACCCTTATCTGGCAGGCACAACCCCTTTTAAGCAAACAAAAGAATAATAGTTTTCTTTTCCTCAAAGAGGTCTCTTTTGCCAGTGATCATTTTTCAGGTGATAGTAGTTTTTCCGTACAAACCCGTATCATTACATCTTGGGCCTGCTAGACAGCTGTCTAAAGGTTTCTACCGACCATTCCTATTCTCCCTCTGTTTTAATTCAGTCCTCTACATGCACAAACTCTGGTTTACATGTTCAACTTCTTCACCCAAGGAAAGAAATATTTGCAACAAAGCCTGAGTGAGACTGTCATTTTGTTTAGAAACTGTACTGAAAATTCAACAATCTCTTTCAGAGCAACAAAGGAACTCTTGTTGGCTTGGCTTATCATGTTTTGGTCCAGAATGTGTATAGAGTGATGTGATCTCAGCAAGATTTTTTTGTTTGTTTAGCAGAAAGAAAACCTAATATAGTCACTAGACCAGCATTTTCTCATGACTTTTTCAAAGATCAAAGGAAAGAACTGTAACCTCAAAAGTATATGGCTGAGATATTTCTGTCTGTGTCTGGTCAATAAAGAAAAAAGGCACTGACCAAATAACAATTATAAGATAATTAATTCTTAGGGCTGTTTCACCTTTGGAAACCTTAACAAATGCTTTATATATTAAGGAGGTAAATGTAGTTCAAGACAGGCATAAGAACATGGGAGCTATTACAGCATAATGTGTGTCTGTGTAGTGCTAAGTTATATACAGATGACATGATCTTTCTGAAAATAAACTAATTCCATTAATTCTGGTCTTCAGATTTTGGCTGAACAAAATGTATACAAAATATGTAACCTCCTGGTGGAACTTCTTTACCTACACAAAAAAAGAATAATGTGTTCAACATAGCACATTTCTCAACCAACACATCTTAACTCCAACCAGACTGGTACAGATGCTCGTTCTATCCTTGTCAGTGTTAGACTTTTACCTGTGTTGTTGGTGATCAGTGCACACTGTAGCAACACTCTTTGTGAAAGCTATTTGGACTTCCAGGTTGAATTCTCTATCTGGATCTTTAGAAACATTTTAGGAAAATAATTTTATTTGAGAGTAATTCTGTGACAATATTAGGTGGTCAACTAAAGCACAGAGAAGAGTGATTTGACATTTTTCTCTGAGCAAAGAACTGCTTCTCTGTTTTCAATCACCTAGATATTTCATGCTGCAGATTCAAAATCAGTAGCTCCTCTAGAAAATGTTGTGGGTTTTTTTGTATAATACAGGTGATAATACAATTTTGTGGGTAATTCAGAAACTAACTCAATTTACTGCATCCTTTGTTTAGACAGCAAAAACATCTTTACGGTTTCAAAATATGAACTGCAAGTGCAGTAGAAGAAACTCCTGATACCAAAGTGCCTGAACAAGAACATGGCAGATGAAGTTCAGTATAGATAGGTGTCAAGAGAGGCACTAAGGGAACAGGCAATTCAAACTTTACAGGGTAAGTTCTTGAGTAGCTACTGACATGCTAGAAAAAGGTCCTGCAGTTGCAATAGGAATTAAAATAGCAGCTCAGCATTCAGTAAAGGTTAAAAAATTCAACAAAACAAAGCTTTGAATTAGTAGGAAAGCAAACAAAAAACCATCCATTTTTGCCCTCTGCAAACCCATGGTGTGCAAGCACTTTAAACATACTGTGCAGGGCTTATCCCTCCTTCACTCGTCTCAGATCAAATACACTGAAAAGAAGTTCAGTAACATGACAAGGATGACCAGAGGAATGGAATAGCTTCCACATGAGAAACAATCCTAACAGACTACATCTGAAAAATTGACTAATGGAGATAAAAGAGAGGTGTATAAATCTGGTGTAGATCAATACGGAACTGCTGCTTCAGAGAACATCAAACGTGGTGAGAAGTTCCAAGTAAATATCAGGAGGAACCTCACCATGCTACAAGGCTAGCTGATCAGCAGACATGCTGCCACAAAAAATCATGACTGTTTCACTGGCTCAAAAGGCAATTATACAAACTCATAGAAGAAAACCCTTTAGCTATGAAAGACACAATAGACTCAGTGAGTTCCTGAGGGCAAATCTCTGGCTGTTGGAACAGTTTGCCAAAGCAGTATTACACTTCTTGCTGGACCTTCTTGTTTTCCTTTGGCATCTGTTGTTGCAGGCTGGATGCCTGGTCAGCTTTTCGCACAGCCTGGTACAACCATTCTTACAGGGCAGAAGCACACCAAAATAATTTCATTCATACCACGAAGCAGCCAATCTTCACTCTTGGTCTAGCAGTTCCGGTAGGAGTTCTGTTAAAACTGAAGCTCGTGGACTGAGTCAGCAAGCAAGGACAGTCAAGAACTATAAATACAGAGACCTGCCTGAAGCACAGAATATAATTAAGCATCTCCTAGTACACTTTGTTTCAGGAGTTATTAATGTTTTCCATACTGCTTAAAAAGAAAAAAATTACACCAAATTAAAAAAAAAAANNAAAAAAAAAAAAAAGAAGGGAGTAATTTGGGATTCCTTCTCTTCCCTGGTAAAGAGTACTAACAAGAAACCACGTTCCTGACAGAAAGCATTGCAGGCCAAGGAGTGTCTTCTCAGATGTTGAACCAGTCTATAATGCTGCAAAGAAGCTGCCAGTGTCATGAAATTGCTGGAATGAAATCAATCACTTTTGATGTTTAATTGAGAGCACAATTCTCTTGAAAAGCAGCTCAAAGGGAATTTAAAGAAAAAGTTAGTTCAGCACATTACAAAGCGATATTAACAGACAATTATTAGGTAGCAGTATATTACTGGTCATGCAAGGTTGCAAGTGGATTAATCAGGTATACTCACAGAGACTGCAGGCTGCGCAGGTTCTGGAGTGCTTCAGTAGGAACCTGGCGTAGCTGGTTATTCTGCAGCATCCTACATTTTGAGTAGTACAAAACCCAGAATCAACACACTGAAGATAATATCTTTCTACTGCAAATTTTCTTCCAAGCTTACCTTCTTTGTACTGGTTCTACTCCAAGATTACAAAAAAAGCTACACAAATACTCCATTCCTCTGCTCCTGTCAAAAGCCTTCTCTCTTCAAAGCAAACAAATACCTACAGCATATTAGCTTTGTTAACAGCTAGACATCAGCTTTGAGCAGGATTTTCAAAGCAGCCAAGGAAGTTAAAAGAATAAATCCGATTTGCTTTCAATAGGGCTTATAACCTCCTAATTGCCTCCAGTGATTCTGAAATTTTCTCATGTACAGATTTTGATTTCCCTCTGAAGTGATTCTATTCTGATAAAGCTGTGAAGGACTGACTCCTGAAATCCTTTCTCAGGAAAATGCAACAATGGCAAATACAGCTCTTAACTGTGTGAGGCATTTATGATTTAGTTTGAATAAAATTTTACCTCTATAAATAAACTGCTAATTTTTTCAATGAAATAAATTTTCTCAAACCGAAGGTTGCTAGCCATGACTTGACAAATCTTTTTTTCTAAAATATCACATCATTTACCTTGCAAAGATTGAAAAATCACTTTCCATTCCTAAAGAATATTTTCCTCCTTTTGAATACGGTTTCATTCATACCACCTAACATCCTTGCTTGGACCAACTCCTACCTATATAAATATTCTATGTGGATAAATCTGAAGTAGTACATGTTGCCTTCAAAAGGAGGCATATTCAATGGGGCACTGTACATGAAATAATTTCTGGCAGGCCTAAATCTGCCTGGGCCAAGAAGAGCTAGAGCTCGCCAACTTAGAAGTAGATGGAGTGGGAATCTCTTCATACTTCTTTTCCTCCTAAGTATTTTTTCAGTAGAGATTTGTACAGTAGCATCAGGCCTAGGATGTTTAGGATTGTTTCTCTAGGCTTGACACTGCCTAGGAGGGTGGTGTTCTTGCTAATAATACAGTTTCTGTGAACTTTACATGGGCAAAGATCCCCTCTAGTGTAAACACTGTGAGATGTAGCCTGCTAATAATTTTAGTAAGTATATGTACTGTCGTATTACTCCAAATAATACAGGGTTTTGTAATATTTTTTATAATTTATCTAATAGTCATTACATTGCAAAGAACAATATATGAAATGTGAACTGTGTTTTAAATGACGTTGCGTTCTATACAATGATGTTTTTTCCCCATGTCTCTCAAGAAAAGGCAATTTACCCCTAGTTTTGTGTGATCATGAAAAGTTCAGCTGAAATCAGATATTTTGAGATAATTAAAGAAACTATTAACTGAACCAATTTTTACCTTTGATATTGTACAGAGACATCTACTTGATGAGCAAGTTGTTTTTAGAATGCCATTAATGTTTTCCAACTTTTGTTTAGGATATTTTCTAAGTGAAAAAACAAAGATTTAATGATGATCATATGTATCTTCAATTGAATGGTACAAAATGAGCTGATCAAAATATGTAATTTACTTGATCAAAACTTCACTGGTTAATTAGTTCCCTAGAGCATTTAGGAAATCAGAAATATATCAAACAACACACAGTTTACTTACAGCACTTTAAGACTGAAAAGGCCAGCAAATGCTCCCTTAGGAATGTATGTCAAGCCATTTCCTGCAAGACGTCTGCAAAGTTTGAAAAAGGAAAAGAATGAATAGTTTTTCTCTTCATATGGAATTAATTTGGTTGCTAAAAAGTGCAACACAGCTATGTTTGAACGACTGATGCCAGAGGCAGTAGATTAAGAGCCTAGTTTTGTCATTAATACACTTTTAAAAACAAAAAAAAAAAAAAGGAGAAGCCTGTAACTGCACAGTTGATCCATGGACAGCTGGACTTCAGAGAAAAAAATTCAATTTCATTGCAAATCTGGCTTATAGTTTAGAATGTACATTGAATTCTTCATATTCTTTTCAGAGTTTAGAACAATCCTAGCAACTAAAATACAGACTAGGGACAACCATTAGCATCACAGGATTTGCCGGCATGCACTTTTGGAATTGTGCATGTATGATTTCCATGAACATTTCACTCATTTGCATGAATATAAAAATATATCCACATAGCAATGATTAGAGTTCATTTTGAAATAACTACACATAAAACTGCTGTACTGGTGGAATAATAGTTTTCCCTGTGAGCAGGTGTGTAACAGGTTGGCAAAAAGTGTATTTGTTAAAATTTGTAGGGCTTTTTTTCCCCTACTTCTACTGCATCTTGCTCTCAGATTGCCTGAAGGCATTTTACAGACCTAGCTAAGTACACCAAATACCTCTGTAAAGCATGTTACACTGACAAAATAAACCAACCAAAAAACAAAAACCAAAAACAACGCGCCCCCCAAAACCCAACAAACAAAACCAAGTCAAAACAAAACAAAACTCAAAAAAAACCCCCAACCAAACAAAAACCCCCTGCATCATTCTGTAAGGCTCATGTCTAGGAAAGAGAGAATCTATTTGATATGAAATAATGACATTTCCATGTTCCCCATCAGTGCAACTCCAGAGGATCCTGGAAATGCTCAAGGCCAGGTTGGATGGGGCTTTGAGCGACCTGATATAGTGGATGGTGTCCCTGCCCATGGCAGGGGATTGGAATTAGATGTCCTCTAAAGTCCCTTCCAGCCCACTCTGTGATTTTGCACTCAGCCTTCTGACATTGCAACGCAGCCTGAATTTGCTGTGATAGCTGTACCCAGCTGGAAATCTGACTGGAAAGGGACAGCTGCCCAGTTTGAGTCAGTAGGGCCACAGTGTGTGCTCCTAGCTGACAAAAATCAAATTGTTGTGATGTAACCCCCTTTGCAGAACAAGTTAAGCCAAGTGGAATTGTATGCCTCATCAGCCAAGATACTGCACACCAGAATTGCAGAGCCCATAGCCCAGCTGATGTGATACCAGAGCTAACATTTGATTCAGCCTCTGGCCCCGTAGGAAAGAACACAGGACTAGTTCCAGGAAATTCCTTAGGTACCAAGCTGCCAGAGAGGAACCTACAGCGCTGAAATAGGCACCAGATTTGCCAATACTGTACATGGAGAAGGCCAAGTACTTTTGACTCGAGTCCCAGAGATCCAGCACTGAATGACCTTTAAATGCTGTCTTCTTTTGGGGTTGAGTTTTCCCTGAGTTAACTATAGGGTCCTGCACACACTTTGTTTTTGGTCTCTGCTTTCATACAGAAAATAAAAAGATAAATTTGGCTA
>WEKY01018615.1:0-13629 GCA_013390045.1 Picathartes gymnocephalus | reverse complement strand
AAGAAAAAGAAAAAGAAGAAAAAGAAAAGAAAAAGAAAAGAAAAAGAAAAGAAAAAGAAACATGAATCTAGACCTAGCTCCAAAGACTTTTCAGGAATTTTCAGTTAGTGGAAAAGGTTCTTTCCTGGACAGATATCCCTGCTGAGCTATGTAACCTGTAACGCTGAGCTACCTCTCACTGTCATGTGAATGTAATTGTGCTCTGCAATGACAATCAGCATCAGACAGAGCTGCTGGACTGTGCTAGGTTAGGTACAACAGATTGTGTTCCTGAAAATAAACGCCTTTTGTGGATCACTAACCAGTAGAGGCTGAGGACCTGTCTGATTTCAGTTTTTATGATATGATTTTTTTAAAGAAAACCAAAGGATTGCTTTGCTCCCACAGCACACCTTTGCTCTGCCATTTTAATGGCATGATTGGACACAAATCTGGACATGAGCTCGGCATAAACCAGAAAGTGATGAGTTTGCAAAATCTTACTGGAAAAGAAAAAGGTGCAGGTATTGAGATTTTCACTTCAGTTACTGCTGTGAGTGTCACATGGAAAATTTGATAAAGAGCAGAGAACTAAACACACATGTCTGAAGACTCAAGACTACGCTCTTTCCGGCTGCCATCCCTTCCTCATTAATAACTGACGCAATGCAAACTGCTGAATGCACTACTAATACCTCCTGTTTGAACAGCAATACTCTTCATAAACTGGGCTAGCTGAGAAAATCAGACCTATTTAAGAGCTCCTGGAGAAGGGCTGTGCCAATTACCAAGCATGCACCTGCTGGTTGCAAATGCAGGACTGCAGCAACGCGACTGGGACATTGTGTAGCTTTAAAGATTTATTTCAATGTCTAAATACTCACTTTTCCCAACTTTGGAGCATCTTTGTGGCTCTCAGCAGCAAGCCTTAATGTTTGGTATTTTTTTGAAAATGTACAGCCATGTTCCTGAGCTGTGTTCAGTGGTAGTTACCTGAACTGTTAAACTGAAATGTACTTTTTAATGCTTGTTTTTTTTCCAGATTCCAACCCTTTAAAAAAAATTTTGCTTCTTTTCCTTTTAGATCACGACTTCTTAATTATTAAAAAGTCCTATACAAACATTTTAGATAGATGTAGAAACAACATGTTAAAATTCCTGGTAGGCACAACTGTATTTACTCCTTATGAGCTTTTTTTTCAACCTCAGGTCATTCTTGAAGTTCTGCTTTGAATATTTTTCAATTTGGAAAGAGCTCTCACTAATTTTGCAGACAGTACTTAGAGCTAACTTATATGATATTCCTTTGCTGATGCAGCAGCAGATCATGCTCTTTATGTACAGACCTATGTATTTTAGCATAGGGCTACGTCAAGTATATCACAAATGCCAAAACACATGTATGTCCTTGTAGCTCTCTCATCAAGCAACCCAACAGTGTCAGAAAAGGCAGACATCTGGCAACAATTATTTTTGATGTAGTGATGTTGTCCAGCCTTCATTTACCTTACTAAACTTTTTCTCATGATGCACGTTTCCTGATTTTCTCTGGAACAAGCTCAGTGAAAGCACCTATCTATTCCCAAGATGCTCTATGAAACCACTTCTGGCACAATAGTAGCATCTTCCCAGCCCATTAGAATTTCCCAGCATTGTAGTATTTGGTAAAAATCAGTAAAAATTATTCATTTGGATGGTTGTCTAATTCTTTTAGTATTCTTGGATAAAAGTTAGCACATCAGTCCTTTATGGCATGCTGCAAAGCTTAGGAAATTTGGCTTATTTTTTTCTGATAATTTTTAGTGTCTTTCTTGCAGAGTTTTCTTGCTATTACTGTGTTTCTATTCTCAGCCTTGGCATAAGGGAAAGTTCATCCCTCTTTTGACAGTACTGTATGTATCAAGTGTCTACCAGGGTTCACTCTTCTCCACTTTGGGGATTTTGTTTCTGATTACCTAGATTGTTTGAGGGAAGCTGCCCAGTATTTTACTGAATTTTGGATGTACTTTGGATAGTAATTTTAGTCTGAATGGGCAAGTATAATTTTCCCTGAACAAATGAAAATGGGCACAGTACCTGTCCCTATAGCTCGGTATTTAGTTAATGATTTCTGAGAGCAGGACTTAAATTGCTTGTTGTTAGAACTTACATAACCAAATCGTTGATTTTTATTGTTTGAACAATTCTGAATATCCATTTTTAGAAGCTCTTTTATTTTAAGCATTTCTGACATTAGTTTGAAAATCTCTCTACTAGAGATATCCCATTAAGTACATTCAGGCTTGTATGTATCACATCGCTTTAATTAAAAAGTAATCAAAAAGGATCCTCTATTTTGCATTATATTATTTCAGATTTAGATTTTACTTGCACTCCTTTGAAAAATCTTGCAAATTAATGGAGACAGGAAAAGTTTACAGAGAAGAGCCACCACATCTCCTTCAGCACTTGTAACTTGCTATGCTTGGAGTCAGTATACTTTGGGCTTAGGCATAGTTTTTATACTACTGAGAGTTTCTTTCTAAAAGATGTAAAATAAATGAGCTGAAAGAAAAGCAAGTGGCCTCCATACTTTTAAATGTCAGCAATTTATAGAATATCTTTCAATGCCACTGAACTGCACTGGCAATCAGTGCTCACTGTTGGAGTAGTTGTAGTGCTGCAGGTCAGGTTCATGGCCTATGGTCAGATCTAAGAAAAGGTGTCTGGTTCTCCTTGGAGTGTTCCCCATCTGTTGACCCCCTTGACATATTCTGACCTCTCCTGCAGTGTCATAGTTCTGAGAACCGTCAAAAGAATATTCCCAGAGAAGAGAACTAAAGCTCCAAAAATTATCAGACACTTTTTTCCTTGTTTTCCTTTGATTGTCTGAAAAGAAAAACTTCATTCATCAGAAAGAAGCAAATAAATATGAGTTGTGACTGAGAACAGTCAACTTTACATTTCTAGTACAACAATTTTTCTTTGCCAACTGAAAACAGCTTTTTGTGTGGATGTTTTCTGCATCAGGACAAACCTTATCTGGTACCAAGCATCTCCTCTATACCTGCTGGGATGAAGGTGAACTTGAAACACTAAGAAGTCTTCTCTACAGATAAAAAACTGTGGCATTTAATAAAGAATACATATTTCCACTAACTGTAGAAAGAACCTGTGGGAAATCTAACCCAGCTACTTCTCAGTCTGCAGCAGTGACAGTACACTATGGGTAGTGGCTGCTTTCCTTCCCTGCCAAAGTTAGATCTAGTTCAGCAAATGCTGACCAAGCATCTGCGAAGTGTATTCCCAAAACTAGTAGTATCAAAACTAAAGAAAAGACATGAAAAGGAGGTAACTGCCTCCTTGGGAAAAAGCATGTTTACATTGATCTATATTTATTCTCTGTTCTAACAGGATTAGCACAATGGAATTTTCTGGGATAAGTTACTTATCAAATCTTGCAAGGTACTGAAAAATAGGAGAATAAATGACACTGGATCTCGGTGTGGCTCAACATATAATGGGAATACACAATGTGAAAGGAGTCAAGCTTCACTATTACAAAGTGAAAAAGCAGCGAAACTGTTGTAATTGTATTTCAGAACAGATACAATTACGTAGAAAGTCATTACACCCTAATTTCTGATAAATATATTTGACTCTTAGTATTTGTCAGTAAACTATGATATGAATACCAGACTGACTTAATGTTTCTAGTCTAATGCCAGTGCATGCCCTTTAATACAGATTAGGTTATATACCATTGCATCACTTGTGTTGCATTACATTTAATCAGTTCCCATGTAGTGCAATATTCTATACAGAATGGAATTGTGAGTGTAATCTGAAAACCTTCTTCAACTGTGCAAAGATACAGAGGGATTTCTACAAGAATCCCTTCCGTATGTCTCTTTGACTCTGCATTTTACTTCTGTTCACTAACTGGTTTGCTGGTTTTATCTAAGGAATGAGAGCAAAGACTGCACATGCTAAGACAATGTTATCATGGGTATGTTTACATTTATGTATTTATATATATGAGTAGGTTAATGTCAAGAGAGTTACAATCCAGTCAGTTTCATATTTGTATGTTTTTTTGGAAAACAGATGTTCTATCCATCATTTACCACATTATATGCTACAGCTAAAAAAACTCTCCAGACAGAAAATTGAAAAGAAATCACGTAGAAGAATCTAAACACTGTAGAAAAAAAAACAACCCTTTTTTTTGTGAATAGAGATTGAAAGTTCAGAAGGCCTGAGACAGGGAAAAACCCCAACAGATGGGGCTGTTCTGCTGTGTGTGGTACCTTCCAGAATTTGCTGCTAAAATACTAGTATACAATGTAGAAAATTCCATTAAAATTAATGTAATCATGGACTGTGTCTTTTATACCGTGTGTACAGATAAGAAACTCTCTTTTGTAATTTGAAACTTCTTTCTTAAAAGCCTGATCTGCCTCCTCCAACCGCTATAATTGTTCTGAATACCTGAAAAGATCCATGGTGAAAGATCAGTCTCATTGAAGTCTGGGGAAAAATTTGTGCTGACACAAGTAGAGATGGGGCTCTCACTTGCATCCTACTACAGTATCATATTTGTTAGTTATTTACTTCTCTCTGAGGAGCTGCACCAATAACACTACTACCAATCCTAAACCTACTCCCCCAGTTTCTAATGGAGGAAATGGCTATTAGGGGAGGAACAGCATGGAAGTATAACAAGAAAACATAAATTTCCAAATCTTTTCCTAGAACAACTTGTTTGGGTATAAAGAATTACCTTTGTTCAAGGAAAAATTTACCAATCTTGAATCTCGCCTCAATTTTGTTTCCTGTCAAACTTTGTTAAAGGTACACAAGCACACAACTACACATATATTTACTCCACTTATATAAATATATAGCTATATATAATTTATATTTTTTTATTTCTAATTTTCTTCAGTTTACATATACATCAATAAATAAGTAAGATGAGATGTTCCTGCTTCTTACACCAAAAAAGTTTGACAATATGGATATTTATACAGCACTTAACCGAAGTCAACTAAAATTTTGATATAAGAGTTTAATTTTATATGTATTAATGATTATTCTCAGACCAATGCAACAGAAATGTATGAATTAATGGGTAATCAATTACAGTATTAATAATGATATCAACACATATGTCAAAATGTTTTTTAAGAACTACTTTGCTAGCCTAGGAATTTAAACGTTAGTCTGTATTTTAATTATCTTTTTATATTTCAATCTGTCATGTTAATTAAAACTATAAAATGACAGTAATATAAAAAGAGTGAGTCAAATGATCTATTAAAAAATCTGATGCTCAGAGATATCAAAGAAGAAAATGTAAAGATACTCTCTTTAAATATGGGGAGGAGAGTGTGCAAGTCATAATTGTGCTGTATGTATATATTTATTGCTACTTACAGTTTAGTTGGAAATTCAAATATAACACAGTCTGCTCTTGCTTTAGGGCCTAATTGCCTTTTAAAATGCTTGTGCCAAATTCTCACGGGGTGTAAACTGGAATAACTCCAACAGACCTAAAGCAGTTGGAATGAAATCAGTGTGTATTTGATCTTGAACTGGCTTTGATGAAACAGATCATAGATTTTTGTCAGTTAACAACACTGTCTAAAACATACTGTTTCTTTCTCCACTTATAAAAGGCACAGACTCTTTCTGCATCTGGCATGGTTGTGATCCAATCACTGTTGAAGACAACTGATCTCTTCCTTTGTGAAGCTGTCCCTAGCCAGTGCTGACAACAAGCGGGTCCTTCTGCTGAGCAGGTATCCAAGCACCTGCCTTCCAACTGCAGCAAGGACAGCTGCCAGGGGGAACTCCAGCACCAGCCAGGACACCCCACGCTGATCCCCAGCAGTGGATCCCATGGATACAATCAGTAAGAGGCACTGCTTCTGTGTTTGAAGAATGTTGTCACCAGCAGAACTCTCAGAACAATCTTAATATTGTTAACATTTCTTTTTCAGTATTTAAATGTTACAGCAAGATGGAGCAATAAATGGTGTATCATATACATCATATTTCCTAGGCTGGGTCTCCCAAGAGTCATTTACACTTCTCATGCTGGTTTTGGTTTTATCCCAGTAGTGTCAGTATCATCAGAAAAGGTAGGAAATAATAATAACAATAATAATAATAAAAAAAAATAGCAGGAACTAGCAGAAGTATACTGCAACACCACACACTATAATCAAACTGAAAATAATGAAGAATCTGTTAGCTGTTTATTCATTTCAGTGTGATAGGCAAAGAACACAAATTGTGTAGATCTAAGTTTCGAGGTTTCTGCTGTTTTCTGAGTGATACAATGAGGCATCAGAAATGAAGTACTGGAGGAATTGTGGCTACTCCTCCTTGGAAATTAAAAAAAATGACTTAGAGGGAAGAGGTTGGTTATACTGTGCTTGTGAACCTATTAGATATAAATGTGATGTGGTCTGAATTCCTTACTTATAATATTAAGCAAATGATAAAATTGACCCATGTGTGTACCAGAAGTTCTCACTGTACTGAAATCAAGTAATCTACAAACAGGCTGAACTTCCACTGACAAAAAAAGGAAATTATTTCTGCATACTTGCTACTGCAAGTACACACAGAATGTGCAAGACTTAAATTAAAATCCTGCCTCAGGATCTACAGATATATAGAATGCTTCACCCTAGTTTAATTAAGTGCAATGTCACTATCTGTATTGATCGCAAAACACAAAAAGCACTTCCAATGACTCTTTTTGATGTTCTAAACTAGTTTCTAATGAATATTTCTGGATAATAAATTACAAGTACCAGAAAGCATTTATAAGCTACAAGCCAAAACCAAACTTCAACAGACACTCGATAAGAGTAACGCAGCAGCACTGACAAGGTTTCTTGGATATCAACCTAGAACATATATTGCTTCTGCTTGCAAGCATATCTGAATGTTTTCACTTTTCTTTTATCTTTTTCCTACCCCATCATCTCCCCTTCTTCCCATTTACCACACAGATGCACAGCAGTTCCAGCATCAAGGTTGCTCCGTGCAAATTGCATTAACATTTCCAGAATAATTATCTGTCAGCACAAACTATTCAACAAGCAATGCAAGCAGCTCTGATTTAGTAAGGCATTTGCTCTGTTGTTTTTCTCTCTCTCTCTTTTTTTTTCCTGTTCCTCAACTTGTTATTCTTGATAAGACGGCAAAAAGGGCAGTTTGGAGGATGTCAGGCTGACACATCCACATGGGCGAGTTCTTTGTTGTTACTCGCTTTGGTGGCATCAAAGGGATGGCATCAAAGGCAGTGACAGCTCCAGAACACCAGGGCCCTTGTTTCATGGGTGTAAAGGTTGCAAGCTGTTAGCTCATACAGTAGGAATCTTCTGTGCTTGGATTTGTTCTTTCCTAGTAAACCTAAACTGTGCATGCAAGAACTAGGGAAAAAAACCTGTTGCCATTGTTTCCAACTGATTAACTAGGTAAACATCTTCTTACTGTTTATTAACATGTTTCAAGACAACTGGTGCACTTCCCTCTGTCAGGACTTTGAGTGCAGCCCTATATTAAAGCAAAGTTGGGAAATCACAGTTCACAGGTATCAACAAAATTTGTTTTACAGCAGCAGAATTTACAGTGTGCCATGGGCCATTTGCTGGGCTGGTGACAGGTACTTCTTGCTGACAAACACCATGTATTGAACACAGTGACACAGTCTGATGCACATGGATGCACACATAAAGTGAAGAAACTGAATTTGCAATTTATATGAAGAAACTGAATTCACAACTCAGGTGTTAGATTGTGCACTGCTCTGAAATTATCTAGTCATGACCACAAGTCATTTAGCAGTGACAGTTCTTGAAACTTTAGCTGATAGAGGTGACACAAACTAATTTCCACCAGGACCAGCTCCATTAAACCCTGCTGTGCAAGAACTGTAAAACTGGTATTGAAGTGACATTGGAATGTGTGGACAGTTTGAGACCACTAGATGATACTCTATTTTTATTTTAGTTCTGCATGTCAGTTGCCAGCATTTTCACTCTTGCCTTAGAGGTTTTTTAATTTATGGAGATTAACCTTTAGGAAATATTTTAGTATTTAATGTTCCAAGATTGTTGAAGTAAATTACAAGATTACCCCACTTTCTCAAAAAAGTTTTGGACTATGGCTGCAGCACTTTCATGCTTTCTACCAGCTTATGTTATAGTTAAAAGTGCAGAATTTGTTTTCAGTGCTAGTCACAGTATGCCTGCATCAGCACAAAAATAAAGACTGCACAGGACCCCAAGAGCAAATGCTTTCAGTTTACAAAAATGTACATGACCACAGATCTCAGTGCAACGACTCAGAGTCAGTGGGGAAAAGAACACCTAATTCCCATTAACCCTTAGAAAACCTCTCTGCAGGGAGAAAGAGCAAACAGAGGGAGAAGTGAAAAGAAAAAAAAATTAGAACAGCTTGTAATGGATCATGCCTGGCAATTTAGGAATTCATTTTTACATATACAGTGGCTTCTTGACCACTTCTGGAATGCAAAGGGATTTCAACACAAAACACAGTAAGATTCACATAATACATCACTTATGTATTGTATCTGCAATTCTGCACTTCTGTATTACAGTAAATTGTACTTTTAAAGGCAATTTTTCCTGAGAGACTACTATAATAATACTAAGATCAATCTGAAAAACTTTGTATCTATATTTATTTGATTTTAAGATTATTTTAAAATAATCACGTGTGTCAGAAGACATTCTTGCGCTTGTATGTAGATTGCAAATAATTTAGGGTTACGTATTGCTTGATTTTGTACAAAAGAGGTTTTTAGGGACTGTCCTGCTCTGTAGAAAAATAATTGTAATACAATTGTTGCTGTTTTACTAAAAGACCCAATTTAAGTTGTTGAAAACTATCAATTTACTAAATATCACTTGAAGCTTTCATTATCTGTGGAATGTTCCTGTGTTTAAAATAAAATGAGAGCCTTATATACGTGCAGCGTGGGTGTCTGTGCATATATTTATGCATATATATGTATATGTGGATATATATCTAGTTGGAGAGATTTTGTAGGTAGGTCTGATTCAAATAGTTTTAAATTATTATTGGCTTTCTTCCTCACATTTCATTGAGACATTAATTTATAAAATAAAATAGTTTCAGGCACTGCTTTGAAGTGTAACTAATCACAAAATGTTAGGTCTGCACTCAGATGCAGTTGCCTCTAAAACTCTTAAGAGTCCCACCCTTTAGATTTTTTAAAAAACCTTTTTTCCATGCATTACTCTAATTCACTGCTCTATTAGAACAGCCATTATACACATCCTGTATAATGACATGTGTCTAGAAATAATCCACATGACAGTGAGTCTTGGGTTTGGTCAGACTGATAAATATCTGCAGTTATTTTGAATTTATAATGAAAAATTTGACTTAATAATGTTGTACAAGTTGATGCAGAGCAACTTGCTGATAATCAAGCAGCTGAAACATACTTCTTTCTTGGTGGGAGTTCTGTCATATATGTTTTAAGAGAAAATTAAATCTTAAAATTAAATCTTTTTCACAAATAAAAGATTTTGCCCAGAATTTTTTTTTTTTTTTGACAATTAGAAAGTCCCAAGTACTTCAACGTTTTTTAAAATTTTCAGAGGAACATGCACCCCAAAACCGCTTTCAATATATTTTACTTCAGTGATCATAGTCTTTGGTTAAGAATAAGTACCAGTCATGATCATCAGGTCTGCAAGAATGCTGCATGTAGAGGTGTCTAACCTTGGGTGTAAAAGTGGATCAGGTTCAGCCTGGAAGGTCAGAACTGGCTGAACAGACCTGTCTTATACACCACTGCTCTGGAGTCAAAACAATCAGTTTAACTGTTTTAACAAAACCTCTGTTCTTTCAGGGTAATCACTTAACAGTACTGCTGAACCAGGCACTGAGGATGTTAACATCTAAGCTAAAATTCAGAGGTTCAGTCATGAGCTTTTATCAGATATTTGAACCAGATCTCTAATAAAGGCATTAGTAACACTTTTTTTCAACACTAAAAAACCCCTAAAAGCTGCATTTCAAACTCCTGCTGTTGTTGGACTTCACAGATAGACATTTCTAAGATGGATTTTAATTTTATGAAACACTGCTTTAGTAACGATCTCATAAAATCTTATTTTAACAATGTCTGCATTTTGGAGCAAGTTATGTTTTTCAAGAGTACCTTTTAACTGAGCCACACAAAACCCCCCAGATTTCTCAGGTAAACTAGGAAAAAAAATCATGTGGCAGTGCCTGGATGGGAAAAATAATTTTTATATGTATAATCACTGCTCAAAAATTAATATGGGGCAGCATGAGAACTACAATGGCTGTTCTCCCATACTTCAAAACTGAATAAAATCAAAAATTCTCTTTCCATTGTCTATACCTTTATAATACTAGGCTGAACTGCATTGCATGCCTCTCAATACCAAACAATCTCTAGCACATTGAGAAGTTGCCTCATATCAGTTACTTCACATCTTCAAAGGTTTCAGTTTTTAAGGTTTATTTTTAAAGTGAATATACACTAGAAGGATTTCATGAAAGAGCATTAAATTAATGAGAAATAGAAACGATTGGCTAGTGTGAAACGAATAGAAGAGCTTACTATGTATATATAGAACAAAACAGTAAAAAAATAAATACCTTGCTGGTACTACTAGCAGTGAAAGACTGGAATGGCTCAATTTGGAGCAGAGGCTTGTAAGAATAAAGGTTTAATATTTCCAGTGAAAAAGGTAGGCCCAGCACAAGGAGGAGGTAAGAACATTTTCAAAGGTCTTGATCAAGAAGAGGACATACACCACAGAACAGTTTCTCAGGCAGTGACTTAAGTCTTAAAATTTGGGTCGTTTAGCTGCTCAGAGAGGTGGAGTCACTGTCTCTGGAGGTGTTTACAAAAATACTGGCTATGGCACTCAGTGCCATGGTTTAGTTGATAAAGTGGTATTAGGTCATATAGGTTGGACTTGATGATCTCAGAGGTCTTTTCCAACCCAACTGCTTTCGTGATTCTGTCATCTAACCATAAAATGAAAGAGTGAAGGTAAGCTGGCTGTATTAGAACTTACTTCCAGGAAAAGCCCAAACTTTTGTTTAAATTCTTTTCTTTAATGGCTGGAGAGCAATTGGGTTGGCAGGTTTTCGTATGGTTATTACAACTGACAGGAGATTGGACAAGCAAACATGAACACGATGAAGAACTTCACAAGCTGGGGCTTTGTGGGTGATTCATTCCATATGTTACATTATTTGAAAGCTGCACTAATGGCAAGACAGATATTGATAACCAAAGAAAAGGAGTAAGTCAAGGAAGAGATTGAGAGAATGAAATAAAGCTTTCCAAACAGAAGTGCTGAGAGTAATAAAAATAAGGCAGGAAAGGAAAATCTGCTTGCAAATAGGGTATTGTCCAAAGTTAGCATACAAAATGGTTTCAATTTTTGTTTTGGTTTGGGTTTGTTTTTTTTTTTTTTCTTTTTGTAGATGCTGGCTGGAAAGACCAGGTGGGAAAATTCAAATGAGCTTTAGCAAGGACACCGAAAGTTGTCAGTTCAATACCCACCTTAATTGCAGTAGACTGTACACATTTCATAGCTTAAAACAGACCATATCTTTGCACCATGACTTTGCATATCTTATATGGATTTTATGGCGTGTTAGCAGCTAAGCATTCTAAAAAATAAAGCAGGTTTTCACTTCTAAAAACTCAAAAACCACATTTCATAAAAGGATTTAAATCAATATTTAAAGGTACTCATGCAAATAGAGGCATCAGCTTTTTTCCACCAGATCTATGGTGCATCAGTTACAGAGTCTCCATCACTCCTCAGAAACCTAAATTTTCTTTTAAGCCTGGGCCATTATAACTAGAGTCACTGCCAAATCCAGGTCTCATGAATGCACAATACTTTTCACTTTTGGTTAGTCACCATCACTTCAAGCCAACATTCCTCTTTTGATGTTGTGCTTGATCAGCTAGTTTTCACAACGCACTTTTCCCCCCCAGTGAATGTAGTAGATAGCGAAACTAAGCTTTTTGCAGCATTCTGCATTCTACAGTCAGCCTTCAGGGATCCTAAGTTTAAGAGTAAGGAAACAGTAATTAAAAGTGATTAGGACAAGAAGCCTCAATACTATGAAATGTGGACTCAATTGTCCTTGACACAGGCAGAACAAGGCAGCAGGTTTTGGTTTTGATTACAGCTTTACTTGGGATTTTAATAAACATGAGCCAGTATTCAAACTTTTAATATCCTGCTGCTTAACTATTTCCAAAAAGCAATCTAGCTCTTTTAAACAGTCCTTGTTTAAAAATTTTAATTTGTTTGGCTCTGTCTCTGCTTAGAGAAGTTGTAGCCTCATGGTAACTCTTTTATAAGTTCATTTCCAGAATCACAAGCAATTGTTTTTTTTTCAACTAAGTGTTTCCGCATGTGCCAAAAGTGTCAGGCTGACAGCTTTCCTGCACTGTTTTATCTGGTTCCCACAGTAAGTATGAGAGACAAACACAGGAATGTGTCTAGTGCTGACTATGCCCATCAAGGATACAATGATACTTACAGCTCTTCCAGGAAGCGGAGATTGTGCACAGGGTTTGAGGGCAGCTTTGTAATGTTGTTCATACTGAGATCACTGTAGGGGAAAACAGACAGAGGCTTAATATGGCATGCCACAACTGTGGCATCCAGCTGTTCATTCCACACATTTTTAAGTACTACATTAATAAAAATTAGTTCCTCTGCCAGAATTGATGAATCATTATCTACTTAGCATGTCAAGCATTCCATTTTCGTACGAACACAGCTTTGTCAAACCAATACAGGCTGTAGCATGTTCCTCATTTCCAGAGATTTTGGAATGTTTTATCACGCTCTATAAATCAGCTGGAACACTAAACAATACTTCTAGTCGACACAATTTTAATAAACCACTGTACTGTATTAAAATTTACTTGGAGTGGTAAAGGAAAATTACTATGCTTTTTGTTGTTGTTGTAGCACTGTAGTACACTTGGTTTACTAAAGTAGACAGGCAAAAGCAAACAGATACAAGGTATCTGCATCATCCTTAAAATTTCATGAATATGGACACGCTTTGCTTTTGCCATACTGCCTATTCCATGGTCATACTGACCCGCCTTGCCTCACACAGGCACATCAGGTGTCCCCAAAACCCAACCTGACTTATAGAAATGACGTATTTTCAAATAATAAATATTCCCTTTTTGAGTGCTCTTTTGTTACAGGTACTCAAATTGCATTAAATAAGTGAAATGAACCATAAAACAAGGGTGTAATGTGATCCTGCTCTGTAACACACTTCCTGGTGGGGTTCCATGGTAGTTCCTGGCACAGGAAACTACCAGCCATATCAGCTCTGTCAGAGCCCACTCAAGCTATATTTTAGACCAAATTTTATATAATACCCTTTTATTCTTAACTTGCCTTTTCATTGTTTTCCACTGTCTTCCCCATGTCCCACAGTATCATTATAATTGCTTTTCACTGAGCACCAAGACTGTAAACAAATTGTGTAATAAAATTCTGTGTGGAAGATACAACTTACACGACTGTATCGAAATTTCTGTAGATTCTTAAAATAAAAGTGACC
>WEKY01018599.1:4677-28397 GCA_013390045.1 Picathartes gymnocephalus | reverse complement strand
GCAGGTGGATCTCTGCATCCTTGCAGTCCTCTGTGGTATTGTCTTCAGCATGGGCTGTAGAGGAACCTCAACTGCTGTGCCTGGAGCACCTGTTCTCCCTCCCTCACTGATCCTGGCGTCTGCAATGTTGTTCTTCTCACAAATTGTCTTGCAGTTTTTCTCTGGTTGCAATTACATGTGCGCAATAACTGGTTTTTTTCCTTTTAAATATGTTCCCACCGTTTCTGGTTGGCCCAGCCTTGGCCAGCAGCATATCTGTTCTGGAGCTGGCTGGCATTGGCTCTGTTGGGCATGGAGGAAGCTTCTGGCAGCTTCTCACAGAAGCCACCCCTGTAGCACTGTGCTACCAAAACCTGGCCATGCAAACGTTTTATGCTTTACTCTGTCCCCAAAACAGGAGGTGAAACAGCCCCTGGGCAGCCTTTATTGATTATTGTCCTAAAAGTCACCAGAGTACTGGGATAAATACATTTGTAGAGAAAGGGGGGAGCGTCTAGGGGACCTTCCCAGTGACAGGAGCAGAACTGAGGTCTTGGTGGAATTTTGGATGTCACTGTGGAATGTGTTGCTCTGGTGAGCCAGACCCTCTGGGGAGGCACGTCCACAGAAGCCTGGAAGAAATGCACTGTGAGATTTTCTAATGTAGGTGTGGTCGTGTGTTGGCCATGAACATAACCAAGATGTCACAAATTAATCCATTCTTTTTTTTTTTTCTGCTCAAGTTGGCATTGTATGAGACAACAGAATACAATATTAGACCTGTAAGAAACATTAAATTCTAGTTTCTCTGTTCATTTTTTTTATTCACAGTATAAGACTAACCATGGCTTTTGCTGATAGTCTGAAAAAAGCTTGAAATTTATTTTCTAAATTTTAATGATATCTAAATGGTCACCGGCCAAAAAAAAGTCTTCATATTAATAATATTCCGTTTCTGGTATAAAAGATGTATTTCTTTTTGAACCAGATCTCATCAGTGCATAGAGTGTCTTTTGCCAAAGATTTTTTAAAATGCTTCACTTAAAATTGTCCAGATTTTTGATCAAATTATTTGGAAAATGTATCTGGTTTGTTCTCACATTGGGGAAGGCTTTTCTCCGTTTTCTCACTTCTCTGTTTTTCCTGTCCTTTTGATGAATCCTGACTCGAGCACTCCATTTAAAGGCTTTGAGCATCCCTGAGCGTGGGAAGCCTTCTGGGGCTGCCGATATGCAGCAGAGTGCACGACCCTGCGACTGCTCCCTTCTCTTCTCACCCACTGTGCAGCACAGGCTCCCAGACTTCTCCTGAGAAGTGTTGAGGCCCTGCCAGTTCTAGTCTGGGAGCTGGGTCTGTTTAGTACCTCTGAATACTAACTAGGTTGTTTTTACCCAACAGTAATATGTGACAAATTAAACAATATAAATTTTATCTTGATCTTAATTAAGGCAACAGCAATATTCCCATTAACTTCAGTGGGACCAGGACTATATCAAATATTATTTAAACATTTATAATAGCATTAGATAATGGGGTTAGAATAATTAAGAGTCTATTGAAGAAATTTAGCTTGATGGTGGAGAGGCAAATTATGTCAAATGAACGGGAACTGTAGTTTATGGAGGCCTATTGAGACAGTCTTGTTTATTGAGGGAAGAGAAGGAAGCTCATAGGAATCTTTCAGGGGCAGAATCTGAAGGTCTTTTTGGGACTGAGAAAGGAGTGGGAATATTAAACAGATGTGTGAAGTGGGAACAGTTTTTTTCACCATCACACAGACTCAGCAGTCAAGAGTATCTGAAAATTAATTTTCAATCGGCAAAATGAGATCCTAGAATCAGTGTAGGCTGTTTCAATTAGGTCTGTGCAGATAGACAAAATTAATGGGTCAAATAAGTAATTAATGGTGTTAATATATCAATCACTTTTCTAATAAAAGTGTCTGAAATGAGTTGGGGAAAAAATCTAATAATTAATTTGAAAACTGCTATGATGCTCCAATTGATTTGGGGCTGGGAAAAAAAGGAGAATAATTAGTAAGGCTCAAAAAACAATATCACATTTAGTCCCCCAAATGGAGAGGAAAATTAAACAGAGGTGGGATTGAAATATCATTTTTTATCCTCTTAAGAAAATTGGGATTGTCAACTATAGTAGAATCCTATTCTTTATTTTAAAGGACCTATATATGCCCTGTCATTCCTCACTTCTAATCATGTGCAAGGTCATGTCAACTCAACGGGGAAAGTGGCTCTGTGTGTGCGTTCTAGACTTTCTCCTTAACCCAGAACTTTAAATGTTAAGAAGCTCTTTTCTCAGTTTGCTGCTATGATAAAATGATGAACTAGCATAAAAGCCATAAATGTAATCTTTTTTTTTTTCCCCCCAAAAAGCATGCTCGTTTCAACACAAAATGAAGGTATTAGTCTAAATGATCTCTGCTAGACTGCTCACTGGACAGGAAGTGAGAGAGGGCATTGCATGAAATTGTCTATTACTCATAAAAATAGGTTATGTGTGAGTTTTTTAATTTTTGGGGGAAATTGTTGAAACTTGTGAGTGTGTTCATTTTTTTAATAAAATACATTTATTGAATACACTGGTGGAGGTGCAAAAAGCATAAATTCATAAGGGTTAAAGAATATAAACCCGCGATTTCCATTGGGAAATTTTCTGACTGGCCACACAGTGCTGCTGAGCTTGGCTTTGTCAACCTCTGTGTTATTGAACAAAAATATATTGCAATGGTTATGAAAAATAGTTCTCTACCATCATTCAGCCTTGTTTTGCCCTTCCCCTTCCCCTTTCACTGCCAATATGAAAACCAAATGTATAAGAAACAACCATCATTCCTTTCAACAGAAAATCAAGACTGAACCACCTCTTCCTTGCAAGAAGTTGTCCACCAAAAGAATTCACGAAATTAGAAATGCTTTAGCTGATATCCTAAAGCTGTGAGTGAAAGGCAGTAGTCAAAAGTACTTGAAATAAAAGGAAAATCAAAATAAGTGCAAGTTAACTCAATGCTTTTGAAAATGGGACTCTTAAATAGAATGTGGAGAAGTCTGTTATCTGCCATTACTTTAAAACTGTAGCATGGAGGCTGCCTCATGGGAAGCTGAGATGTAAGTATTGGTGTAAAAATGCTAAATAACTAGGAAGCATTAGAGGAGTGGAACTAATCAGATGACTGAGAATTCATACTGTGGTTGTTCAGTGTGTTTCAGGGGATCCAAGTAACCCTAAAAAGCTTTTCAGCTAAGAAATGCTCTTTCCTTGTAGTAGGAGTATCTATGCTCTCTTTATTTTACCACGAGTTAAACTTACTCACCATACACCTTTCCTCTTCTTGGTAATGTCTGTTTTAATGACACATGCACCACTAGTGGTTCTTGTGTTCTTTGCTATATCAAAATTTTCCTTGTATTTATTCCAGGCCACTGCTTCTGGGCATGATGTGACAAGTGTGCTGGTTTGCAAGGCTGTGGTGCACATAGAGGAGTGATTTCATTCAAACAAGAAGCTGTTGCTGGGTAGGCATTTTATTAGCACTCACGCAGAGTAGCAAGTTGCTGTAGTCTGCAATTCTTTCATCTTTAAAGTACACCTACAACTAGATCCCTGAACAGTGGGCCAATAAGTTGGAAAACACATTTGGACTTCCAAAGAAATGCCCTAAGCAAGAAAAAAGAAAAACAAACAAAGAAACCGAAAATACAAAGGACAATATTTCAAATAGCACATGGTGTTTACTAATTTGTCCTTTTTTTACCATATATTTCTCATATATAGATTCCTTATTCTCTTTGTTCTTTGTAAATTTACTGGCACACCCTTTCTATCACTTTAGTTGCTCTTCTGTGGTTTTTTTGGTGGGGTTGTTGTTGTTGTTGTTGTTGTTGTTGTTGTTGTTGTTCTTGTTCTTGTTCTTGTTGTCTTTTCTTGTTTTATATTGTTGTGGGGTTTTTTTTCCTCTAATTCTAGTCTGTCTCCTGCTCTGTCTTAAGATGCACAGACCAGAACTGCAAACACATTTAAAATATGGGTGGAGCAAGGTGTCCCCAGTGGCAAAATTATTTTCTTGGTTTTATTGTGACTGTCTTTCCTAATGACACCCAGCATTTTATGACCGATGTTGCAAACTTAACTCAGAATTGCAAAGAGCTGTTATTGATGACTCCATTAGCATTTCCACTAATGGAAACTCTTCTGAATACAGCATCAGGTAAGCAAAGTTTAGGTTATTCTTCCCTTGCTACAGAACTTCACAATGATTCACTTGGAAGCTCACCTGCCCCTGAGAGTTGTGCACACTCACTTGATTGGCTTTTGGAGTTCCTTATGGTCAGTGTGGCACTTGATTATCTGAAAAAAGCCTTGGTATTATCCATACACTGCATTCTCTAGGTCATTGACTAAGATGTTGACTAACTCTGGTTCCGACGGTGATCTCTAGGAGTTCCTGAGGTTTATACTGAAGTGCCTTGCACATGCTTAGATATGCATTTTATCACAAAACACTTTTTAATTAAATTCACTATTTATTATGTTTTATTCAATTTTAAGTGCATTTGAGGTGCAGATCCATGGCTTTTTCAGATTTCAAATGCTTTTTTGTCATTTACTTCTATAATATTTAAAAATAGTTTGGTTTACTAGTTAATCTTATAAAAGCATTGTCTCCTGTGAAAGGCTGTCCACTTCTCTAGGTTCCAATGTTAGCAAACAGATAATGGACAGACTTAAAACTTGCAAACAAAATTTGACTTTTGTGAAAATTGAAAATGCCAAGTGTCCATCTCTCTCTGTCTCAGCCTGGGCATTGTGTGACATGCCCCTGTCCTGGCAACAGAAATAATATCAGAGAGAGACTCATTTGATAGTGTCCCTTTTACCCGGAGTTAGGAAAGCATCTTTCCAATTTGTTACTTTTTGACTGTCATTTATTCTGCAGTTATAAAAAATGTGCTCTTGGACCCGTTCTTCTTTGGAAAGTCTCAGTCTGTGAATGACATTTCCAGAGCATACCTCAATCCAGTGATTTATTGAGGCAATATATCATCCAAGTAAAGTCCTTTAACCATGTTTTGCTCACCAGATGATACCATCCAAAGAGAAGAAAATCTGAGTCACTGTTTAGTTGTGTAATAAAGGTATGTCAGGAAGCCAGAAGCTCTTGAAACACTAAGCATGTTTGCCTTCAGGTGTACTGACATCCTTGCACCTTCTTTCACAAGCATGTTAGTGAGCTGAATAGGCCTCCATACCTGGTCGCTAAGGTCTTGGTCTCCTTGACAACTAAACTTTTCAAAGATTACATGAAAAATGTTTTCTTTACCCCCTGAGCTCTTTTAATGCTTTAAAATGTCAGGGAAAAGATCCTTTTTTCCCAAGAGTACGAAAGAGTTGGTAATGGAGAAGGAACAGAATATTTCAAAAACATGTTTACAGAGTAGTATAGCACCACAGGACAGCCCAGACACAATGCCCTCAAAAGGGATGATCTGAATTTAAACTTATTAATGAAAATACTTTGCTTCAGAATAGATTGGGCTTTTGGTTGAAAAATGAGACCTTTCACCTTTAATTTGCCTCACTAAATTCAGCAAAGGTTGGTAACAGCAGTGACATTCTTTATGGCTGCTACTGCATAATAACATTCGCAGGGAATGAACTTCAGTGTTGTTTTCTAGGTGTTTTTTGTTAGAAATTTGGAGTTGTGTTAGCTGACAGTCAGAACCACTCTTTGGGTCAGGATTTAGGGTGTATTTGCCTCTGTGGTGTACTAATTTAGGTGTTGCTACAACAATGGGTTGGTTGTGATAATTACTATTCTGTGTGTTCCATAAGAAGCTAAATATCCCTCTGCTCACTGTTTGGCATTCACATGCAGGGGCAGTCCCTAACAGGACATTGCCGAAGGTGTAGGAGAGAAAAGGCTAAAATGGTAATATAAGCAGAGACATCAAGATATTTAGAAAGTGGGCCTGGACAGTGGTAGGCCCTGGCCAAAACTGGTATTGTGGAGTCAGCTCTTCTAATGGGTAGTAGAGCCTGCAGCCCTCCCCAGCAAGAGAGACCTTCCCAAGGAGTAACTTGGAGGACTGATAGAGAGAAGGGACATTGCTTTTGTTTGTGACTGGGAAGCAGAGGAAATTAAAGTGCGGGGAATCAAAGAAAGGATGCTGCACTGAGGGACCAACAGGCACCACAACTTCGGGCTTCTTTTCCAGCAGAGCTTTCATTCAGTCAAGGGAAGCTAGTGGTAGTCTCTTTTTTTGTAAGTGGCTACCAGTTCCTCAAATGGCCTTCATTTGTTTAAGGAGGTGATTAAGAAGGTGGTGGTGAGAAAAACAGCTGAAGAGAAGTTTTTGCCTGGGGTTCAGTATTTGCAAACTTGGGGGAAGCCTCTGTTGTCTATAACCCACAGGTCCATCTGTAGGAACAGTAGCCTCATCTCACTGTTTATTTTCCATACTGACTTGCCTTTTGGTTTATCTCAATTTTTCACTAAAACTTTGTGACTCCATTTTTGCTAGTCTTCAAATGCTGAGAGTTCCAAAATAAATTGAGTTTTTTCATAGCTTTTTCTGATTAAGGGCCACAGTCTAAGATCTAGTAATAGGAAGGCAGGTGAAGGGCATAAAATGCATGAATGGTAGTGAATTTGTTCATCTTCATCATGCTGTCTTTTTTTTTTTAGTTGGTTGGTTGTTGTTCATTCTTTCAGTTAAAGTTTGTCTTCTTCTGTGTATGTGATAAAAGCTGGTGTAAATTCATTGCCAGTTGCAGTCAATTGCCTGAAAGATGACTGCTGTAATTTTTTGACTGATACATTGACTTCCTGACTTGCCCAAATACCATAATTCAGGTTAGTGGAGTGCCACCCACTGGGTAAACAGTGAACCCGTGTAGATCCTATTGCACAAGATGTGTTATAAACTGATGGCAACTAATTCTGCTATAAGAAGTTGGTTTTCAATCAAGGTAAAATTTGGTGATGATTCTTTCTTTCACAAACCTTACTCTGGTCAGGCACCTAGACTTAATTGATGGCAAAATTTAATTTAGCATCATAGAATCATTAAGGTTGGAAAAGACCATAGTCATTAACCCAGTGCTGCCAAGTCCACCACCAAACCATGTCTCTAACTTGCAGAGGATGCACTCATTCCCCTTACCCTGATCATTGATAAAGATATTAACAGGCCTGTCCCCAACACTGAGCCTGAGGAACACCGCTTGTGATTGTCTGCCAGCTGGATATAACTCCATTCACCATCCCTCTCTGGACCTGGCCATCCAGGAAGTATTTTACCCAGCAAAGTTTTTGCCAGTCCAAGCCATGAGAAGCCAGTTCTCCAGGAGAATGATAGAGGAAATGGTATCACATGCTTTACTAGTCCAGGTAAACCACATCCACAGCCTTTCCCTTACTGTGGGTCACCTTGTAATAGAAGGAGATCAGGTTAGTCAGGCAGGACCTGCCTTTCACAAACCCATGCTGCCTGGGCCTGATGCCCTGGTCATCCTATGTGTGCTGTTCACACAGCATTCACGATCTGCTACATAATCTCCCTGGCACTGATGTCATGCTGGCAGGGGTGCAGCTCCCAGGATCCTCCTTCCTGCACTTGTAGACGGGTGTTGATCTGTTAGCCTCTAGTCATCAGGGGCCTCCCCGGTGAGCCAGGACTACTTATCAGTGATGCAAAGTGCTTGGTGAGCATTTTGGCCAGCTGCCTCAGGACTCTTGTGAGATCCGTCCATCCCCAAAAATGTGTGTCTAAATGGTGTAACATGTCACTGACTGTTATCCCAGGGATTCTGGGATATTCTTTCTGCTCCTGTCCCTGTCCTCCAGCTCAGGAAGGTGGAAGCTGCGTACCCAGAGAAAAATAGGTCTTACTGTTAAAGACTGAGGCAAAGAAGGCATTAAGTACTTCAGCCTTTTCCTCATCCGTTGTCATTCTGTTTCCACCTGCATTCAGTGAAGGATATCCAGGAACTTTTTTAATATAGATTGAATTCTGGCTTTCTAAACAGTTTATACTGTGCTTTTTTTTAGTTGAAGTGTATTACTAGAGTCAACTTACAGCTCTTAGTTCTGCCCATGCCTGTTAGTGTAGAGACCTGTATTTCATGATTCACTATTCAAAAGCAAAGTAAATCACTTCTTTTTGAATTGCTACAATCTGCATATTGTCCCATCCTGCTCAGCAATTCTGGGTTCATCCACTGCTCTTTCCACGGATTCTAATTCAGTTCAGAGCATTGCTCTTGGATTTCTTTTGGTTGGCATATTTGAGAGAGGCTTGGATTCCCTCATAACAGGATGCAACAAACTGGAAGTTTTATGTAAGCACTGGTGCCCCACACTGGAGCCACAGGCTGATGAGACGAACTGCCTGTGAGATACTAAAGCCTTTGTGGTGTGAATATTACCAGAGTGCAGATACCATGCTTCACCTGTTAGCCTCTGGTCTGAAGCAGTGATTTTTTGGCTCTAGAAGATATTTGCTGTCTGAGTCAGAAACTGAGGATACATGGGACTACCTCATTTAAAGGATTGCTAAGGAATTCCCATTTTGATGCCTTAAGTGTATAACCATGACTTTGTCAAATAAAGTTCTGGCCTTTTGAAATTTTTTTGTAGCTGACTGAGCCCTGCTCTAACCACAGTTGAGAGTTAATAGCCTCTGCATCTTATTAATTAACTATTTAAAGCTCTTGAACAAACATGCCTTTTCAGGGAGCATAAACTCATCTGACAGGCCACCGAGAGCAGATCTCTTTCTGCAGTTGATACAGGTAAATCCTGTCCTATTCCTTGCCATTCTAATGCTCTAGCAACATTCCAGCATTTTATTTACCACTTTGAGAGGAAGATGTTAGACTAGGATGTAGCAGCATGTCTGGATGACACCCACATTTATTTTGGGAACCCAGAAACAACACATGTCCTCAAATGCCTCCACCATAATAACCTGTTTGCCAAACTGGAAAAATGTAAATGTGATCAGACGGTTGTGGAATTTGTGGGCTATGAAATTGCCCTTGGGGATGATTTGGGGAAGGTTCTTCATGAGATTGCTGCTGCGGTTGGCTGGGCTTCCCTGGGGTATTTGTGAAGGAAGGATATTGTGTCTGTGGCTCAGAGTCCTCTGATAAATTTCACACACATTTGCCCAAAATGCAGAGATCTCAATGGGATGAATCAGAGCCTGGATAGCAGTCTCACTACTCCCTCTGTTTAGGACAGTTCACACTTTTTTGTTTGGATAAACTCAACCAAATCCATAAAGAACAAAAAAATGTCTTCTGTTGCTCATGGAATCTCTTGCTTTTTCAGCATTTTCCATGTTTTCCTCTGTGCTGTAGAAGATCATGACAAAATTTGGGGTGGCGTTTTCAGAGGGAAAATATAAATTAATGTGTAGTAGCAGAGAGGCTGTTATGTAATATGCTCTCCTTGATAAGGAGTTACAGTCTCAACTTCGGTGTTCTGTAGCATTACATAAAAATATATATAATAATTGACTGTTAGTGAGACTGGGACAAGCCAGGGATAGAGGACAAAGTGAGAATTATCTTTCCGTATGTTTTCTGCATTTCCACTCCTACTGCACTCTTCACTCTGTTGAACATTTCCTCCACTTCATATTTCATTTGGAGCCTGTGTGGCTTCAGGAGAGATAAACACACACATGTTGCCAGTATCTTGTCTCCTCAGCAGGACTTCATTGAAAAATCTTGCCATTCACTATTTTCTAGGACATCACATTTCTCACAAGCCCCTAGCTTCTTCTCACTCCTCTGCCAGGATTTTCCACCTGTCTAGGAACCATCAGATTGTGCAGTTGGGAGCATGGGAAGATGAACCTTTTCTTTTTTTTTCTTTCATTTCAATTTTGGTAGCTTTGATATTCTGACTGGACAAAGTTTGAGAACCCCTGAAGCAGGGGAAGTGTCACTCTGAATATGGCTGTATTGGGAGTCGCTCATGCTTCACATCAATTTACATCTGGTTTAAAGCCCTCTGAAAGGGTTATGGGGTTTATCTGATAGAGACAGAAGGTAAAAATCATCTATGTCTGAATTGCTGATTGATTGCATACAGTAGTACAACAAATAATTCTTATTATGACTCATAATTCACCTATGGGGTTTCCCATGAGGCTTGAGAATAGATTTATGTGGATTGCTTGGCTTTCCTTTTCACCTCTGCTTAGGAAGGGGAAAAAATTCCCATCTATATCATTGTTTTCAGAGAGATATTTCTTGTAAAGAACGACTATTAAAGCCATGTTTCCAGTTTATAAAAACTGTCTGGTTTATATTGCTGTGACATGGAAAGCTATTACCTCTGTTCTGTGTATCCGTCTCTCTCAATATATGCTGTGCAACAAGGGACCCTGCCCCAGCTACAGAAAACCTGTAAAACAAGGCATATTACTGCTTATCTACAAGCACTTCATGTCACAAGGAAATTCTCTGTCTGATTAACACCCAAGTATTAACTCCTTCACTACTACTGACACTGGAAACTCATCTGGCTGTAGCAATTAAGTGACTGCCATTCTGCACCTCAGTAAAGACATTGTTCTCCTTGGAATTCTTTCATATTAATTTGCTTGATACACCTTAAGCTTTTCATTTCTTTAAGGATCTTTGTTGTCTTTTGGTGAAGGGATAATAAAATTACAGATGAAGTGGTAGCAAAATCATTCAGCTAAAAAACGATTATTGTTTCTTCTGTACCTTTAGCCAATAACATTTACGTCTGAAATATAATCATATAATGGACTTTATTAGTAACTAGTGGGTGGGTGTGGGTCCTGTTATGGTTAATGGGTGATTTAAAGGTGTCAAAGGGAGAATAATACCCACCAAAGACAGCATCAAAAGCCTGGGAATATACTTGTGTTCATCTCTTTTAGTCTGTCTTTTTCTCTAATTACCTCACTGATCGTTCACTGTAGATTAGATTGTATCTTGTTGCCTTGTTGGAGGTAGATTGGAGCTGCAACACTAAAGAAACCTCCATGAGACATTTTCTCTGAATCCCCACTTTCACTGTGAAAATGGACAGCGTAGTGTATTCCTCTTCTGCTGGAAAATACAGCTTAATAGCCCATAGGAATAGCCAGCCTACCTTACGGCTTACTTTTTAATTTTCTTGTAAGGACCAAAGCTGAAGAAAAGTGTAACTTCTCTTTTCAGAATTGGTACACTAGGAAGAAAAACAAATGGAAAGGTCTCTTCCTAATCTCCCCTTATAAACCCTTATAAACAAAATGTCTTGGTAAAACTTCAAGGCCAGCGACAGGTTTACTCTAAACAAGGACTGGCTTGCAGTTTCAGTCTATGTTTGTTTCTGAATGGGAAGGATGAATCAACAGCACAGGTATAAGAAAAAGCGTACATCACTGAAAGAGTAGACTCTTCTCTATCTCCCCTTATGTCTTCTGAACAGGAAAGCCAGGGAATTGATACTCAGTGTGATTGTGCTCCACAGCTCATTCCTCCACTATCTTTGTGGCTGGTTGGAACATAGAAAAGTTTTTCTCTACTCAGTTCTACCCAAGACTTAAAGCAATATACTGGAGTTTTGTCATGTTTGCCTGAGAGTAAAGGTTTGATTAAAATGCAAGGATTCCTTTACTGATGTCCACAGGAACACAAGCATTTAGGTGCCTGTAGATCTGTTTTAGTATTTTGGTTTTGGGTTAAAGTGATTGTAAGGGATTCAGCCATTGTGAGGTTTGCCTCTTTCTTCAGCTGTCTCAACAGCCTCTGAGAAGGTGTTAAATGCTGGAAAAGATCCGTATCTTGTGTCAGAATTCTCCATAAAATACAGCCCACAAAATTTCCTAAGGCTTTTTTATGTTAATAAAACCTGCTTGTTTTCAAAGGGAAGGTGAAATGGAAAAGGCAATTACTGCTGAAATTCAACAACTGCAGAGATCTGTAGTCCCACTCCTGTTAGGTACATGCTCTGTCCACATGAAATTACCAGCTTCTACCTTCAGAGGTCTGTTGAGTCAAAAGACTGTTTCTGAACCTAATTGCAAAAAATGCTCAAACCTGCCTGTGGAGTCATTGCACCTACATATAATAAACAAAAGAGACAATTAACTTTTCATAATTTAAGCATATTTTCCTCCTTGATCTGAGAGCACCCCACCAAATGCTTCCTGTTCCCATTAAACAGCAAAAGGCACAGAGGCACTACAAGGTAGTGCTGGGGAAGTGAGGGGAGTTTGCCATCTCCGTGGTTTTCTTGTAACAGGTCACATAGTGAGCCAGTAGCTCAAACTTGAACTCTAGTCCCTTGACCCTTACCCACTTGCTCTAAACAGTAGACAGTGGAAAAATGGCTCCAAATGAATGTAAAGGGAAACAAATCCAGGCAGTTTATTGTCTCTGCTCACAAATGCCTGTACAATATGCAAACTTCATAACTGGAGGGTGGCCAGTGAAGATTTTTTTACCATAAAGTGACTATTAAGATAACAAGTGTATTACTGTTTTCTCCTGAGTTTTACCCAGAAATCGTGTCTCCCCTTTGTCTGGTGACAGCTACACTGCCAGTTTGTATGGATAACATGAAAAGTTTACACAAGCATCCCTCCTCCTGCTCTAGCTCCCCTGTGTCTGATCCTGACCCCCACTTGCTTCCTGCTTGCTGTTCACCCCTGGCCTGTGCCTTTTAGTAGCTGTGTTCTTTGTGACCCCCCATCACACTGTGTTTATCAGAGAGAGATTTCTTGCAGGGTATATGAGCATTTTCTCTGTCTTAAAACATTTTTGTGCAATGCCTAATCTCCATTAGGTTTAGTGGACAAAATATAAACAAATGGCAACAGGTAAAAACCCCATGCTTTAGCTTTGGCCTTACAAAGACAACTGTTATCACCTGCCTTGCTTGTGCAGCAGTCATAGCAGTGAAGAAGTATCCCAAGGAGTTGTACAGAGGGTAGAGAGGACAACTGAACCCCGTGATGCCTCCTGACTGCTGATGCATCCTTTTACACTAAGTCACACGTCTGTAGGTCAGGGCAAGCAGCCCCATGGGAGGAGGTTCAGGTTATGTCCACAGGGTAATGAAGAGGTTAAACAAGTTCAGGGTGTGACCCATGAGGTGTCGTATTAACACATCTGATACCTGTGCATTGGTATGAGCAGAACAAGTACAAACCTGCTTAGGAGAAATTAAATTAAGCAGTTGAAGGAAACAGTCATTTTAATAAGGCTCTTCTATATACAAAAAACCCCCCAAAAAACCTGATACTTCATTATCTATTTATTTCTTTCAGTCACTCAATTTTATTTTATCCTTTATAATTGAAAAGAAGACAAAATCAAGTCTTTAAAAATAATCTAATACCATGGTTTTGTGTAAACAATACTGGTGGAATTTAGGACTGGATGTCTAAATTCTCAGTCTGTAATAATATTTTAGTTTTCTCTTTATTCAACTCAAAAGTATTTTAACAGTCATGGGGTGATATTGCAGTGGCTTTGCTAAGGTAAGTAACAAGCTTTTGTGCAGATTTGTTGATGTTTCAGAATTTAACATATTGAAATAATGCAAAAGTCCACTATTCCATGAAAATTCTTCCTGTTCATGTTTTACTGAACATGTAGTCCCGTTGATGTGAGTGGTGCGAGATAAAAGACCCAGGAGCTAAATAGAGCCCTCAGGAGAGAGGATCCCATTTCCCACTGCCTTTACTCCCTGTGGTCATGCCTGCGACTGCACGGGCAGAGCGCACAGCTCGGGCCTGCATGCTGCCTGTATGCAATCATTTTTCGGAGGAGTAATGCTTAGCAGACTTGAAAAGCAGGGGAAAGTTAGGCCATAAACACTCCTGAAGGCCTCACATCACTTCCTCCACATCTTCCCTGTGCTTGTTTCAGAGGCTTGATGGTGAGCTGGGCTCTGAAGAGGCACACGGGAGAGGCAGCATCAGGAGAGAATTTGTGAAGTTTCACCTTCTCTGAACTGGGATAATTATGAAGTTATATCAGATTGCCATGGCTGAAAGTCTGACCCAGATGAGCAGAAATGCAAATTGGACGTGAGAACCCAAACTTAGCATACTGGTTTTCATGCATGAAGGAGCACCTGGCAATGGGCTGGAGGGAAAAGTCCTTGAAGCTGGTGAGAATCCTGCTGTCACTTTGCTGCCTCCTCAGTGGTGCTGCAGCAGAGGCACAGGGTACTTGGCCTTGTATCGCTCCAGCAGATTTGTTCAGGAAAAAGATTGTTCTATTTTGCAAAGTTAATATTCATCAAATGTTAATGAAAATACATAACAAATAATTATGACAAACATACCATCTGATTAAGATGAAAGAGGATGACAATTCTTGTGAATTTTTAATCTAAAAAAATAAAGAACATTACATTAATAAGACTTAATTATATCATTAAATATTTAAATTTACTTTCCATAGTAGATTTTATTTTTATTTAACATATTTTGTTTTTAAATATTGCTAACATTTTTATGAGATTTGTTCATAAAACACATAAATAGAAATGGTTTTGTGAGGCAAGAGGAATTTTATTGTCATGTATTCATTATATTGATCACCATTTCAATTTTATTTATCTCTAAAAAAAGCTAATAGTATCCTTTCACAATTTGTTATAATTCACAATATCTCCAGCTTCAGATAAATATTTAATAGTGTTACTAATGCATCATGCACACAGTATTTATTAATTAGAAAATATGAATTACTAGTTGTACATTTCAATAATTTGCATCTAAAATTAATGCTACATTTTTCCAGGAAACTGTGATTAACTTTGGGAATCTGACTTCAGCTGTCCAAAGACAGGCAACCAAAAGTGCACACTGCAAACCTAGGTGCCACCCAAAAAGGCTGTGACCAATGAGTGAAGAGGACTCTGAATACGAGAGGATGCCACCTGACAGACACTAACACATATCCTGCAGCACTGGCTCCAGAGAAAAGGAGGAAAAAAGACAAAGTTTCAGCACTCCCTGGTTTCCTTGATAAAGCCAAAGGGAAGATTTGACAATGTGGCTGTGCTATGTAGTTCTAGGTGTAAAACTCCCTCGGGTATCTTTGTCTATCCAGCAGCTCTAGGCAGCAGACGGGTCAGCTTTCCTAGGTGAGAGAGGGGGCCGAGGAAGGCAGGGCTGGGTGGGGGCAGAGGTCGGACAGGAGGTGGGGCAGAGCTGTCTGATGAAAAGTACTTTTGCTGGTGGTCCCGAAAGCCAGTGAAAAAGATTCAAGTTGGGTTTCTCCTACTGTGTCAGAATTATGCTAGGTATCCTGAGACTTGTTCCTCCAAGATACTTGTTTAACATGTAAGCAAGGTATTTAGGTCAGGTGTTAGACTGTAACTTTACCTTCACTTCAAATGGACAATATCTGCCCAATCTCCGTTTTCTGTGAAACCAGACTGTTTTTTCCCCAACTAAACTACTGTTTTTCCTTTGGTGGATTTATTATTTTCAGCTGAAGTTTCTGGAAAGTCAGCAATTTCCTGATTTGTTAATTTTAGAAAAAAAAATCTACTTTTTCAAAAAGAAGAGAATTATGGCACCAAGAACAACTTCTCAGTAAGGTGTCTTAAATACAAATAGCCTTCTTGGAACTGTTTGTCAGGCTGACATAGACATGACAGACCAACCAGAACCCTTCCTCAGAGGTATCAATCTGTTAGATTAATCTGCAGTAAGTATACATTTTACTATGTTGTTAAGTAATAACAGATATGAACTCATCAGTTAAGGCATGGATTGAGTATTTTTGAACCCCAGGGGTGGTTCAGTAAATGAAGAGGTTCGAAGTGGTACTAATGCTCCATATCTTTTGCCAAAGGATTTAAAAAGACTTTATATAAAGTTTGCATTTTTACAGTATTTACAGCCTTTACCTATCAAACATTGGACTGTATTTTCTGATAAAGCCACTAACAGACCCATGTATGTAAAGATTTCTATTTTTCTTTGCTTTAGCCGTGTGTTTATGGAATATTGTTGAATACAACCTACTACAAATAGCTGTACATCAAGGTGTTTACAGCTACCACAGCTGTACCACAATGTATTTATGTGTGCATATTGCTCTGTGTGTGTGCATACACAGACATACAGACATACCACAGCACTATAATCTGCATGTGCATGTGTATGCTGAGCATTTACAGTCATAGGCACTCACGTATGTGAAAAACCACTAGTAAAATTTTGCAGTAAAAATCCTGCATGTGATAGTCAATATACCACTCCCTCCCATAATTTTATAATTACAGTAATAAAAGGGAAAAAAAAAAAAAAAGGCTTACATAGCCAGGAAGCAAAAGACAAAAACCTCAGGTTGGTTACCACTTCACTTCTGTAGTGACTCTTTGTTCACACATACAAGAACACACATGCAGTTTCTGATAAAACGAGTTGTTTCTCAAAAGACAGAGAAAAAAAGAGAGGGCTGATGAAACCCTCAAGTTGTTCTTGAAATTACACCTATACCTGTTGTCATTTTCAGGAAATCTACTTTGTTTAGTGGATAAACTTGTTTTGACTTTTCAGTGGAAACACTTTGCTGGCACTACTTCCTTATCTGTAGGCCAAATTCTGACCACGGTTTCATGTGCCTCCCACTGCAATTGATATAGGTTGACTGTGTAAGGCAGGGTAGGGCCCTTATGTCTACAATTATAAAAGCACTGAAAGATGCTTTGTTGTTATTATGGCTTGCATTGCTAGAACTGCACCTGAAGATATCTATTTTAGGTAAGATTCAGCCCACAGATAGGGTTAGCCTAAAATTCTCAGAAATATTGAAATGCATACACAGAAAAACTGAAGAGGAGGAATCAACAAAAGGGATTTCATTTTAGCTGAATATACTGTATGGCATCTTGACTTTATACTGGTGTGTGGAAGCATTGACTTGCAATGATTTTGGTGTAAATCACATGCTTTGATGTGCAGGAAGGTTATGGAGCATTTTATATGAAGTGATAATATTTAGTAATTCTATTGAACTAATTACCAGTTACTCTGACGTTTAATGAAATAAGTAACACTAAACATGATGTGAGGGCAGCTTTTATGGACTTAAACTTTAATCAATTGAATGGGAGTCAAAGGTGCCATTTTTGCTGATGGTGGTGAACAATGGATGATGACATTTGCTAAAGAGTTTCTTGTCTTCTTTATTCTAGATTGAATAATTGCTCTGAGGCAAACTGGGAAGGACTGTTCGTATTCTTATTGACAAGAGAAAGCTGCAAGGTTTTAAAAACCCTGAAACCCTTGTGATTTTTTGTTGCGGCTACTTGTTATTGCTAAGTATATGCCTGTTTTACAGTGTTCTGATTTGGAGCCCTTCTACAGGTAGGACTGCAGTCTGGCTTTACATCAACCTGACTTAAGAATCATACTTGATGCTTAATTCTTCTTCCCAGCATCTACTTTTGCCTCCCAATCTGATTTGAGTTAGGAGAGGGGCAGAATCTCCCCAGGCAATTCAGGTACAGATTTAGGGCTGGTTTGCCTTAAAGGCAGTATGGATTCAACTGACTCAAGTTGCTTGGCTCTTCAAATCCAAATTCAAAGACAACATTGATCTATGACTCATATAAGGTCTCCTTGGTTTTGCTTCTGAAGTAAACAGTTGCCTCAAGGGCTGGCTGATCCATGTAGGATTTTCCTTCTCTCCTTTCCCCTTGACAGTATTTGGTACTTTTGTGCAGCGTGTTATTTGTGGTACCAATGTCCCATGCTGCACAAAAGTACCACTGATTTTTTTTTTTTACAAATTTAACTAATGTGATTCTGATTTTACACTCAGGATACATAAACAGACTAGGGAATTTCTGACAAGAGCCAAAGGTGGAGCATGACCTAAATTTATATAAAAAAAGATTGCTCATAATGTAGTATGAAAACAAAAATGCCACATGAAAGAATAAGTAGTTGTGCCAGAACCAGTCTTGCTATTGTCTTACCATGTTCCTTATTCACAAGTTGGTGGAATTCAACCCAGTTACTCACATTTGATCCAGCATTGCTGTGTAATTGATGATGAAGTGGGAGAAAGAAATAGGAAAAAAGATTTCAACATGAAAAGAGGAATAGATTTTTTTCATTGTGGAAAGAGATTAATTTTCACTTACTTGGTTTTATGTTACAGATCACTGGCACAGCAGTATGGAGAAACTTGTGTGAAAACTGTCTGCACAAGCCCAGCCCAACGCACTGCTAAATGTTATTAATTCTTTTAGAAATTTTTAGAAAGAAAATGAATAACTTGCTCAGACTTATCCTTTCTGATGTTTTTGGAACATTCTGTACCACAGATGTGGCCAGGAACAAACTATGAGTTACATCATTTAGGACTATTCCCAAATCAGGTTGGATTGGGCTTTAAATCACATGAATTCCTTCAACAAAAATTCCAAGGCCTGGCCAGACCAGAAGGACATACATTAATAATAGTGATAAGCTCCTTTCTGCAGCCAGTTTGTAAATCTGGGTCCAATGTTATCAGGCCAATAGTAATGTTGTGAATGAAGTTATTGTGCTGAATCTGTTCATGGAGCATGCTGTCTTGTGCCATGCCATTCCTCCGGTAGACTCCATCAGCTGCCAGGCAAGAGCAGTTCGTGTCTGTAGAGAGTGAGATGCCAACCCTCCCTGACACTGGTTTAGAGATGGTGATAAAAGAGAAGGGAAAAAATACCAAATGAGCACATGGGTTGATGGCTGCTATTTTAGTCTCTTGGGGCCACTGCCAGCTGCCATTAAGTCAAAGTGGCCTTCAGGCTCTACTTGGTTTCATGATGAATAATTTAGGCTTTCCTGGTGCAGAGCCAGGTTGCACTGGCATTGTGTGATAGAGTCTATGGATCTCCACTGTGAGCACAGGAGTGTAAATACATGGCGGCACATATGGGTGTGATGGATCAACCTCCTGTGTCCTGTCCAACAGCAACAGCAATAATCTTTATAAACTAGAGATTCTGCAAATCCTTACAGATGTCCTCCTTCAGATCTGGATACTTTGGTTTTGTGGAACTTATTGCTGGTCAAAATCTTCTTTGGTATACATTTATTTTGAGGAGTCAACAATGGGACTGGACATTTTTCTACCCACTGAAAAAAGTAGTTCATATCTGAATAAATAACAGAAAATGGCTTCTTACTCTTCAGGAAGTACAATCAATTTGAAATTAGGATTATGGAAACATCTGTGGAAGCTCAAGTGTCATCTCAATTTGGGCTCATTCAAATCCTGTATTTTTTCTACTTCCCAAGCAGTGCATTTAAAATCTAATCCTAATTAACACACATAGTTTAATTATAGCCAACAAAATATTCTCCTAAAATTGTGTGTGGTAGCTGAGGGTTTGGGTATGGAGGGAGGAGGCAAGGAGGAAGCCAAACAAATGTTTACTGATTGTAAAAATCCTTGTTTCATTAGTAATATATATCTTTAAAGACTTTAAACGTACAATGAAATTTTCCTCTCATGAGTCAAAGTGGCATAAAAAGTGTGAAGCAAGCACAGCACTCGTACTCTCTTTTTCTCCTTACTCATTTCTTGATAATTTGAAACAAGGAAACTGCACTGGAATTTAAAACGTTCCTTTTGCATCGCTTTCCTCATAACTTATCACATAAAATATGCAGGTAGAAACAAATAAATCATGGATGTCACGGATGGATCTCGGGAAGATTTTGAAATTTGAGAAGAGCACTGGAAAAGCTGGGGTGGTCTGCTACTACAAACTTTGTTGTACACGAGTGGAACTCTTTGGCCTGACCGGATTGCTTGGAAGTCCTATGAGATTTTCAATACTTCTGACTTGTTTTAGCATAACAGGTCTGAAAATGAAACCATCACTTTAGGCTGTTTCAGAATGCTGATGTTCCTGGACCAGACCTCAGAGTGCAAAGTATCTCAGCTTAGGGATACTGTAGCCCTTTATGGGCAGCAGTCGGGACCCTTTTGCTGGCAGGGTCTGTTGCTTCACCCTGCAATCAAAGTTCTTGCCTGTGCCCTTGAGTGTACTTGGAGTGCATAGTCCAGCTGCCCTGGTTCCCCAGTGTCTGTTTCATGTCCACCAGGCCCACCACAATATTTGCACAGCTGCTTAGAGTTCTGCTCTGGCCACTGGTAAGATATTTTTTCCCAGAGATATTGGGAAGAAGTTTTTGTAATGATAAAATGGGAATCAAGAAATGTCGGCCTAATACTTTGTTGAAAACAAAACTGTAACTTCCTCTAAGCCACACTATTCCTGCTTTGTTCTGCTTTTTTTGAGGTTCTGTTGATATATTTAAGGTCACAGAGAGTTCTCCATGTCAGGTGAATCCTATAATGGCAAATGTCCTCAAACTTTGATCAGCACTACTTCATGTGCATTTCCAGCCTCTAGCTGTTTTGTCATTTACATACATCTTTCTACTGCATATTCTGTGTGAAAAAGTTTTCTTTCACAAGGTTGTGCTAGTGGTCATGTAGCAATAAATGTTGATGGACCCAGACTTCTTATTGATGTCTTTCCAAGAGGTGTCAAGATCACCATTTTTCCCATCCTATCAATAAACTAAAAGAGAATCCAGCAGCCTTGGCTTGACAAAGTCAGATGTTTTTTTCACTTCATAAAAAGAAAAAGAAGATTAAAATAAAAAATGGACCTGGTAACATTTTTTAATATGTCCCTTTCTGTCAAACATGACAATGGAAACAATGAATGACAGAGATTTTTCTCCTTTTTTTGGATCAGATTTATTTCTTCTTGCAGCAGGAAAAGATTAATTTTGGGGTCAGCAGTAGCAGATTTGAATTTTCTACTTTTTTTTTTAAGAGTGACTTAGGAGATTAGGAGACATAATTTCCCTAAGAATGAGTTAAACTCAGCTCTAAGTCTCATCAGTAAGGCTAAGAACTTAATGTAGACAAAATTTGGACCAACAAATTAAATTAACATAGGAGAGTGCTATTACAGAAATGGATCTTTTCCTCAGCTGGTTCCCATATGCTCCTTTGCACTGTATCTACTTGACTGAAAGTAAATTTTCCTATTATGCTGTGAGCTCTGTGACAGTCATAGAAGACTGATCTGAGATCTCTTTCACCTCATGTTCCACATCTCATTGTTGGAGCAGTTTTAATAACAGATGCTTTATTACCTGTTCTGATGGAAGAGGCAACGAGAATATTCAGATTTTCAGATCCCAAATGAATTTTAAAGTATAGACAGTGACTAAAATCACCTTTTGATTTCAGCTGAGTAAGATTATTCCTGAACAAATACAGAGATTCACTTTTCTGACATAGGCTTTGATTTTAAAGACTTCATTGACTATGTTTGTATGGATAGCATTTTTTTAATTTCAGGGTCAAACAGCATAAGCTTTTGTCCTAAGTGCATATTTTACCTTGAATCCAAAGAGTAGGTATTACAGTAGCGATGATAGTTTGCTTTCTTTATCCTTCTGTCCCTACAGTGAATTGTAACATTCTTCTGGCAGTTTGTTAACAACCAGACAACTTGGGAGAGAGCTTACAATACTGTTTTCTTAATTCTTCTCTGTTACATAAAAAATCCCCAACATTTCCTGTCATCATTTCTGCAGGTGCTGTGTTGAAAGAGAAGAGGGAAGAATGTCTGAAAGGGATCAACCATCGCTTTTGTGAACAAATATCAGCAACTAAGCTAGACATTATTGCATGGAGAGCGAATAAAACCTGTAAATTGTAGTCTTTCTGCTTCATTCCTCTGCCTCAAGATTCTGGGGATGGACTGGTGTTAAGGTGACTTAAACTGAACTTAAGTGCAGAGAGAGATCAATTACCTGCTGTTTTGTCTGAATTAGGAATACTCCTAGGTGGAAATCATTCCCATGCCTTCTAGAATATCAGTGCTATGCGGCTACTTCATGTCTATCCAGAGTAAGGTATGGGAGCAAATGTCACTTGCAATTCTGAAATATCTAATCTTAGAAGACTCTGCCAGCTCAGAGGAGAGCAGCTGGTTTATTTTGTAGGACAGATGAAAGTACATGATTCTTACCTTCTTGTCTCTGTACAGAAATGTCAGAAACATTGGGAGTTTGGTCTTAGTTTTTTAAACTGTTACATATGGGATTCAACCAACTTAATGAAGGGAACCATTCCATCCTCCCTAATCAGAGTTGGTCAGCAGAAGAAAGGGAGACATCCAGCAGCACCTGAGAAATCAGTCAAGGCTGTCACTTTCAGACATCATGGGGATAGAGTCAGGGAAGGAACATGGATACAAAATGATACTTAATTACCCATAGCAAAGGAACGTGATTAAAGGACCTGGGATTGTGAACACAGCCTTAGCCTTGCTACTCTAAGATCAGAGTCGTTAAGGGGGCTGCGCAGCAACCATGGTCTTTCTCAAACTTATCTTAAGAACAGTCTTTCTTCCCTACACACTTAATGAGGTGATTCCCTATGGTGCTTCATCAACTTGTTGGGTCTTAAACCGACCCTTAGCTTTCGCCCTAGATATTTCTCAGCTTTTCTCAGTTAGTAACTATTCAGAGAAAGAATAAAGCTGTAATTATTCTTAACTGTAAATCATAGACGTGGTATTACATGCCCCAAGAATGACATGGGATAAAAACTGAGCTTGAAATATACTCTGTAGCAAAATTGTGAAAAGCTAACAAAAAATAATAAAATAAATTGCACAGCTACACACGTGAGCAGTTAAAATCATGTGAGACTTATGTATCCAGAACTGCAAATTCTTCTTCAACATACTAAAACACAAGTGGTTTAAATTTATCACCTTCCATTTTAATTTAAAAGATGTAGAAGAACATGTAGCTGAGGATTTTCTAAAAGAAGTAGCGATTTGAGCATGTTGGGGGTGGTGGTGGAATTGCTTGTAGTTTTATTCATTTAGGCATATCTTATCACTCCTCCTTTTCTTCCTTCTTGGAGGGCAATGAGAGAACCCAGATGCCAAGCTGTGGAACATGTTCTTCTGACACTAGCATCTGGCTCCTTGGCAGAATCCTCCAACTGTCATGCTGACAGCTTTCCTGTTGTGTCCTCGTATATTTTTATATAAGAAAATTGCAGATGGGTTCTCTTCTCAAACTAATACGCTATTCTGTTGACCCTTATCATGCAGAAATGTGTTGGTTTTATCTGTTTGTGAATGAGACCTTGGCCAAATATACTTCAAAAAGGATACTTCTCTGTTCATCTCTGAATTTGTCTGCAAGCTGTCTGGGAAGATGCCAGAATCCTATTACACACCCTTTTTGTGCCTTTAAGCAGTAAGTCCTTCATTCTCTCTGCTGTACAAATAGATTGCACTTTTTGCAGCAAGCACACTGGTAAAATACAAGCATATTTATTTAATAGTTTCAGTGGGAAAAAAAAAAAAGAAAAGAAAAATCTTGCTTGAAATGGGGAGAAATGTGGTTTTGCTTGCTATGGGGTTTTTTTTTGTTGTTGTTGTTGTTTTGGTTTGTTTGGGGGTTTTTTGCTACTGGAGGTTTTTGTTTGTTTATTTTTAATTTGACATTACCTAGTATGCTGCTGCCTTCAAGGATTTTTTTCCCCCCCTCTCTTTTGTCAGAGACCACCAATCCAGAAGGCTTTATAATGTTACAGCAGCAGCACAGTGACTTCATTTAAAAAAAAAAAAAAATAAAAAAAATTAAAAAGCACAAGGATTTCACTTATTAACATAC